>JAVDPK010002107.1:138642-166033 GCA_034780415.1 Cichlasoma orientale
GGGGAGACGTGTTTAAGTTACTTTAAATGTGGCATGATTGCTGGTGCCAGACAGAGTATTTCAGAAACGGCTGATCTCCTGGGATTTTCCCACACGACCATCTGTAGGGCTTACAGAGTATGGTCCAAAAACCAGAAGATATCCAGTGAGTGGCAGATCTCTGGGAGAAAATGCTTTGTTGATTCAAATAACCAAACCAACCAAGGTATGCAGAAGAGCATCTCTTACAGCAGAAGACCACACCAGGCCCTGTCAGCTAAGAATATGAAACTGAGGCTACAATTTACGCGGGCTCACCAAAATTGAACAACAGCAGATTGGAAAAAATGTTGCCTGGTCTGATTTCTGCTGCAGCATTTGGATGGTAAGGCCAGAATTTGGCGCTAGCGATACGAAAGCATGGATTCATCCTACCTTGTATCAACAAATTAGGCTGGTGAAACTGGTTTCTTGAACATGACAGTGAGTTCATTGTACTCAAATGGTCACCAGATCGTAATCCAATAGAGCACCTTCTGGAGATTCACGTCATGCACATCTGCAGCAGCTGTGTGATGCCGTCACGGCAATCTGGACCAAAATCTCAGAGGAAAGTTTTTAGCACCTTGTTGAATCTGTGCCACAAAGAGTTAAGTTCTGACAGCTGGTAATAGCAAGGTGTACCTAATAAAGTGCCCTGTGATTGTATAGTTGTGTCACTCTTTTCTGGGCTGTTTCAGTGCTACCTTTTCCCATCTTCTGTGGAGTTGACGCTTCTGTGGATACTTGCTGCCCTGCACGAGACTCAAATGTATTTGAGCCTAAAGTTTTGCGGGTTTAAAACATGCCCTTGTACCTTGATCCAATTTAAAGACGGTCCAAATCAGGCATATTCAGGTCCGGTATATATCACATGTGAAAGACAAGGTGACCGAGGCCACTGGTTCACAAGCCTGACATGAAAAGAAGAAAGAAATGAAGGAAAACCTTTAGATCAGACTCTAAAAAGGCTCGTAGTGAAAGGCTACAATAGTACATGTGATAATGTCATTGCTGTCACACAGAAGAGTTCAGATTCCTGTCCGGGCAGGCTTGTGTAGTAGTCACATGTCGGAATAAGACATGTGAGGTGTTTTTGACACGAGTGTTATCAACTAAAGCAAAGAAGTAGATTTAAATAGTAATCTTAAATTACTGCATCACGTTATTGATCTCTGCGTCTGTTGTTTTAATGCAACGCTGCACTTATTTGGATGTGAAGTGGAACGGCTTTAACTTCTTATAAAAGGGCTTTTATTGTGAAACATTTGCAGGCAGACCATATGCCACAACAGCTGGACAGAATTATTTCCCCCCCGCCGCCGCCTGTATCTGGAGATCGGCCTTCGTTTGTGCCAGATATGCCCCCAGCCATCATCAGAGACCAGACTTTAATATTCTACCTGTTTTTATTTGAGGACAGACAGCACAGAAGTTGGTCCATAATGCTGATGGATGTTTCATCAAAATCAAACAGGCTGAAAAAGCTGCTGATGTCTGTGGGTGCAAATAGAGTATCACAGCAAGAGGAGGATGTAAAGAAAGTATGTTTATTGATTCATAGAATTTTTTTTTTTTTTTGTGTAATTCATGAAAAATCCCGAGCAGGAGCCGGACACTCAGACAATATTCGACTGGGCCCTATCGCTTCGGATTTACATAATGGAAAGTTTTTGTTTTTGCGTTATGGGGAACTTGCAGTAGACAAATTTCTTTGGTACTGGTGTGCGTGTGTGTGTGTATGTGTGTGTGTGTGCGTGTGTGTGTGTGTGTGTGGATTGAGGGGGTTCTCTGAAACAGGATGTAGCAGTGCAAATGCTTAAAAGTTACTTTTGCTTGTGTCTACACAAGAGATGAAGCAGCAAAAAGAAAAAAAAAAGAGAGATCCTTTACTGTAAGCCTTAGGTCCGTGGTGTGCCCATGGCAGGGACTTTACCACAATCAGAAGGCGGAGCGGGTGCCCACGCATAAAAATCTCAGTTTGAGATTTACTTCAACATTGTGTAATGCAATATTTTACAAACATGCAGCTGAAGGATAATTTGCCAAATCAACACAGTCAAATGCAAAACTATGCAAATAAGATGCAAACAGTGAGTCAGTCCCATAATGGAAAATTTCTTTTGGCACTATTGTGAGTGAGTAAATAATGTGAGCCTAGTCTTAAGGCTTCAGCTATGGTTACACAACAGCCCTGGTTAAAATAATGAGATGGCCTTCTTTCCTTCTTTCTTTCTTTTTTTCTAACACTGTGGTTCAGTGTTGGCACTGTCAACTCACAGCAAGAAGGTCCTGAGTTTGAACTTTCTGTGGGGAATTTGCATGCTCTCCCTGCCTCTGCATCGCTTCTTTCTGTGGCTCCCTCCCAGCCCCACAGTCCAAGGACACGGGGAGGCGGGGAGGTTAGGATATTAGAAGGTATAAATGTGAACACTGTCTCTTCCATGTCGTCCAGGATTAAGAAAATGGAAGGATTTTCCTAAGTACGGTCATTAATCCATAATTAAACTAGTTTACATTATAGCAACTTTAAGTAAAACAAATGTTTTAATCCCTTTGTTAAAAAAACAGGGGTTAAAAAAACAAAAAAAACAAAAACAGGGGTCATACAGGTCAACCTACAGATTTTATGTCTGTGAGCTCTTTGCAGTTTTTTTCTCCTGGTATGTTCATTGAAAGACTGTCCTGAAACTACCTCAATTAGCTTTATTACTGTGCAAAAGTCTTGAGCCACTGGTCATTGCTTTATGTTTTGCTAGGAAAATGGGAAATAGGTGCAGTGATTTATTGATGCTTGCGCAAACATATATGGGAATGCAGCATATTAGGCAAAAACAGAGTTAGTACAATTCTAATGAGCTTTAAAGTCAATATTTGGTGTGACCACCTTTATTCTTCAGCACAGCCTGAACTCTCTGAGGCAGCGTTCTTCTCATTTCTTTAAGCAGCCTTCAGGAACAGTTCTCCAGGTTCTTTGAAGGACATTCAAAGCTCTTCTTTGAGTGCTGGCTGCCTTTTGTTCTGTTCTCTGTCAAGATGATCCTACACTGCTTCGATGATGTTGAGATCCGGGCTCCGGGATATGATTTTCAGATACTGTTCATCTGCTGTAAGTAGTTTTTTAGGCTTCCAGTTTCTTGAGATTTTTAAGGACACACTGCACAACATGCTGAGATACAGAATGTATGGGAATCAGCTTCCTTCCATCCATCCATTCTCTTCCGTTTATCTCATTCAGGGTCGCGGGGGAGCTGGAGCCTATCCCAGCTGACATAGGGCGAGAGGCAGGGTACACCCTGCACAGGTCTCCAGGCTGTCACACAACACAGAGAGACAACCGTTCACACTCACATTCACACCTACGGACAATTTAGAATCACCAATTAACCTAACCCCACTAACTGCATGTCTTTGGACTGCGGGAGGAAACCGGAATACCCGGATAAAACTTACGCAAACACGGGGAGAACATGCAAACTCCACACAGAAAGGCCCGGGCCGAGGCGGATTTAAACCCAGACCTTCTAGCTGTGAGGCAACAGTGCTAACCACCGCGCCACCGTGCTGCTTGTTGGTGCAAAAATACAATTTAATGCCTGTCAAGCTGTGCTATCTTTGACCTTTTTTATAGAGTCAGCTAAAGAAATGGCAACAAATGATGTGTTTTTGTGACAGGCTGCTAGTAGCAAAGAGCCTAAAGAACCAATAAAATTAGTTCTTTGCTAAGTTTCCTGTTATGTGTAGACACAACACTGGTTCGTCCTTTGAGTTAGGTGCCCTTCTTATGCTCGAATGATCCAGAGGTCAAAAAGCAGCCAATGTCCAAAGAAAAACTTTGAAAGACCTTCTGTGGTCTTGAGCAATAGTTCCTTGGAGAACTGTTGCTCAGTCTGGCTCTTTGGAAGTAAAATGCAAAGAAAAGCGGGGTGGCTCAAGACTTTTGCACAGTACCGTACAGTAATAAATCATTGGTGCAATTTTAGTTTGCAACTGCTGTTTTTAATTGATTTTTTGCTTTTATCTGTGTAGCATTTATGTTACATGACATTTTTAAAATTTCAAAACAAAATAATTACATTTTTTTAAATTATTTTTAATAATGTAATAATGTTTTTCTTGCCACACAAAGGTTGCTGTGGCGAGAGAGGGCAAAAGTTCAGAGCCGAGTTCAGCCTTAGTTAGAAACAGTGCTGTAAGACATCATAGCCGAGCAGACACGATCACCTATGAACCTAAATTCTGTGGTATAACCAGCACATTGAAGGGACTGAAGGTCAAACATGCTACTTAGTTCCTTACTGTGCTCACAATAATTCCCCAGCCTGTTCCTTAAAAGAGCAGGAAGAAGTGGTGAATGAAAGAAATCCATCCAGATCCAGCTGATAAATGACGACCAAGAACAGGTTTGACGGCTCTGACTCAGTCCTTCCAACAAAAGACAGGCATGGATGGAGGGAGGCAGAGGGAGAAAAAGAAAGAAAAAATGTCACATCACTGGCAATTCCAGGTACATTAGTGGGTCACATGCACCATCAGAACCACACCCAAGTATTTTTTTTTCCTTCTATGAATTTGTCTGTATGCGTCTAAATGAAAAAGTGCAGCAAAAGGTGTCTTTTTAGATGCTCTCTCTGGCAGCTTGATAAAACCGCTGGGCATTAATCGCCTGTCTCTAAGCTGAACACACCTCACCACACAGTTATGAAAACATTGTGGTCCAGAGGTGGCCAGCTGATGCCTATCTAGCAGTTTTTCTCATGAATCTGGTTTTTAATCCCTCTGCCTGCCTGGCGTGAAGTGTCAGGTGGACTACCCTAAGTGCAATACACTGAACGGTGTCCCTAGTTTTTTCCCAAGCAGCCCTCTAGTATCTTTCATCTGCCACCCCGACGATTTCCTTTTTCTTTCTTTTTTTCTACCTAGACCGAAAAACGCCTGAGGTTTTTCTCATGGGAAAATCTTGGAGAGGTATGTTGCTCCGTGAGCAGGGAGTGAGAGTGGAATCCCGTTCTTCTGGCTCTAATCTCACTCCCCGTTCATGATCCCATCCCGAGGTCTGCATCACGGTCGGCATCGTGTCCGGACTCGCCGCGGATGTTAGGAAATTCTCGCTCAGCCGGATTCAGAGGTTTTGGTTGTACATAACACCTTTTCCACTACTTCTCTCTGACTCTTCCTTCTAGCTAATTCCTCGAATCATATTTTTCTTTTAGAAAATCATCCATCTGTTTCTGTCATTTTGATTTTCACCCTTATATCTCCACACACTAACATTTAAGCTTTCAGGATACTCTAATTTCTTTAAATAAAGTGCAACAGGAGAATTTGAAGCGTTCATTGTGAAAACTTTAACAGTGGACTTTAGCTGAGAAGGAAAATAACTGAATGAAAGTGGGATTAACCGGATAAACAGAAGAAAACGAATGGATGGGAGTGGAATTAGTAATGGAAAGATCCCCTATATCTACCTCTACATCTGCTGCTCCTCTATACTTAACAAACTCCCCAGTCAAGTCAAGTAAGTCGAGTCACATGATTTTCAGTAAGCCGAGTCTCTTTGGGAGGAAAACAACTTTAACAAGGAAGTGATGTTTGCCACCTGTGTAATATAACAAATGTGCATTTGCATCTTTTAAAACATAAAGCTGTTTAAAGAACGCCAACATTGCGCTGCGTTTCAAGCGATGGTTTAAATGCAGCGCGATGCACAAGGTCAAGTTCTAGATGCATGTGATTCCTTTACCGTGGAGAGTGATTAAATATGTATCTCTCAACAAAAGGGAGCAAGAGAAACAACAGCAGGTAACACCTGCACACCCGCATTTGGTGCTTTTTTTTTTTTTTCCTGTTTTATTGACATGAAAAACCACATTATCAGCAATTAGTCACACACATACAGATGCATCAGGGACATCATTTGGAAAAAGTGGAAAAACTGCTTTACATCTTGAGCCGCTGCCAGCATGCCGGCTTCTTAAAGGGGAAAAAAAAAACTTAAAAAAACTAATGTCACTTTTTGTGAATTAAGCATGGGTGCACACTGGACTTGCTCTGAAAGCTACGTTTGCAACTTTAATCTATTTAAATTCGTTTTTCTTTTTTTTTTTTAATTAAGTTTTCCTGCACACATGTGGGTGTCTGCAATTATTTGATCGGTAACTGGTGAGCGGCTGGTTTGGCCCATCAAATAGGGATCCTGATGACCCCTCGGCTCTTTGTCTCGCGCCACTATGAGGTCGAATCCTCCCCTTGACAAACACCGGTTCCTGATGAGGTATCTGGAAAAACACAGGACAAGATATGTGTGGAAGAATATGACTTTGCATGTGGAATAGTCTCAATATACAAGAAGATTAAAGCTTTTGCAACTGTTTAGACATGTAGAGAAAAAAAAGGGCTGCTGTGAAGGTGTGATAAGGAAGCTGGGACTCTGGTCAAAGGCGCTCGTGGTGTTCTTTCTGTTTACGCACAGCAGAAGTGAAGGAAGTAACTGTCTGAAGAAACAGAGCTTGAGAGACAAGTTTAAGGAGTCAGAAAAGTGTGTGTACATGTGTGTGTGTGTATGTGTGCTGGGGGGGGTGTCACGCATGCAAGTGAACAGTGTGTGACCTGCCCCAGGCGCACCTGAGACAAACCAGGATGTTTGTGATGACTAGACAAAGATCCATATTTAATACCTATATGGTTTTTTTTTATAGTTCTGATGCTCGTCTGTCTTTGAAATCTCACACCAAACTAAACATTTTCATGTGTCACAGCTGTGTTGATATTTGTCACGTTTGCAATTTAAAACTGTCTGATTTGTTTGTTTTTGTTTTTGTATTGTTTGTTTTTTTATTTCTTAACAAAAGGGGGCAAAAAAATGTGATTGAAAACGTGTTATTAGTGTGTCTGAAAGGTTCTAAAGACGTGAAACGTTTTCACACCAACTTCCTTATTCCACTTCTCCACATTTCCCAGAAAGAGAAAATGAAACATGACCCGCTTAACAATACAGAAGATTCCCTGTGTGTAGAAAAAGCCACACATGCTCACATACACACTGAAAATGCTGAAATAGACTTCGTGTTGTTTCGCGTCGTATGTTTCGTGCAGTCGTCTAACACTGTGTGGATTCTTTGATCCGCATCTCTCGCTGATAGAATGCGTCCTTGTTAGTTCTGATGCGGTTTCGACGCAGAATTTGTGACGCTTTTAGTCCAAATTGTCAGCGTGCAGCGTGTTTTTAAAGAGGCTCACATCCTTTTTAAAAGCCTATTTACAAAAAGAAAAGGTAGACAGGTGAGCGGGTTGAGCGGCCGTGGGTCCGGACGAATCCACAGAGGCTGAAAGCAGGGAATGAGAAAACTAGACGGTAACAGACTCACTTCAACACGGCACAGCAGCCGGGATCCTTCCTCCGACACGCGCAGAGACGCAAACACCGGCGGGGCGAAAGATTCTCTTGGTTCTGAATGTCTAAATGAGCAGACGCAAAGAGAGCGGTCAGGGGAAGACAGAAGGAAGTGAGCGAAGGGACGCACTGCAGATCCTCCCGTGTCGCTCACATGCATGCGCACATAAATAAATACATGCGTGCTTGGGGACTAACACGTATGATGATGCAAGCCAAGCGGTGTTGCCGTAGCCACAATTACACATCACATTTGTTTAGACGGTGTTTTCTGTCTCAGCTATCATTTTAGATTTTTTTTTTTTTTTTTTAAATCTATCTTGTTGAGAAGGTTTCATCCGATCCAGCATCATTTTTTTTTGTCTTCATGAGCGAGGGGAGGTTTGCACAGGTCATTTTAAGTGTTTGGAAGTTGGGAAGTGGCAGGTGAAATTAAATAAATTTACATTTTTCAGGGAAGCAGTTGGATTAAAAAGAGGGAACCTTCTTTATTTTATGGTGTAATCACCTCACAGAGAACTTCATTGGGAGGAAGTTTGATACAGGAGGAACAAAAGCAATATCCAGCTATTATATAAGTATCACATAAGTAATAGGTGTATCCCTCTTTGCGCACACACACACACACACACCTGCAAAGGCAATACATGCAACAGAAGAGAAAGAGGAAATTCTCGTTCAATGAGCTGAACAATACTTGACATATCTTGATATATTTTTACTACACACTTCCCTTCTTTGGGACAACTTCCCCACGGTTTTCACTACCAGTGCGGCTTACTACTACACATGAATGAAGAAAGACGCACATGCACTCTCACACACACACACACGCACACACACACACGGAAGGAGAGAGAAGGAGAAGAGAGTTGTTTTGCAACCAGAAAGAGGAAGGTACATGTGTCCCTCATTCTTTTGTGATGCAACATGAGCACACACACACACAAACACACACACACACACACACACACACACACACACACACACACACACACACACACACACACACAGCCCAACTCTTATCCAGACTTGCATGCAAAATTTTGCAAAGCCTATCGCATGGGAACATTTTCATCACAAAAAAATATATAATAATAATAAATAACCCTGCCAAGACTGTGCAACCGGAGGGGGGCAAGATGGAGCATGAAGGCAAAATCCCTCTTTCACCTCACGCTCACACACACACACACACACACACACTGACCCAGAATAAGGTGCACGCCCCCACCCTGCTCCCTGTGTCCACAGTGAATTTGCATTAAAGTTTGCAAGTCAAATGAAATGCATGGGAAAGTAGCAGTGTAACTTTAGAGAGCAAACTTCCCCAGAATTCCCCTTTCTCAGGATTCTCCCAAATCCTATATCCAAGAAAAGGTCGAGTGGAATTAAAGGACAGCTTGAAACTGCCAGAAAAGTTTATAATTCTCCGACTGGCTGGATAGGCTGGCCGTCTGATTAAGCCGAGAGGGCGCACCGCACACGATCACCCGCATTAAAAATGGGACAAAGTATGCTGTTTACATGCGTGTTGTTTGGAATTGTTCAGGAGCGATGGTGAGAATGAACCTCGCCCAAATTAGCCTGGGGCGGATTCCTGAAATTAAATAGCTGTCGCTGTCATTTGTTGTGCGTGCTGACACAGTGTTGATAGCTGGAAGTGTTGGCTTTGTTTTCTGCTAGTTGATACTTAAAGGGTCAAGACCTCCATGTCCTTTGTTTTGTTTCTGTACTCTGTTCACTGGCGGTACGATGGAGACCCTCACTGCAGGGCGAAGGGTTTTACTGTACCTGATGTTTTCCATTTCTACATTAGTGTGTGGGAGCCCATAAAGTTAATAAAAGTGGACTGTGACAGTGTCACGCAGCTGATTAGGTTGCATCGGTCGTGCTCATGTTTAAACCGCTTCCAATCAATCATTCATATCTATTAATCCTTAATTTACAGCAAATTCATTACAATAATCAGCTGTTTGCATTTATTTTAACAATTCATTTCAACTATATGTAGATTAGGCTAACTGCACTGCTGCGCAAAAGTTTGCTTTCAAGTAGCGAAGCTTTCTCGTCATTTCTAAAGAGGTCTGGAGCAATGAAGGTCTTTCTGAAGGTCTTTCAAAGTGTCTCGTTGGACTTCGGCTGCTTTTTCCCTCATTTTCAGTCCAGTCCTTGTACCTGAGGAATGTTTTTTTGTTTGTTGAATCACTTAACACTGACCTATGAATCATTCATGCATAATAAGGGCTCCTCACTCAAGGAATGATCCAGCGTTGTGTCTACACATATCAGGCAACTTTGTTATTAGCAGGCTGTTGCAAAAACACATTTTTTTCCCATTTCTTTAGTTGACTCTGTGAAAAATGCCAAAGATTACACAAACTATCTACGTCCGATGATGAATAGTATAAGATGTTCTTAAGGAAGGGAAACGGGGGGAAAAGGCGGAGGTTTGCCACATTACGTGCATTTCAGCCGGTGGTGTTGGAGTTCTTGTCAAAATGGATGGAATTGTGAATTCAGCCGCTTCATTTTCCAGCTTGACAATGACCCCAAGCACACTGTCAGTGCAGTAAGAGCATACCTGGGTAGAAAAACACACGATCAGTCATGGATTGGCCTCCCCGGAGCCCGGACCTCAACATTATCGAAGCAGTGCAGGATCGTGTTGAACATCCAAAGAAGAGCTTTGAAGGTCCTTCAGGAAGCCTGGAGAACGATTCGTGAAGGCTGAGAGAGTTCAGGCTGTGCTGAAGAACAAAGGTCGTTAAATATTGGCCAAAACTTTTTCTTTCTTCTCTCTGTCACCATGACATAATCTCTCAACCAATTACAGCAAATGTGTAATCTTGCGGGACTCTTGTGTAATCTCTTACAATCAATATCAAACATAAAGTAATATGGAACTTTGTGCTATTGAAACTGATGTTTTGCAACAACAACATAAAAAAAAAAAGGGGGGGCGGCAGTTAATTTTCAGTTTTTGTGATCAAAATCTTCGGACTTGTTGACAGCAGAAATTACCTGCAGAGAACTCTGTTGTATTGGCAGGATGGCAGAGCATTTTGATTATTTTGATCATAAACAATAACACACTTGTCGGTGTGACGACACGGACATGATCGCTATTTACAAGTTAAATATTTACGTTTCAGAGCTAAACGGGAGGAAGCCACTCACGGCCTTTAGTGTGTAACTATCATCTAATGTGAGTCATTTTTAAGCAAATGTTGGTGATGATTTGATTATTGAACTGTTTTTCCATCATGTACAGCAAACTATTACAACTTCATTTGCTCTTTGTTTTCTTTCTTTTAGTTTCACTTCTGGATAAGTGGGATAAAGACTGCCCAGACAAGATATGCAACATTGCAGTTCCCCCTTAAAATGAGAGCGATGCAGGTCTCAGTGGCTGCACTTACATACATACATTTTTCTTTCTTTCTTTTCTTTTTTTTAACCGTGATGAAAGATTTCAGGTAAAGATGGTCATGAGATTTTAATACCGTTCTGGTGTTTACACGCCCCGATACACTTAAAGAACGGTGTGACGAACGTGTTGTGCATTTTTCTCCCTAACTCCTTATCGCTTTAGCAACTGTTTGGGTGAAAATGGTTGCCTGGTATGTCCCCAGTCAGCGCGACTCCAGGAAGAACACAAAATAATTGCAGTAGATCATTTACATGGGGGAATTTTTCTTTTGATGAGTTGATGGGGAGGTTTTAAATCAGCCACTTTGTTTGGCACTGTTCTTACTGATTGGGATGTTTAAATAGGATATTCTGTTTGACTTTTTAAACTGATTATAAATAGATTACAGGCTCTGTGTAAACTCACTCACGGGTTGCAATATAGAGTATGAAGGGAGACGTGTCATTTGGCAGTCAGATTGCTGAAGGATGTGCTGAAGTTAGAAAAAGGAACACTGATACAGATGATGACCGAGCAACAACCTCCCGGGCTTGAAAGTGAATCTGATGCGATGGTGCCTAGATCTGCAGTTCCTTAAGTGGCCACTTGAGACTGCCTCCAGAAGCGAGTAAATCCCCATAGAGTGCTTTGCTAAAATGTCCAAATTTAGCTGTGAAATCAACGCCTTTACGACCTTCTACATAAAAAAAAAAAGAAAAAGAAACTGCTGTGCTCAGAATTAGTTTCTTATAACTCACCACTGTGGATTTTATTGAGGATTAATGTCGGGGTGTGGCTGCTTTGATCGTGCCCACACAGGCAGCTTTAGCCGGCAGGTGTCTGCTAGGCTTCACCTCCTGAGTCACTGAACTGGACTTCAGGACTGCCCAGGTCAGTGACTCAGTGGTGCTGGTGCATTATGGAGCAATTTTAATGGCATCATCTTATAAATTTTATAGGTCGCCGGATGTGCAGACAACCAAAGAAGCCTGTGCTCCACTATAGGTGAGGAAAATTCGAGTAATTTCTTAGTCTGCTGCTTAGTTAACCAAGCTTCCTAACTATAGGTTGATGACTTAGAAGTCACCTCTCCAAAAAATAAACATTTCAGCAGCAAGACTGGTGATGATGGGGGACGTTACTGTGACTGCATTCATCTTTTCATCCTAACCTATTAGGCCCATCTCTCAACGGTGCGATACCACAATCATGCTGACCTCTAACGAAATGCTGACTCGTAGCATCCGCAGTGTGACGCCATGCTCTTTCTCATGAAAGCATGGCGCTACACAAAGAACTGTGAGGAGAAGAAGCAGATGTGGACTCGTATTAGAAATGATACAGAGTTAAAGAACATGAGGGAAGCACTCAGAAAACAAAGTGGAATTGCTGTAATCGTTCTTATACGCGCTGCCAGCAAACGCAAGAAACACAAAGTTATAGTGTTGAGTACCAGTGTGTGTGTTAGAGGTTTAAAACCTTTAACCCAACCTCACTACAGAAGCTAACCATGCAAACCAAAAACAAACATTACACATACCCCCCCCCCCCCAAATCTAGACAAAATAAACACCGGCATGCATGGCTTAATCCACAACTAGACACCTTGTTTACAGGAGCAACAATATTACTGAGCCCGTGTAATTGTGACTTTGATAGCAATATGATTTGACTAATGATGCAGAGCTGGAAGAACAGGCCGAGCAGGTTGAGCTGTGCTTGTAATAACAAGAGGAGGCATGAGTCAGAGGAAGCTGCACGTCTTCCCTAAGCAGGCCTCAGGAGGTGGATGCAGCGTAGAAAAAAGGGCCGCTATTGTAATGATTTCGAGGTCTATGAACAGCACTTGAGTATAAATAGCGCCAGAAAACATGTTGACTAAATATTTGAGCTTTTCCATGATGGTTGAGGGTTTTTTTTCTGTTGTTTTGAAGCTGGAAAGAAATTTGGTCAGAAAAAGGTAAAGGTCCAAGGTCAATGCCAGGTTACAGAGGTGAACATCACACATATCAGTCAAGCTCGGGAAACAGCCCACTTACAAAAACGTTCACTTCGGGCCTTCTCTGAAACTCAACATTAACTCTGGCCCTTAATGCAAATCGAGCTGCAGCCGCTTGCGTGCCAATCTGCCGCCGAGACTCTCATCAAATTGTCTCCGAACAACAAATTAGATTAACATTTACCACACACTCTTCATTTGTTAAAAGCCTTCTCATCTGCCCACACGTTCTTACACATATTTGCAGTATGCAAATTTTTGAAAGCAGCCAACAAATCCAACTCCCAGAAACAAAAAAAAACCAACCAAAAAGCAAAACATCAGGTCATGAAAAAAAAAGAAAACAGATGTCTGATCTCACTGTCCAGCACGCAAACACACACACACACACACACACACACACACAACAGGAGAGGCTGAAGTGCGGCAGGTGTGCTCCCCGCTGTGTCTCTGGGTTGGGTATTTTTTTTCATCAGATACATGTATCTGCACACACACACACACACAGAGAACGCAGTCCAGAGGTGCCAACAATTTTGACTCCGGGTTTATTGATCGTGCACATATTTGTTTGCGGTGTTTTGGGGCCTGTGTGGGTGGCGCATGTGAGACGTAAATACTGCGTGAAAAAAATTAACCCTTTACTCATTCCACTACACAGTGTGTTTCATGGAAATTACCCGCTGCACTGAGGTGCAGTTTAAGGACAGAACAAGTGAAGTGTAAACCCCCCGAAAAATCACGAGTACAGTACATTTTAGTTATGACCTAAATGCATGGCTGTTGTTTTCTTTAAATCATAGCAGGCAGATAAGAGATCACTTTCTTACATCTTGAATGCATCTGCATATTTACACTGAATTCTTCTCCTTAGGTAGCCTTAAGCTTTCACACTTTGATGGAGCTGATTGACGTCTGGTGTATTATTTCATGCACATTCCCCCTCAGCGTAGCTCCTCGCAGCTGCTTTGTAGCGCGCAATGATCCATTTGTGACATGCTTACAGGAAAGCAAAAGGATTTAAATGAGAGAGGAGATGTGAGGTGGCTCAGCTATCCGTGCGAAGATATCTGATGCAAAGAGCGGTGATAAAATATGAAAGGTTTCATATGCGATAAAGCACAATGGAGGAGGTTCAGCTGCTGAAGTGACGATTGGGGTGGTCCTTGTTATCGCGAGCTCAATTTAAAATTTGTGAAGGGCTCGCGTCAAGGCCCGCTTCGAGCCCCAAGAGGTGAGAGCGACTAAAGAGGTACACGCAGCGGTGTGCAGCATGCTCTTTATACTTTGGCGTGTTTACACAAACTGAGAACAGGGCAATATAGAGGGTGTGCTGACCTTTCAACTGTCTCTACTGCATGGCTTAAGGCAAAACAGAGGCATGCAAGTGTCCTCTTTTGGCTTTCAGGGTGAATTTTAAAAAAAGACAGTCCCACACTGCTCACGGTGAGCTAGAGGCGTTCCTCTTTTTATAAGAGTGAATATAGACTCATCTGGTTTATATGATGATAAATATAGTACATAAGTGACTGTGACGGCGTGTCAGAGTGAAAGAGTGAGAAAAACTTGAATTCCACATGCTTGTCTCTGCTGCTGCTGGACAAAAAGAAAAACAAACAAAAAAAGATACAGGTGCACACATTTTGTTGGAGTGGCGTTGCGAAAAAGCCTGTATTAAATTATCATAAGGTCTATTTAAAGAAAGAAAGGAAGAATAAAGCAAAGAAATGCAGCAAAAACAGTGTATAACAGGGTACTGACTAAACACAGGAGATTAACCCTTTCACAGCAGACACACAAAGTGAGACAAATGCAGAATCTGAACACCGGGTTTCATTTTTCACTTTCAGCACACACATCCTTCACTCTTTATCTTACAGTGGGGAGGCCGAGCAGGAGCTGACTTTACATTTTCAGCTCGGCTGTAATTACATCCACGTTCTTTTATGTTTTTCAGAAGAAGGCAAATGAAGGTGTATCCCATTTAAAGCAGCAGTCGTGTGCGAGTCCGGTCGCACGGCGGCTGATGGACACTTTAGCCAGCTTTGCATTTGGAGGTAGATGGTATCAGCGCGATGAGGTAATGGAATGGATGTTTTTACACTAGGAGGGGTTGAATTTAAGGGCCAAAGAGGGTCTCTGTTTGCAGTGTCAATATTTACAGTGACACACTGGAGGAATACTGGCTCTGGTAAACTCCGTGTGTGTGTGTGTGTGTAAGACAGAGAGAGAGAGAGAGAGAGAGAGAGAGGGAGACACACACAGGGAAATACCAGAATGAACGGGTGCCTGATGTCATGCTCTAATGAGCAGATCATGTCAGAAACACAGCCTCTATCAGCATTTCAGCCAGGCCTGTGCCACTCTTGAATGCAGCTGTGGAGAAGATAAAGTTTAGAAAAGTCAGTCAGGACAGTGCAGTTTGACTGCACAGGTGACCAGTCACAAGTGGACTCCGTGTATGCGCTTCTTTTGCTTTGCAAATTTGAGATATGCAAATGAGGGGAAGGCAGGGTGCCTGTAGCGACTTCTCTGCTCATTACGCTCAGTATATTTCCGTCCTTTCCCTGTTGTTCGGGCCCATATTTACAGCAGTCTCTCTATTCTTCACTTTTGAATACTAAACCCCCATGAATTTTCTTAAGGCTTATTCACCGTCCCGACTTTGCATCGCTTTCATTCTCCTGGCCCTTTTTAATTGTGCGAGATTCAAAAAAGGCTCGATTATGTGGGGAAACAGCCTCCCTGCAATATTGCAATTTTGGGATTAAAAAGTCTGACTCTTTCATCTTCTCTGTTTGCCCTACAATTAGAATAAATACAACTCCATGCTCTTGGATTCTGGCCCACCCTTTTTCTCCTATTTATTTACGTTGTACATAAAAGCTCCAAACTATAGCTACATCCCATAAATCATCATGTTGCTTGTCTGGTTGACAATTGGAGTCATACTGTAAACAAAGCAGCAGAGAAAGCGACCCCATGTCCTTCAGCCTAATAGCATCGCCTCAGAACCACTGAAATTGATTTGTTGCCATCTAGCGGTCATTTGTATTTATAACAGCTGTTAAACTCTTAAATTCATTTTTTACAAGCACAAATGCACACAGAACATCTGATATCTTGGATGGCCATGAAAATCTTTTATTATATTGTTCACAGTGCTCAGAAAGTGGTTGTCAGAACACAAATGTACAGTCAAGCAGTCAGAAGAACCATCAGAACGGCGCTATACAGACACTCTCTTCTTGTTTAGACTGCATGATAGACCATAGTGCAAACAGCTCTTTTATTTCAGGTTCCCTCTATTCGCAGTCCAGGATGTCGAGGGCTTTACGTGAAAAAATTCTGTTAAAATTAGCTGCTGAGCTAATAATTAGGCTCTGTAGTAATAATGGCCCGTAAGGTAGCGCACAAACAAATGTGAACGATCAAAACTAAGCAAACTCCTTTTGCAGATGAAGAGCATGCCACAGAAAAAGATCCAGACCTTCTATGAAAAGTGCTGTTTGAACTTCGAATCTCACCTTTAAAGTGATACAAGGAGCACTAAAAGAATTGAAAATGGATGTTACACATTTGAGTATTAAGCACTGGATTCACATTCTTTAGAAATCATTAGGTTACTGCACTATATATGATGAAGGACATTAGGTTATTGGAGATATTAAAATCTGGGGTGGCAATGCACCAAATTATTTGTCAATTGCAAACAGTTAAATCGGTTATTGCTGATTCTGAAATACTCTCAGAGGACATAAATCAGAAGAGTCACGTGATACATCACAAAGAGCGTCCTGTAACATGTTATTCTAGGAGTATATACTACAGATAAGGTATAAAAACAGCTGGGTGCAATTGTTATTTTTAAAAATCAAAAAAATAAAATCACAGACGTCCTTTTAGTAACATAGAATTATGGTAATGTTGATACAATAATTGCTCTGGCATTTAGACATACAGTACATGTAATAGTAAGTAAAGTCAGTATGGCTCAGTTACCCTGTATCAGTGCTAATTCTGAGAGGTATTCAAATACAAGGCAGCCTGAGGCCTTCTATCTGGACCAGGTCTACAATATGGCAGTAACATGTGACTTAGAAATAATCAAATACTGCTCAGGTAGCATATTTATATGTTTGCTGACTCTGCGTTCGCAGTTAAAAAGAGGTTTTCTCTCAGCATCAGGAGCTGAACTTAGACAAAGTCAAAACGAGGCTGAATTAGTCAGCAAACTTTCTCTGTAACTACATGCAATCAAAGAGGCAACCTCCGAGCTAATGAAACCTTTCCAGAGGCGACGGAGGAGCGCACTTCAAACAACAGTGCGGCTTACATACAGCGGGAGTCTGGGCAAAGCCAATAGAGTGCTACGGTGAAGACACATTAATAATTTACCCATTAATAACCAGAGCTACAGATATGAACATGGCCACTTTCACACAACTCGGTCAGTGACCTTTTTTTTTTTTTACTTTATTGCACATTAAAACACAGCTAGCGCAGCTTTAGAAAAAAAAAAACTGTCATAGAAATATCGTTACTTTTACACTTTCTGTGAACATGTCAATATTAGAGCTTTAATTACGTCATAGAACACGTCGTGTACAGTATATAATGTGTGTCGGCTGGGTTGATAGAATCATAAAGCTCCTTTGTAGCGCAAGAAAACCTGGGCATCTGTAAACACTGCATACACAACCTTAACTGTGTAATACCAGAGCAGAGTGGTAAAAAATACATTGTTTAACAGCAGTACATCTGGTACTTGGACCAACCAGTATTTACATATACTTTAAGTTTCATGGATGAGTTTCACCATTGACATAATACATATATAAACACCATTTAAACTGTATATACTTTTAATAATTAATCATGGCATATAGTTCTCTGTAACACTGCAGAATAGAATAAATTAGAATTAGAGGTATTTGCAGTTACGAATTGGCCCGAGTCTGTTCATGGCATACAGTAAGACACAATACTGTACCAATACAAAAGTGTCAGAGAGGTAACAGAGCAGTGAGATGATGTGTCATAACGGTACGTTGGCACCTCGGCCTTGTTTATCCGTTGTACGACCTAATCTGACCCTGATACCGGGTGAAAGATCAATCAGGAAACAAGCTGCTACAGCACTGTGCGTGTGTTTCAGTATGCTGGTATGGCTGAAGAAAAAACAAGCAGATACTGTAAGAAAGTTTGTCCCAAAAAAAAGAAAAGAAAAGAAAATTACACGATATGCTTCACAGACAGACCAAGTTGCTGTTAAGGCTTTGTTGTATATGAGCTTATAAAGTGAGGTTAGAAATAAATGCACCTATAAAGTTGTTACAAAGAGTGACCGTACCCTGTAAGTAGATGAACACATTGCTGAGAGTTTGGCATGTGAAGTGCTGAGGTTGTATATCACAGTATGTACATATCATAAAATTGCAAAAACAATTTAAAAAAAAAAAAAAAAAAAAAAAGGCTCTCGTCTGTGTTTGGTGAGTCAGCTCGAGTCCAGAAAACATCCAGCTGATGGCTGGTGTTCAAGCAACTCAGCAACTAGCAGCTGACGCCACAGAGTGTTGTGTGTGTGTGTGTGTGTGTGTGTGTGTGTGGGCGGGCGGGCACGCAAGTCACAAAGTGTATTTATCAGCTGGGTCAGTCTCACAGGTTAAAACAGAACATGTTACAGTTTACAGTACCTTGACATACCAACTTAGTGCTTTTAGTTAAAAACGCACTTCAGTGAAAAGTAGACAAGTGAGACACTTGTATGAAAAAGCATCTAATAGGAGTGCAAGCAGTACAAAAGGAGGAAAAAGTGTAAAGAGCTTAATATATACTGTCTAAATGTTTAAAAAGCATAGTATAGTTGATAATATTTATATATTCCACTTATTCTTTCACCTATTTTACATCACTTTTCCAGCACAGTCCAGCTGACTTGAATATAATTTTGGCTTTTTTGTTTCTTTATTCTTTCAGCAGCATCGTGCAAACACAAACTAATATTTGTCTTCACTGCACCTCTTCTGCCAACCTTTTAATTACGTTCCCATTTTTCTCAGTTAATTTGAAGCACATATCAAAAGGTTACTGAGCAAGGCATGACTTTGTCAAAATATGCATTAATTTACTAAGATTATCCATCCGACTGCTCAACCATGAATCTCTCTCCAGTTTCTTTATTTTTCCTGCAGCGCTACTCTCCTCTGCTCCAGCAGAGGGACCCATTTCTCATGTATCCCAGCCAAACTCATTCACTGCTCCCACATTCAGAGCCTGTGGACAAAAGGCTGTGGGAGCAAATATGCTGGAGGACACAACAAGGAGTTGAAAATACTCCTTTCCTCCATTAATAAAGGAAGATGAGACACCACAAGAAACAGGAGGGAGATTAAGAGATGTCTGCTCCCTCTGTAACCCCTCCTTCAGGCTCCTCAGCTTGGGAGCAGCCTTGTGTATCTGAAGGTGTGTGAGCGCACCGTAAGCTGCCCCAGTTAGCTTTGTTTTTGTGCAGGTGATCCAGCATTGTTTGGCTGAGCAGGCTGGGCTCGGTGAAGCGGTGCCACTCCTCAAACAAGGGCTCCACAATGTAGGAGATAAAACCTAAAAAACACGCAGACGTCTTCTGTTAGGTACATATAGTGCAGCCTTTACATAAACAGTCACAGTGCAAAGAAAATACTCCCTCTTTCAGTTCTAAGGCTTTACATATCAGGACACCATAAAAAAATTATCTAGTCATTACCAGGTCTTAAAATAAGGTAAATACAACCTGAGTTGAACAAAAAAAAAAAAGGAAGCAGATGTTCTGCTGTGTTTGGGATCATTGTCCTGCTGCATGCCCCAGTTTGGGCCAAGCTTTAGCTGTTGGACATTTGACTCTAGAATACTTTGGTATGCAGAGAAGTTCATGGTCGACTTAATGACTGCAAGGCACCCAGGTCCTGTGACAAAACCAAATCACCCCCTCCACCACAGTGCTTGACTGTTGCTGTTTGTGCTGGGTTTCTCCTAGCAACCCCTCCAAACAAGCCATACTTGTTCAGTCTCTAACTGCACTCTCATGAACTTTAAAATACTAACTGAGGCCTGGAGAATCTGAGATGCAGCTCCTGGGATTTTTTTTTTATTTTTTGCAGTTTCTCTGAGCACTGCATGATTTGACCTCAGGGTGAATTTGGTGGGACATCCACTTATGGGAAGATTGGTAACTTGAATGTTTTCCACTTATAATAATCTTTCTCACTGTAGGATGATGGACTTCAAATTGTTTGGAAATGGTCTTATAGCCCCCCCCCCAGATTGATGGACAACAGTTGCTTCTTTAAGATCATTGCTGATGATCTTTTCTCCTTGGCACTGTGTTAACACACACCTGAATGATCCAGACCAGCAAGCTGCCAAAACTTGTGCTTTTATAGAGGTGCTCACACTCGCTGATGATCAGGTAATCAAGTACATCTGTTCAGCTGCTACTAACCTTCTTAATTCCTATGGAAACAGTAAAGGTGTACTTTGCTCTTTCAAAAACGACTTCTTCATTTTTGGCTTAGTTTTCTTAAATAAATAATGACACAGTGAAATATGTGATGTTTTGGAGTTCAGATGAATTGTATTATCTCCTTACACATAAAACCTTAGAACTCAGAGAGGGTGTACTTTCTTTTTACAGTATATGTGAGATGGTCCTCATAAATTGTGGTTGTGTGTCTGTGAGTGCACTCTACTACTCACCTATCTGGATGGCTGGGACAGAGTCAGCCTGTTGGTTACAGAGAGGACTGATTTCCAGGTCAAACCTCCTCTCCAGGTCACCTGCCGGTTAAAAGCCACAACTCAGAAAACAGATGTAAGATATACGGAAAGTGTCACTGACAAAACCTTCATACAGACTGAGAGAAGACGGGTCCACATCTGCTCACCCTGTCTGTAGAATTCCTCACACACCCTCTCACTCCACTGCCTGCTCAGCTCCCAAACCCGACACGGGTTACAGACATCTGCACACTTTAGAGCAATCTGCAGGCAAGGAATGCACATATACTGTAAATGCACGCTAGCTTTTCATTAAAATTCAGCTTATATAATGAAGCTGAAATCACAGCAAGAAGTGTTGTGAAAAATGGACAAGGTGCACTACACCTGGAGTATAAAGTGTCTGTGTGAAGCCAGCTGAAGATCCAGGTCCTGGTTGTCCAGGTGTTCTCTGAAGGTCATTAGGAACTCATTCTGTCTGTTGATGTCTGTAGCCAGGATGAGAGAGCCTAGACGTTGTTCAATGTCTTGTCTGCAGAATAGAGGGACAAAACAACAAAATGGTAATTTTTCGCTTGCTCTAAGCAGAGTACCTTTGTTGGTGCTCTGACCTTCTTGTGAAGGCTCAAAGAGTTGTGGTGCAAAGAAATAAGAGCAGCAAAAACACTTTAATTGTATAAACGCATAGCAGAAAACTTCCCTTCAAAAGAAAAAGAAAAAGTGACAGTGAAGCTGCCAATCTAAACACAGATGAATAATATTTTGATCATAGAAAATAAAGGAAAGTTCAGGCTCTCCTGAACAGGTGAGTTTTAAGTCGTGATTTGAAGGCAGGAAGAGAGTCAATATAGTGGATGTCTGGAGGGAGTGAGTTCCATAGTTGAGGAGAAGAGCACCCTGGTGCTGAGGTTGGCGGAGGGCACAGTGAGGTGGATGGAAGAGAAAAAAGGGAGGGAGCGGAAGGAAGTGATGTGAAGGAGATGGGATGGATAAGAAGGGGCGGGTTTTGGACAATCTTGAATGTTTACAGGAGGATTTGGAAATGAATTCTGAATTTAACTGGACGCCAGTGGAGTTGCTGTCGGACTGGGTGATGTGGCAAAATGAGGGGGCTTTGGTGATGAGATGAGCGGCTGAATTTTGGACCATTTGGAGCCTCTGGAAGGACTTGGGAGGGAGGCCGAACAGAAGTGAATTACAACAATCAATAAAGGAGGTAACAAGACTGCAAACAAGGATGGAGGTGTTATGAACACCTAGTGTAGTTTAGTAACACTGCTTATTGTAAACTCTAAAATATCCAAATCAGCCTGCTGTGCTGTGTTTGTGTGTTCTTACGAAATGTCAGCAGGCAGGTGGGACAGCAGTCCCGACTCTCGCAGCATGCCCACAGTGGATCTCCAATGGTGACTCTCCAGCACAGATGTGTTCTGTACGGGACGAATGAAAATACAACTGTGCTTCAAACAGACTGAGATGCAAAGCCCTTCATCTGCCACACAATCATCCACATGCTAACATAACATCTGCAATCTGGTGTGTACCTGGTAGAGGGATGCCAGGTGGTGTCTGGTCTTGATGAGGAAGGGCTGGTTCACTCCAGGATGGTCCACATCATGGGCAGCTGCTGCCATCAGACCCAGGAATATGTCCAGAGGACTCAGATGCTCTGCCAGCTACAACACAGCAATGTTTGACTTAGACTCATTTTAAAGAAAGCTTCACTGCTAAGCTGACCACCAAAGCCTCTGAAAAGGCACATGCACTTTGGAGAGTTGTTATAAGTCTGACAAGTGTCCAGTTTTCTTAATACTGCCACTTCTTATATCAATGTTTGTGCAATCTGTGCTTACAAAAAAACATTAATACGGTGGCTGAGAACTGTTTGCTGGTATGGTGTTAGCAGAAAATAAACTGCATTTTAGTAGCCACTGTGAAACTGTGACCTCAAAGAGAGTGACCTCCAACATACTCATAAAATTAGTATTTTGTTCATGTTATTTAACTAATTTATGCTCAGTTGTCTAATTTCAGCTCAGTGGGACAGTCCCTACTGCTGTTAAGCCACTCTCTTCTACTCTCTGTTTCACCATGTATGCGTTTTCTCCTGTGCACTCCTTCATGTGTGTTAAAGTGAAACAAGATATGTGGAGCAGTGCATACATGAAAGAAGTGAAAGCAAAGTTACTCAAGTTGAAGACAACTTGTTATTTTAAGTGCTGTGCTGTCCCTTTGCTGTCGGCAACACCGTACATTTCCCACAGTGTGGGAAAAAAGGATAATAAATGATTATCGTATCTCTTATCTTACAATAAAATCTTCCCAGCAAAGATTAATCTGCATCAGAGGTTGACACCAAATTTTATAAAGCCATATATATATTATAAATGCACACAGCCAAAATCTGTGACACAGAAAAGAGAAGGTAAGACAGGAAACGCGTTGGCAGTGGTGTGTATGTGGTCACACTGCAGTATATCATGTCTATTCAATATTTTTTACTGTGGGCAGATGACTGTAGCACTCTTTTTTTATTCCTGTGCACACAGCTTCCCAGACAGTAAATAAAATGCAGGGGAGGTGTGTGTCTATGTGTGTGTGTGTGTGTGTGTCGTGATTGTCTGAGATTCTGGTGCTTTCCTCGTTCAGCATACCTGAATGTCGTATAAAGCGCCTTTTAACTTTTACAGCACCAGTCTATTTTACCTCCTGGAGAAAAAGCCCTCTCATAATTATAATAAAGGACATTGTGAATCATTTTCTACACAAATTTACCTCAAAATTTAAAAGATCTTGCAATTTAAAGTCCTGTTAATTTCATATGTAGCCTAGTTTTGTGTCATAGCATGCAATCATAGGATATTGACTAAAATTGACCTACAGACCTGTTATCTTATACAAGTGTGCTTGTTATCCATCACACACCAGCGTACGTGCCACACTGAATTTCATTTAGAGCTTTTAACAAAATAGAAGCATCACAAAGCACTTCACAGAGCAACAGAGGGCACAAAAGCAATTACTGAAGAAAGGGAAAGATGCAGAGAGGCTTAATCTGGTCAGAGAGCTTTGGAGTGTTCTCAGAGCTATAGATTGATATGTCGTTGACGCTAAGTGAGCGGGAATTATCCCTGAGGGACCAAAGCTAATCGAATATGTCAAGGAGAAGCTTAGCCTGGTGAAGTCTTACAGTGTGTGTATGACAGAGGGAAAGAGGCAGAGTGTGTGCGCGTGAATACAGTATTATCCATTACCTTGGGCTCCTTTAGGTAGCAGTACATGGCCTGAGTAACATCAGCAGCATGAACAGCATTGTGATAGGGATTCTGGGAGTGGTAGTCCTCCTGCACCATGCCTACCAAAGAAGAACACAAGGTCAAACCCTGTGAAACTTGACTTTAACACCGTTGATCTACACTGCTGTATTTTCTGTTTAAAGTCTTGGTGTCATAAGGGCGTTTTTACACCTATAGTTTCTTTACTCTAAACCGAACCAGTTGATGAGTTTGTAAACTTGTAGCTTTTTTCTGTAGTTTGGTTTATTTTCACACGCTAAAGTGTGAAACTCCAAGTGAACCAAAATGTGTCACTGCAAGCCACGTAAGAACGTTTAGTCTGATTATTGGTCAGATATGTCAGGGGTAGGAGCAACAAATGTAAACACAGGAAGAAGGTGCTGTGTTCTGGTCAAGTGGACAACATGGGAAATTTACATTAATTTTACGGCTGGTTGCTAGCCTGTACTGACCATTTATGTTCTGCACATCTATGGTACCCTGCTGCATCCCAGAATACAGAGCACACCTGGCTATGAGAAGGCGTTTGGCTCAGACTTGCAGCATACACCTGATAGTTGGCTTGGATCACATTCACACCACAAATGAACCGTCTGGAGTTTGTTTGGAAGCAGACCGAGACCAACTCCTCCAAAGACAAAGGGTCTCGGTGCAGTTGTTTTGGTCCACAAACAAGTCTTTACTCTTGCATTAGCAAACCACACCAAAGGGGGGAAATGAACCACAGTTCAACTTAAACAGGCTAAAAATACCCTAAGGCAAATAAAATCCAGTAAACAGCAAATTAGTTTTTATTTTAAAATCCTGATTACTTGAAATGTGTTTACTGCTCTCAAAATGCATGAAGGCCCCAGCTGCTTTCACACAAAGTCCAGACAGGGCACTGGAGATGGTCAGCTTCAGACACATTCTCACTACAGGAAATAGTGAACACTTCTACCTGCACTATTCTTACATCAGTGCAAATCAGCAGAATCACACATCACACTGACTTGCACTGTACTAGCAAGCTGGCAGGTTAAAGACCATCTGATGTGTGTGACTCTGGTGTTCTGGAGTAAAAGTTTACAAGAACTTTGGGCTGCAGAGAAACAAGAGTACAGTAGGAACGCTGAGACATTAACTCTCATTTATATTGTGAAGAAAGTCATTTTAGCTTGAACTCATAGGCTGTGTTTCTTTTCAGTGTTGTGTGAAATGACAAAACAATGCTAACTCTGTGCTCCATAACAACATGCAGCTCATTGTTACTCTGCAGTGTCTATGTGGTACCATTTAGCCTGCTATGGTTACTGGGTTAATATTCACTTACTACAGGAATGCGAGCACCATCACTTTGCCCAGATTTGTTGTTAGTGCTCGGTGTCTCTTTTGTAATGATTTACTGGTAGAATAAAGGCAATTCTGGGCTTTCCTTCTCACCTTTCAGTCCCGCCAAAATGACAATGCACGCGCACTTCATAACAAGTAATGTTTCTATGCAGGCAGGCTTTGCTTTCTGTAATGAGTGTATCTGGTGTACATGAAGATGTACATTCCATGTTTTTGGAAAATGAGCAGCAAACTGGATATATTTAGAAAACCCTGCTGAAAACAGAACATCTCTAACAGGTTTTAAAGTTGATAAATTGTCAAATTCCTGAAGTCAGGAACCTAAAAAAAAAGATTAACATTTTCTTGCAGCTTACCAAGAAACCTGTTAAGTTTGACCATGTCCAGCTGGAAGTGGTGAATGAGATCATAGACATTGAAGAGATGGCACATCAGAGTCACCAGGCTGTTCCCTAAAGCACAAGAGAACTCATGTAGCTCATAAAACAAATTACATTTTACACTGCAAAATATATGGAATAACTGTATACTGATAATCATCAAGACATAGGAGTGATGGTGGAATATGGAATTCATGAAATAACCAGTTTAATAGTAAATGATCTCACCATTTGTAAGACGATCAAAGAGGAAAATGTCAAAGTTCCATGTGCCTACTTTTGATAGCATGTGCTATAAAGAAAGAAAGAAAGAAAGTTGTCAGAACTTATCTGTTGGGGATATGTGTATGTCTTTGACTGCATATGAATGTGTTTGTGTGTTCTCACAGCAGCTTGCCCCAGGTAGTCATCATCAAGTAAGTGCAGGGACCCAGGGGAGTGGGGAACCAACCCCCTCAGCAACCTAGAGGCGTGGCAGTATCTCTGAAAGCTCAGGAGACGCTTCACTTTTCTCCTGGTGCCGGTCTCTACCTCCCCCTGCTGGGCACTGGCTGAAATTAGAAAAAGGAAAGTGCTTTCTGTGTGAGTAGCTGATAAATATTTTCTACACAAAGGTGTGACCTACAGGATTTAAATGGCACGTGGTTCTGCCACAGAAACTAAGAACAGGAATATATTAGAAAAAAAAGTGGTTCATACAAAGGGTGGGAATTTCAAAAGTAATGCATTCACCAGGAGGTATTTGACTACTCTTTGAAAACCCCCTCTCCCACCCTTGCTCAAATGACTGTGCATAGTTGTGACAGACTTGTGATATGAGTTTGCACTGGACCTCCTTTCTGACAGCTGTGGTTGTCTTTGGCTTTGCATGCTTCTCATGTTTGTACAGTAGCATCTAATCTCACTCAGGCACATGTTTTACAGCCTTGTTTTTTTTTTTTTTCTATTTTTGCTATTTCATTGTGGTCAGTAAACAGCTTACAGACACATTACTGCCACCTTCTGGCAGTAATAGCATCCTATCAGGTGCTAGTAAAAATGAGAAATATGTATACAGTTTATATATTAAATGGTTATCAAATGTGTTTATACATGAATTTAACCGCTTCAGTCAAAGGTAGCAGGGCGAGATGTCATACTGTGTAAAAATTTGGATAGCTGTGCCATTTTTAGACAGTCTTGTCTATTAGTCCTTCATGATTTACAAGGACAGTACCTTGTAATAGTTGTGTAACAAGAAAAAAAACCTTAAGTTGCATATTTTTTTTGGGTGACATCTGGCATTACTTCACACTGATGTACTTTACACTGTAGGAGTGGCCAAATTTGCAATCTGGTACATTCTTAAAACAAAGGAATGCCAGCTCAGTAACATTTGAAGGCTTGAAAGAGCACAAGTGCACAATGACAGAATTATTTCTATGGTTAAGAAAAGCAACCTTACAACATCTAACCAAGTTAAGAACACTCCAGAGGAGGGAGGTGTTTATAGCAAGATGCAAACCACTGATAACACTTAAGAACAACAAGGCCAGATTAGACTCTGACAGAAAACGTCTGAAAGCGCCTGAACAGTTCTGGAAATTTTATTTGGAAAGATGAAACCCAGATGAACTTGTACCAGAATGATGGGAAGAGAAAAGTATCGACAAAGAAAGAAACAGCTCATGATCAACAGCATAGGGGTGGGCCACATCATATCATTCACGATAATACCGGTAAAAAAATATTGCCCGGGAAAATAAATTATATCATGATGTGCTAATTTCATGGCGTAAATACGTCACCCCACCACGCAGCGGATTA
>JAVDPK010002107.1:166133-179083 GCA_034780415.1 Cichlasoma orientale
TTTTGAGCAATTTCTCATGTACATCTACAGCTGAATGTTAAAAAAAAGTGCCCATGTGACTCAGTAGTGCCTTTTTTAATACCTTTTGTGAAGTAAAAATATATCGTATATCGCCATTCAGCTAAAAAATATCGTGATATTATTTTTGATCCATGTCGCCCAGCCCTACGACAGCATATCACATAATCTGTTATGACATGGGCATGTATGGCTGCCAATAGAACCGGGTCACTAGCATTTATTGATGATGTGACTGCTGATAGGAGCGGTCACCTTCGGCCAAATGCTGCAAAACTGATCAGACAGCACTTCACAGTGCAAATGGATGATGACTCAAAGCAAACTGCAAAAATAACACAAGAGTTTCTCAAGGCAAAGAAATGAGAAACTCTTCAATGGCCAAGTAGGTCACCTGATCTCAACCCAACAAAGCATGCTTTTCAGATATTGATTACAAAACTGAAGGCTGGCTACAATAAAGGCCTCGCGGAGCATCTCAAGTGATGAAACACAGCATCTGGTGATGTCCATGGGTTCTGCACTTCAGGCAGTTATTGACTCCAAAGGATTTTCATCCAAATATTAAAAACAATCTTTTATTTAAATTATGTTAGTCAATTTATGTTTGATTGTCTGAAAATGGGGGACTGTGTATAAAAATGTCTGTAATTCCTAAACAGTTATTACAAACATTTGTCAAACCCCTTGAATTAAAGCTGAAAATCTGCAGTTCAACCACATCTTGACTGCTTGATTTAAAATCCACTGTGGAGGAGTACAAAACCGCATTTTGTCCAACAATTTATGGACCTACTGGTGGGTGTGAACATTGGAGTGACAGTTTTTTAAAAAGCTACAGAAACAATCAGACACAGTTTGTTGTTGTTGTTGCAAGAAAATGTGATTTGTAGGAAAACAGAAAAGAGGAGAGTTGCTAAAATATATTTTAAATGAACAAGGAGACTTACTTTTTAGGATTCGCAGGTCAATCAACGGGTAGGAGCCTCGTCTCTCAGCCAGCAACACACCAGCATGACCAGTGTTCAGCCTGCCATCAGCTAGAGGGAGAGAAAAAAAAGAAAGAGGAGGTAAACAAGAAACATGGATAAGGAAACACAAAAATTTGGGATTGTGTTTTTGTGGTGCCTTTTAATGGCAAACACACCCCATCAATAATGTCAACTTTTCAAGAGGAAGCAGAGAGAGGGAATGAGAGCAAAAAGGGGCTCATGGCAATGGCAATTTTATTTATATAGCACATTTCATTATATGTAAACTCTATGTGCTTAGTGCAGAGGATTAAAAAACATAAAAACCTGTGTAGGTTTGCCTTAAGCTGAAAACAGCAGTGAAAACAACAAAATAAAACTAAAAAACGGAGCAGCCAGAGGGGTTATGAGAACAGTGCTGTACTTAAAGTAGATTCTCAAGATAATCAGTCTCATAGATTCAGATTCAGAGATGCTATTAGATTAAGAATAAGAGTAAATTTATTGATCCCAGAGGGAAGTTCCCTGTGGAACAAGAGGACCTTTGATGGCACTGAAGAACCAGGACATTGTGCATCTCATCTGAGTTTGCTGGAGGAAAATAAATTTCATGCCACCTTGCAGCTGTAATGGGTCACACTTTGTATTTATCAGATTAGTGTTGCCTTAATTGTGTGTGTGTGTGTGTGTGTGTGTGTGTGTGTGTGTGTGTGTGTGTGTGTGTGTGTGTGTGTGTGTGTGTGTGTCTAACTGGTGGTTTCAGGTTTGTCTTACAACCAAAGACCAATTAAAAGGCCAGAACATTTTTTTCCTTTGTGGTACAAAATGAATGGATCTTTTTTGTGAGTCGTGGACATGATTTCCACTGTTTACACAGCTGATAAATGTTTTCCAGCAAACAAAAGGAAATGAATATGTTTGAAATGCCAGTGGATTTCAAACATATTCTCCTAAAAGGATATCAAGTGTTCCGGTTTACTGTGTGAGCTCTCATCCACAGCCTGAATAGCCTGGGAGGTCCCCTTCTGGCTTTTCCTTGTGGTGTGAGCATCTATCTGATGGAGGAGCACAAAAGCTAAACAGAGCCTCGAATACTTCCTCTGTTTAACAATCTGCAATCCACACACTGAGGCCAGAGAGTAGACACAAAAGAACTAGGTTCTAAGTAACAGCCAACATGCACACACATAAAATTTGCACTTGAATAAGCTATGGGTATACTGAATAATTTACACATCAGTTGTGGGGAACTGGAGCGTATTATATCCCTAAGGCTGCCAAATCACATCACCTCTGTGAGTCCTGCTTAGGAGATGCTAACTACCTGTTAATGGGGTGTGAGTCACTGTGGTAACTCCCTCAAGTTGCCAGATCCTGCCATGAAACTGTAGGCTGCCAAAGCGGCAGAGTTTGTAGGTACGTGTGTGTGTGTGTGTGTGTGTGTGTGTGTGTGTGTGTGTGTGTGTGTGTGTGTGTGTGTGTGTGTGAGTGTGAGAGTGAGAGAGAGCGCTTTGCAGGAAAAATATATGGTTAAAATGGCATAAATCCTGATTTATGTATGTCCAGCAAACAAAAACAAAGTGCTTCAGGGAAGTGACTCAGCCTGCTAAAGCAAGGCAGAGGAGTCCCACTGGCCTAGTTTGTGCAATAAAAGGAGGAAAGGGGGAAGGCCTCTTTGCTCTTAATCCTGTGTTCTGATGCGCGACAAGAGGAGGAAATACATCTTCTGGAAAAAACACCGCAGTCACAGATCATCCTCCTAACTCAGACAAACACAATCACACCCATTCAACCCCCACCTCTCTGTCTCTGTTCAAGCTGCAGTATTTTTTTGTTCATATCACTCCAGGTTTTCACTTCCTCTGCTTTTGGCATCATTCTGCCCATCCTCCTTTATCGTGCACTCTCAACCTTCCCATCATCCCTCGTTCCCATTCAACAACTACACCTCATCCCTCTCAATTTGAGCCATCATTTCCATCACCACCCGCTCCTCTTCTCCGTCCCCGTCTCTCTCTCTTCCTTTAACTCTGTGTGGTAAATAGGTCATTGTTTCCATGCTGCGCAAAACTGGGTCATTTCGGATGAAAACGTGATTCAGTCGGGAGGCGTTTAAAAAAGCGGCGATGCACATGTGCCTCGTCATGCAAACCATACTGTTGTACACATGTACGCTTGCAAATGAGGTTAAATCCCTCATTCCAAGCACAAAAAACAAGATCGCACACTTGGCACACATCACCCACACACGCGAGCAGACACGGGGGAATTGACAGGAATACATTCACTTGGCTTCCATGAATCTGTGGGTGTTTATGGCACAAACTGTGCTTTGGGGCTGTTCTCAAAATTTGACAGGCGCGTTGCTGCCATATGCATTAAAAAAAAAAAACAAGGTTTAAACACACAGGGGCAGATGATGTTTTCTTTTGCCAACAGCTGCTGCTTCATCTGGATACATAGATAAATACAGAAAATATACAAAGCAGATAGAGTAAACCCACTGGTGGTGCTACCATTTTTCTATTTTGTGGGTATATGCACTAAAAGGCTTTCTAAAAAAGAAAAAACTAATGTATATAAATATATAGGTATCTTTTAAAGTGATAGCAACACTTGCAAACTGACTAATATTTAGCAATATTTAACATGCTTTTGATCCAGACATCCACAGGATGGAAATTTACTTTTATTTTTTAACCATCCTTCAGTTCTTTGTGATGCTTTCTTTAATTCTTTCCTACATTAAATGTCACAATGACTCACAATCACCATGACAAGTTATCAGCAGTGTCTCCACACATTGTTATGTGCCATGATCAAACAGTGCGTAGATAGCCACTCGCCCTCAATAAGAAATCATCACACGCATGAGGTCATCACAGTTTACAGGGAAAGTCACTGGCAGAGAACAGTATTCATTTCTCCATTTCCCCTCATATGAATCAGCAATGGTAATTCCCCACATTATGAAGCATTAAAAATAAATCTTTGTTTGATTTTTATCATCTGATTATTAATGAAAATATTTTACAGTTGCTGTCAGTCTTAATATCTGTTAATTTCCCTTAAAAGGTCAAGTCTTCCTGATATCACTAAATACCATAATAACTGCTGAGTCAACAGATGTTTTCCAAATATCCTATTTGATACTGATGCGAAGTGACTGTTGTCCATCGTTTTATTGCTGTTATTTTTAAATATAAAACATATTTCCTTAATTCCTGCTGACGCCCAACATGATTTTAAAAGTTGTTAGTGTTAAGGCATCCTCTCTCTATTCATTTACACAAGTTCAGAGTGTCAAAGAGTCTATCATCACTGTTACTAAGAGGCATAGCCTTGATTGACGATGTCACATCAGTGCCATTGGGACAGCTGCAGCTCAGCAGATGGTAGCACAGCTTTATTTAATGAACACGCTGGCTTTACAGCTCAAATCCTTCATTTCATTGTCAACTCTTCTTGGCTGTCTGAACTACAGTGAACGATGTTTGGACCTACATGGCGTACATCCAAACAATGTATGTAACACACACACACACCAATGTAACCATACGGCCTGAGGAGCGCTTGTCAGAGACAATCTGTCAAATCTATCTTGTTAACAGTGAACAAATGGCATGAACTCAGAAGCTGAATAAATTGAAATAAAAATGCATTTGCAAAAACACATAAAAAAAAAAACACTGATGAAAATGGCCTTACCAAAAACTGGCTTCATATTACTTTTACACAGACAATTAATAAACAGATTTTACACAATTTATCCCAATAAATTATCCCAATAGTCCCAAAGCATTCACACCAAGAGGCACACTTTTTGCTAACATTGGTCAAATTTCATGTAGCGTACACAGCTAATGGGTGAAACTAAGACAACATAATGTGCAGTCATCTGAAATATGGCTCTCACAAACTTGGACGCATTACCTTCCAAATGTGCGCTCCTGTTTTCTATGTCCAGCTTCAACTCTTCTGACTGCTCCTTTTCTGATTCAACCCAAGGGCTCGCTTGATTTCTTTCCGGCCCCCGGGGGCCTCCCTTGCGTGCTCTCCAGGCCGCTCTGAGCTGCCGTATGAGAGCTGGTAGCTCCAGGGCTAGTGAGAGGCCAGCACATGTAACAGGAGGAGTCCTGAGGGGACCCCACACTGGAGAATGAGGAGGCTCATCTGGACAGACCCCAACATCAAGACCGGAGTCCCGCATCCTGAGATCTGGGCCCCAGAGTCCCTCTAGGACAGGCATTTTGACACCACGCAGAGATGGAAGGATGGATGACAGGTGCACCAAAAAGATCAAACTAAAGTAAAAGGGGGTGAAACAAGAGGATGGGGTGAGAATGACAGGTGGTGACAAAGAAAGATGGGGAAGAAGAGAGAGGGCAGAAGGAGAAGCTCACTGTCAGGTAGCCATGGGTGAGGAGGAAGGAGTAGGAGGAGTAGTCTAGATGTAGGACAGTGTAACAGAGAATGCAGGGAGAGATGGTGTCAGCAGCAGGAAAGTCAGGTGAACAGAAAGAACGAGCGCACAGAGGTGAGGAGTGAGATGAAAGAAACAAAAAGTGAGGTGCCGTGAAAAGCCGAAAAAAAGAGAAGAGAATCGAAGCGTATCCCTCTGTCCCAGAGCCACTGACAGTCTGCTCCCTCCTTCTGCCGCATTCTCTCTCCTCTCTTCAATCTCACTCGCGCCACAACCTTGTTGTGGAGTCTAAAAGCCCCTCCCTACCCCGCTCTGAGCTCGCTCACACACCATGTCTCTCTGCCTGCTAGCCCAACGACGGACCAATAGGATTGTGCGAAACAACGTCGAGCTTCGGTTCGCAGCTTCTGTGAGGTTAGTAAGAACAAGGCTGTTTGAGGTGAATGCAGCGTATACACACAGAGGCATAGATTCCACGAATGTATTTCTATGATAACATTAGTTCTCAACATTAAGTCTATTTTAACAGATTTGGGATTTTAAAGCAGACAAGGGTGTTTAAATCTACTGTAGGGCTGCAATGAATTATTTATTTTTATTATTTGTATCATTCTTGGATGAAATTAAAACATAAAATACTGACAGTTTTAATATATCTATAAAAGCAAAGAGAAAGAGAGATACTGAAACTACAATAATATAAAAAAGAAGCGGCTGCACGGAGCCACAGCTGCAGGTGGTTGGTGCCATCGTGGTGGTAAAACCCAAACCAGATGGTTGACACCAGTGGTGAATGGAGCCATCAAGCTGAAGTAGGAGTCCTATCGGGCTTGTTTAGCCTGTGGGTCTCTGGAGGCTACTGACAGGTACCAGCAGGCCAAGTGGAGTATGGCTCTGGCAATAGCTGAAGTAAAAACTCAGGTGTGGGAGGAGTTCAGTGAGGCAGTGGAACAAGACTTTCTGTGGGCCTTGAAGCAATTCTGGCAAACTGTCAGGGGACTCAGGAGGAGAAAGCGGTGCTCTTCTCACGTGGTGTATAGTGTGGGTGGGGTGTAGTTGACTTCAACTGAGGATATAGCTGGGTGGTGGAAGGAATAATTCCAGGATCTCCTCAAGCCCACTGACATGCCTTCCATAGAAGAAGAAGAATCCGGGGGGCCTATCAGTAGGGGCGAGGTCAGGTGAAAGTGAAGGGTGTGGGTAGTAAATGAAAGAATGAAACTGTGGATACATGCGGTGGAAATGAGCTTTCTCCAAAGGGTGGCTGGCTTCTCCCTTAGAGACAGAGGTTTAGACATTCATGATAGACTCAGAGTACAGCACTACTCCTCAGCATCGTAAGGAGCCAGTTGAGGTGGTTCAGGCATCTGATTAGGATGCCTCATGGGTGCCTCCTGGGTGTGTTTTTTTGGGCATGTCCTACCGAGAGGAGGCTCCAGAGCAGACCGAGGACACGGTGGAGAGATTGCATGTCTCGGCTGGCCTGGGAACTCCTCTGTGTTTCCCTCAATGAGCAGGAGGAGGTGACTGGGGAGAGGGAGATCTTGGCTTCTCTGCTTAGCTTGTTGCCCTCGTGACCCAGCCCCGGATAAGTGGCAGAGAATGGATGCACAAGACAGAGAACCCCCAGCGCAATGTCGCATTACAAAGAAAAGCTGGAAACTACACATATTCTTTATTGAACACATAAATAATTAATTGATCAAATAATTAATTCTTTTCAACTGTGCAGTCTAAACGGGCTCTTCTACCAATTTCTTACTGCGTCATGGCATATGTAAAATAAATGACAGTAAATTAAACATAAGTTAACTAAGTTAAGCTCCAGTCATACTGGCCTAAAATCCCAGTGGGCCCTACTTTAGGTCCCAGAATTAGGCCCCACTGCCATTTTAACATTTTTTATTATTATTTTGTTATTTCACAAGGTTGTAGCCCCAAAGTGGGATATCTTACCTTAAATCACCAACTCTCACATTAAAAACTTTATTGGTTTAGACACTAAAACAAATACTTTTCAACTCCCAGTCCTGCCTGCTGTGGACAAGGACTATTTTTTGGGGCAACCCCAAAAAACACTAGCTGTGGATGAGGTTTGTATAGCACAGTAGAGAGTTTCCTCATGTCACTGATTACACTGCAGAATACTGGCTAATAGCTTTACCATAAAAAGCAAGCCACCTAAAATTGCAGCCTATTACAGATTACATTTCTAATCAATATCGTGTGTTGACACTGAGTATTATCACAAGGATATTTACTTTCTCTAGGGGTGCACATCATGCTACTTCTAGACAAAATAGGTTTAACAGAAAACTACTGTATACATCAAGCCTTCCAATCTATACCACAAAATCTCTGAATTATGATACCATCATCACTGCGGACAGCATATCAGGAGCTTGTCTGAGATTCCTACCAGTAAGTGTGCATTGTTTATTTAATTCTTGTGCATACAAGTTCCTTTTTTTTTAACCTCATGTCTCATTTCCAGGTGCCCTGCTTCAGTAACAATGCCACAGGAGGAGGATTCAACAGAATAGAATTATAAACGTCTTCTGCTCGGGGGTAAAATAGGGTGCATGCTGTGCGTTACCATTTATTGAGGCTTCACTGGCACAGAAACTCTTGGGTGGATTGGTTGTGATTTATTTGCTCTGAATTCTTTAGTCTAGGTGACTAACTAGCCCTGGGCCATAACACAGCAACGATTTTTGATAGAGGCAGAAGATGATTTGAGAAAAATATTAAATTCTTAGAAGATTTTCTGTAAAAAAAAACAAACAAATTCTGTAAGAAATGTCAAACAAAAAAAGCTTTCAAAACTGAAATGAACTAATTTAAGTTCACTAACTTATATCTCTAAACTAAAGCTAACTAACTAGAATCATATTTTCTATCCATTCCACCTTAAACCTCATTTGTACTGGCTTTAACTTATACAAACATTATGTATTATGCAACTGTGTCCCTTTTCTAGCCTAAATGATTTTATTGGCCTGAACTGTAGCAGGGTCTGTACCACAAGACAGTCTCTGTTGTATCTCTTTTCTAGCACACCTAGATTTCCACTGCAAATTGACTGTACTGGACCTAAGAAGCTGGCACTGGAACAGCGTGGCAAACTTGCTGGGACCAAAACTAGAAATCCTGTTGTCATTGAGTTTGGAAAGGCTTATTGGCAAGAAATTCACCACTGATTCCCAAATGCAGCCTAAAAATTCTGTCTGCCACGATTTCCTTACCCCAGCGTTCACTAAATAACATAATATTCAGTTCTCAAACCCACTGAAATGTAGTCTGGTTCTCAAAAGTTTCCTAGGCTGATGAGGCTCCACATCATTGAGCCCCAACACTGGGCATCCTTGATAACCGGGATCACGAGGCTGGTTATCAGCCGTATCTGTTAACTCCGTTTATCCGTCCAACTTTTCAGAACCATAATAGTGAGATAAAAATATGATAAAAGTCATAATGACAGCTTAAAGTGATATGTAGACATTATTGTTAGTATTTTAGTGTGTTTAGTGTCTGTTTCTGTAGGAAAAATCAACTGGCACATAAATATCTGTTGCTCTTTATCATCTGCTACATTAAAAAAAGCAAATGTATTCCTGTGGCCGCTGCAAACTATCAATCTGAATACATTTCAGTGAATGTAAACCAATTCGATCTAGTACCTCCTCCTCTTTACATGCACTTCGTTTGGAGGATGCAGTGGTATAACTATTTTGTTTTTCCAGTGGAACTGTTCCCTTGAGAAACAGTCACATGCAGACAAAAGTTTCAACACACACACACACACGCGCGCGCGCGCGCGCGACAGGAACATAGCCTTGGACACCACGTATCAGTTGCAGGGAGTTCATTCCAAGAAATCACGAGACAAAGAGCATTAAGATAAAAGATACAAGGTGTGAGAAACTGTGCAAAGCCAGCAGTGAGCCTAAATGCAGCACAGAGTAATTCATCTTAAATGTGGTATTGCTATGTGCTCAGCATATAGTTGTTTCATTGTAGCTTGGATCAGCATTTGGGTTTTTGTTTAAAATGTATTTCCTTGTTGGCTGCATCTAAAGTCCTACTCTGTTAGAGCATGCAAGAATCTAACTATATTCACATCAGAAAATCCAGAATATGGCTATGACTTCCATATCCAGAGGATTACACCCTTGGGCTGACTTAGGCATGAACTGATATTATTTCAGCAGCCAAAGGTCAAGGTCACAGTGACCTCATGTCCATTCCATCCTTGTAAAAATTTCATTACATTTGGCACAAATGTCCCTGCTTTGTTGACATAAACAAGGCACTATTTTGTTAGGTATTAGGCTTTTAATTAATGTTTAATTAGACTCTAATTCATTTTAATTAACAGTTACCTTGTAACAGATTAGAAAATCCTTGCCTTGGGTTGCTCTTTTCAGTTTGGTTGATGAGAACACTAATTCTGTGTAGCCTAAGGAGAATAGTAGAAGTATCTTTTTTACTCAAAATCACCAGCAAATAAAAGCATATCCGTGTGTCCTAACTCTTTGGTGAAGTCTGAGGTCCTCGTTTTAAGGCAAATACAGATCCTCAACATTCCAACATTAAAAATGCATCATTTAGATTTCATTCAACTCACATTTGAAGACCTAAAATCAATGGTAAGCTGTACAGTGAGTTTTAACAGGTTGCTCACTCTTCACATATGGCTTCAGTCAGAGTACTCACAAAACGTCTTTTTAATTAGTCAGCATTATTGTAATGTATTTCCAAATCTTTGGACCTGAACGACATGTAAACAGTTTTTACCAGAGTGCACCGCTTTAACCAGTCAATAGCTATCAGATAGGCACGGCTCATACACAACATGAGCACATGTTTAAAAAAACTTTAAAGAGGAAAAAATGGATAATCAAAAATCTTCTACTAAAGATCACTTTTTATGTGGCTGGAAAGCACTGACTCTCTGTACTTTAAACTTTAAAAGATTGGGTCTTTCAATTTATTTTCAAGCCAACAATCACTAAAGTAGCAAGGTCCCCACATGTTGTAATGCCCCACCAACAGATTTCAAAAAAAGAATAGCTGATCACACTACAGTCACACGCTCAGAGAGGCACACAAGAATGGAGCAAAGTCTTCTTCATTCTGTGAGGAAGACAAAGACAAATAGTCTTCTCTACAGGATTTTATTGATCTAAGGAAAACTACTGAAACAAATAGTGATTTATTAAGGAAATCCTGCAAATTGCAATTTTAAATTGTTTCAAACATTTTATCCAAAATCCAAGCACATTTCAAAGTTTAAAAGCACCACATTTCAAGGATTTCCAGCAGCCGTACAAACCATCTGAAACTAAAAGGGACAAAATTAGAGCTTTCCGTCATGGCCTTAAAGTTCTGAATGATCTGCCCTAGAAACTCAGCTAGGCTGACTCATTGACCTCTTTCAGGTTTCTTACATTCTTCAATGGGAGACACATTCACTGCGGCCACTTACTACTACATCCATTTAGTGTTAGTGTGACAAAAATGCATGCAGTATTCGTCAGGCTTTATTTATGTTGCACAAATCTGATACTTTGGACTGTTGTGGAGGGCCGCACAAATAAGTTGAATTCAATTCTGCTCAATATTAAGTTTATAAGCTTACTGGTTTATTTATGGTCCACCCCTGCACCAAACAAATCTTTTTCTTCTTGTTAAATTGCCAAAAATTGTAATGCAGTGGCACCTGCGTTATCCAGAATCCCAATTGTGATTCTATCAGATTCGTGCAACATAAATAAAGCCCTACAAACACTGTCACACTAACACTAAATGGATGCAGTAGTAAGTGGCTGCAGTGAATGTGTCACATCTGGCAACTCAAGAAATGGTGCTGGCTGTGTTTTTATAACAGCTACAGGGACATTCATGATGTAAGGGGTTAAACAACATCAGCAATTTTATCATTTTTAGACACGCTGTTATGGCTGCACTTCATCGTCTGATCCCCAAGGTCTAAGACTGTAGCTACGATTAACAGCTTTATCTCCTCTCAAGACAGTGCCTAAAAACTTGGCTTGAGCTGGTTAAGCCCAGCGCGTGTTTCAGAATAGAAACACATTCTGTATAAAAATGTAGACAGTTTACAAAGATAGCAGAAATATGCATCCCTGTTTGACATAGAGAATATACTGGGCCAAAGGTTAGTGAAAGCCTGAAGCACTATTACTAAATGTTTGGAAACACTCTTCCCCACCAAACTGCAGCTGACTACATATACTACATTTACAACCTTTTGCATTGAGGTGATCAGGTCAGTGAGCGTTCTTACCCAGCATGCGAACCTGTATGGCATTCTGCTCCCAACTTTTGAATGTTACAGCTCCACACCTCTGTGGTAGAGTGAAACAAGAGAAAAGGGAAAGAAAGGCTGATGTTAATATTACAAAGGTCAAAAATGCACACACTGCTATCAATGAACTCTGTTTAACAAAAAAGAAACTGTGCTGAACGCCATGGTGAAAGCCTTGTGAAGCCACAGATGGTTTTCACACTGGTGTGCCACAACAGCACTGATTTCCCACAAGCCCTCACAGGAGCTACACAAATTAAAAAGTAGGAGAAATTCAGATTAAACAGTTATAGACTGAAAGTGAATGTGAGCACTTCACTCGCATGCATTCATCATCATCTAAACCAACCGATATTTCAAGAGATTTTGGTCCAGTGTCAGGACACTTCCTCTGTTGGGTACTTAATCAAACTGAATAAGTCATTTGGGGAAGGAAAATGTATTTATTTAAAGATTATTATTCATCATAGTGAGTAAGAGAGGGCAGGAGCACTCAGCGACACTGGCATCTGCGCTTCCAGTAGCGACATGTCTGTGTTTTGGCCAACAACGCAAAATAAGTGGGTCAGGCAACATACTGGCATACACTGGCAATCATTTGCACATTAATCACATGCTTCCACATGGTTGGCCCTCATGGCCAGGGGTCTTTAGTCATTTTCTATCAAAGGTGTGCTTGTCTCAAGTTCAAATCACATGATTTTTTGGTTTTTTTTTTAATAGTGGTCACAGAAAGATGGAATAGATACAATTCACAGTACCGTTCTTCTCATTGCTCACTAGCTTTTCCCATCATTATCTGATCCAATTACACTGTTACCAGTGTAACACTCACTTCCATCATTGATCTAATCACAAGTTAAGATTAAGTTTGCAGCTAATATGGGACAGCCCCTGATTTTATGCAATCATTTTCAATAATATATTCAGAAATCCCCCCTCCGATTCAGCTCAGGCCTCAGTTTGTGGCTGTCTGTACCCTGATCTGCTGTCAGCTCCAAAGCATAATTAAAGCCCAGTGCTGTGCTGTAGATCAGTCAGACACAGCTCAGTACATTTCCCAATTGAGGTCATCTATTTATAATAGCCAGTAATGGCTATAATAGTTATAATGGCTCGACATCTATGTGCATTTTGGAGAAGGGTGAGAGGGGACTGGGTGCACTGGGTGAACTGAGTCACACGCTCACACACTTTATGTGTGTGTATA
>JAVDPK010002107.1:179148-198100 GCA_034780415.1 Cichlasoma orientale
AGAAAGCAGGTTCCCTACCTGACCTGATGTACACAGGACAAATCACCTGTTATCCGTTATTAAGCGTGCTCAGTGTTCGCAGGAAGACAGTCATAAACATGTACCTTGAGTAGGAGGATTTACATCTGATGTAGCGCACATTGTTTACTGGCAGGCAGGAAACGGGTGGAAGGAGGCAAACCAGAGGCAGTGACTGTTCACTCATTCAGCCCACGTGGTTATGGTATGTTTATAGGACACAACTTGTCATTTTTTTTCCGCATGATCTCTCTGCTCACATCATTACTCATTTCATCTGGCCAGCTCTCTAGTTAAGTCTCTTTCTCACAGGCTTATGACTAACCCTGCTTTTAACTCTCCTGTACATAGCCGGGAGTCAATATTTTGTTTTTGTTGATATTTATCCCCCCGTTTTGTGCTAGAGAAACAAAGACATCTTCATAAGGAATAAATAGCAGTTTAAAGTCTGTTAAATCTTCATTGCACTATGTTTGAATATTAAGCCAACACAAAATTGATGTGATACAATAGATGAATGGCCGCTACCATAGCTAAATGGCATCTCAATTAGCGACAGATCAATGACATGTCATGGATCTCTGGGTGATCAGTAGGTGTTTCTCTAGCTTTATTCATTTGGAAATGGCTTCAAATTATTTAAAACTTTTCATCTATACATCTGACAAATTTCATTAACTTGAGGTGGAGCATAGTTAGAGAAGATACCCATTAAATGTTAGTGCAGTTCTGGATCAATTTTCTTGGCAGAAAATGATCTGTGCAGGCAGCACTTGCAGTAAGTGATGTATGGAGCAAAAATCTAAATAGTATGTGTACTGTACTATGAGCTCTATCAACAATCAAATAAGCACCTATTAAAAATATCAGAAAGCAGACAATAGTAAACATCAGTTTGGGGAATTAACTTTAACAATGTGCCTTTAACAGACACTGACAAAAATGTTAAAATTCACCAGTCGCTTAATAACATCATCTGCCAGCCACTTGCTGGTGCTAATTTCCCACTCTGGTAGCACTACATGTGCCACACAAGCCAGAAGTGGGGACAGTGAAACCATCTCTCCCACAACTGAGCAAGTTCCGTGTTTCAAGGAAAACCACCAGGTGGGTTACAAAGTTTCTGAATTAACTTTTAACTAAAAACAAAACAAAACACTGCCTAATAGGTTTTAAACCTTTTAATTAAGGTTATTATTAAGGTTAAGATTATGTAATAGCAATCATTTTCTTGCACCTCTTTACCTATACCTTATGTAAATGATTTACACATATTCAAATACTTCCTTAGACATTTATAACTTAACATAAATGCTGTGGCATGTCACCAAACATCACAAGCAAACCCAGCCTGAAATGAGTCTACTGCACATCTTTCTCCTGTTTGTGTGTGGTCTGCAGTGTCCAGGCTGCAGGTGGACTGCTGTAAATCTGTCAATACACTGACGTGACACATGGCAATAACACACAAGGCCGAACACTGCAGCAAACACGGTATACATGAATAAGCCAGCATCAAATAACTCCTTTTACCACAAAAAGCAAAAACAAAAAAAAAAACCCAAGGTCATTTTTGACATACAACCTACCATCAAAACATTTAACCCATATAAGAATACTAGCACGCCATAGCACGCACCATAAACAGTGTTCACTACAAAGCCTCACTATAAACTCTCATTTTAGCGCTGAAGACACTTCACGGGTCCTTACAATGTAACAGCGATCTGTCGTTACGGCCTGTTACAAAACAGTTCTGACTGTTTAGAGGCACGCAGCCACACAGCTGTAAAAATCACAGTACGTACCTCGACCATTAAACAGGACATTTAACCATCGCGGCTGCTCGTAGATAACAAGTGAACGCTACGGAATCAGGCGCGTGCGGACTGTTTTCATGTCACGGGGAGCGCAGGAGTGAACCGCATACAGCAGGATGAAAGGTGACCGTGCCCGAGCTGACAGCTGTTTAAAACAATAAAACAAAAACAAAAAAAACTATTTCATCCTCCTCTTCCGGTTATCCCTCATACTACTCCCACTGTGAGGACAGTGTGGGCTTTAAAAAAGGTGAAACCGAAGTCGCCGCGCCTGCCCGCGTGCTGCTGCTGTGTGCGTACGTACTTGGTGAGCCGCAGAGGGGAAAGACGCGAGGGGAGGGGCTGGTTGTAGCATCACCGGGGCGGGACTTGTTGTCAGAGAACCAATCAGAGCTAAGATACAATCACTGCTCTGATTATGATTGGTGGTCATAAATTAAACGGTGTTTTTAATTTGAAATATGCTAACTCTCTATGGCATGGTGTTGCCCTCAGGCAACAAACCACGATTTTGGCCCTCACATCCCCCCTTTAAATTTTTTTAAGTAAATCAGAAGTTCACAAAGTCTGATGATTAGTCTGTGACCAATGTATTTGAGGCAGATGTGGTTTTGAGCTTTGGAAGGGCAGTGGAACAGCCCTTTTTGGGGCACACTGCCAGCAGAAGCTCAGATAAACTTAACTTTTCAACATGTTTACATTTAAATAACATTGCATAAATATTTGTGATGTGCATGAATATGTAAAAAAGCATATTTGATTGAGTAAAGACATATTTTGTCTTTATTCATATGCTAAAATGGTAGTTTTTCATTCATTGCGCATTTAGACCACTTTTGTTTGAACACTTTTATGCTTATGGATGGAGATGTGCAGGGATGCATAGTTATCAACATAAATATTTTTGCTGTATTATGAACTATTATAAACATTCTGTGGGTGTAAGGAACATGATCAAGCACTTAGGTTATGACCAGTTGTAATTTTGTGCTTTATAATTTTGAAAACAATTTGATTACAATGAGTCTGTGGATGAAGAGGACATATTTTATGATTGATATATTATATGGGATCTCCAAGCTCCAAAAAAAAAAAAAAAAACTAAGTTGAAGTATTTTTTCCTCCTAAGATAAAAATTCATGCCATAGAGGGCTAATGTGAGGGTGAGAACTACTACAGGATACTGCATGCAGAGTGTATTTTCCCAAATGACATGGAATCTGGAACCACAGCATAACACAGTACAGCAATACAGCTCAACAGCAATACAGCTGAAAATATATTTCTCTAGAGTAAATGTTATACTAACACGGATGATTAAAATTAAAGAATTAATACGCTCGAACCACATCACTTTCTTTTATAAGGAAAATGGTAATCATGAAGAGCAAACAATCTGCTTGTCGGCATTCAGGCCACATTTAAATGCTTCAGTCAAAATGTATCTTAATATACTCAATGCTGACACCTAGTGGAATAGAAATGTACATACAATACCAAGCCAGCCAGCCATGAAGGGTTCAGTGTGGACACAAATGCAAGTCACAGGGAGACAGAAATAACAGAAAGAAAGCTCCTTTATTTACAAAAAATAAATTCCAACCATGAAAACACTCCAATACAGACAAAACGAAGATTAAACAAATCAGGAAAACACTGACAATCAGACTGGTACCTTTCTACTCAGTTGAGCGCTCAAAGCACTTTCTATCACAAACCTAATTCACCCAAATCAGACCACATTCATACAGCCCTTTTATCTGTGCCTACGCACTTTCTAACATTTGTACACACACTCCCACTCCAACAGATGCATCAGCAGCAACTCAGCATTCAATACCTGGCCAAGGATACTTCAGCATGCAGACTGGAGGAGTCAGGGATCAACCTACTAATTAGTATTACCACATTTGCTGCTTAAAGACAAGAGGGAACACAGGATATCCATAGTGGACTGATTAGGGATGAGAAACAGGTGACAGGAAGCAAAAACCAAAACAAGACACAAGAGAAAACCAGCTATCAAAGTAAAACAGGAAACAGCCAAAAGGCATAACAGTGAGACACGAATATTCATACTAAACCTGATACAGTGACAGTGGAACACACACAGGGAAACACTGGGGAGACTAAAATATCAAGAAAACCAAAACAGGAACCAAAAGCAATATCCCAAAATCTCAACATTATAAGAATAACAATGAGCAAAAAAAATAAAACAGAAAATATAACAACAATCCAAAACGAACTTATCTTTCACTACATCTTGTTTTGTCACAGTGTTTCACCACTAATATGCAACAATAAATAGCCTAGTATCATTTATATTTAATATTAATCAGGATCACCTACAAGCCATATTTAGCAGAGGACTTCATTAAAAAAAAATCCATAAGTCTTTTTGAATTTAGACGTGAATGCACCAATTCCCATCTCTTGCTGCTAGTGCATCTCTAATGCACATAAACATCTATCCTATTTGGGGGGGGAAAAAATCATGGTTTTTGCTTCTTTGCATGTCAACTACTGTACTATTGATGCGTTGGATTTTATTGTGCCTGAACTTTTGTCACACTTCTCCTTTCTTCATAGGTTTTACCGAAGCACATCATGGAGAGACTGCATGTGTCTCTTGAGCATGCCCTTCAACACGCACCGCTGGATATTCGCTTTCTTGATTTAAAGATGTCTCCTTCATCTCCAAGAAACAATACTAATCATGAAGACCAGGTGAGCTCATTTTTGGAGAATATGAATTTTTATTTATTTTTTTTAACTCAGTCTGACATAAGCATCCATTTTAAAGCCTCAAATTGTGACCAGAGTTTTTAACCCTTTACTGTATGATAGGAATGTTTATGTTTACCAAACTGTACATTAGCTAATACTTTTTTTTTGTTTATTTTGCTTTTGTTGTATTGTTTTTAGCTTCTGCTTCAGTGATATTCTCTGAGGTAGTCTATGAAACGTGTCACACTTTTGAACAGTTCACAAACTTTTCATACTTTTCTTCTTAAAGGAGAACAACATTAATTAGTATTTAGCAATTCAAGTTTAGTGATCGGTATAAATATGGAATCTGTAAGGAAAGAGAAACACCAGTTTTTATGGACCTTTTGTTTGGTGCTGACTGCACTTCATGGTTCGCGCTGCTGTCTATTGTTGATATTCAGAGATGTTCACTGCCATCAGATTATGAAATCCTCTCTGTTGTTAATGTGTTTTTTTTCTTTGTGTTTTTCAAATTTGTAAAGTGAATAAAGTTTTTTTTTTTAATGAAATGTTTGTGTATTTAATTTTTGGAGTAACCCACACTGTAATATGATGTTAGGCCAACTTGCTGTGAGAGAACAACAATGAGTGAGACCAACAACTGCAACAAACTGAGCCAACTTCATACTTTAAATAGTGTAACAGCTGGGCCGACTGGACCCCAATGAGAAACATTAAGTTGACCCAACAACTATAATTAAGCTGCACTAACTCGGAGAAAAGTTGGGCCAGTTTTGACCTGAGAGAAGTAAATAAGTTGAGCCAACTCAAAAGTTGTAACTGAACTTTTTTACAATGAACCACCAGATTTTTTTTTTTACAACACTGTAACACTGTTCAGTTTGTGTAAGTCATGTTTGTCTACGTATTGTTTGTTAGTTTTTTTTGATTTACTGCAAAGCATTTTACTCAACTAGTCAAATGCTCTGAAGAAAGTCACACATATACATTTGTTTTTGGTTTTTTTTGGTTTAGTTTTATTTTCCAAATAACAGAAAAATTATGTGTGTGTTAATTAAAGTAGATTATTTTAGAGAAAATTTTTACATTGTTAAGTAAAGACCATACAATAATTACAGAGAAAGCCCAACAATCAAGACGACCCCCTATGAGCAAGCACTTGGCAACAGTGGGGAGGGAAAAAAACCCTTTTGACAGGAGGAAACCTCCAGCAGAACCAGGCTCAGGGAGGGGCGGCCATCTGCTTCAACCGGTTGGGGCTGAGGTCTCTTTAAAAATGATAACTTGACAAACTAGAGCAGGGACTCAACCCTCATTTCTCAAGCTAGCACATTAAACTGTACTTTCAGTTCAGACATTTCAAATTTGATTTTTCTTGAAAAATGAACTTGTGATGATTTTTCAATATTCTGCTGAGTTTGTTAATCAGCAAGTGGATGCCTTCCTGAGTCAAACATAGAAAAGGTCCTCTTGTTCCTGCTTCACTTTTTGTTCAGATTTGAGCGTGTGGATCTAATCCTCTGTTTATGTGGTTCACTGTGAGGCTCCGATGCTTTCTTTCTGAAAATTCTCCGCACGTTCTTAGAGCTTTCTTTTCCTGTCAATTTTTTAACGTGTGCATTTAACGTCACTGCAAGGGCTGCCACAAAAGCCACATCATCCTTTTCCATCACAATCCGAAGCCCATTTTTGGATTGAAATTTGTGACACAGTTCTTTGTAGATGGTAATGTGCAAGTTTTTACTATTTTGTAGCACAGTCCAACTCTGTTCATCCACAATCCTCTCTTTCACTTGAGTCACTATCTGATGGAAATCTAAGTTTGCAGCTGCTGTATGGGTTTCGTTAGCAATGTGATTGACTAACTTTGTGAGAAACCCGGTGAGAAAGACCTCGTCATCTGAACACTCAGGAAGCTCTTGAGGTGGCCTTGTTGTAGAGGGAATTCTATCGAAGGTCTTTTCCCTGCCCCGCGGAAAACCTTTAACATCAGGGATTCTATCAAAGGTCTTTTCTCCGTCCAGCTGAAAACCTTTAACATCAGGGGGTCTAACGAAGGTCTTTTCCCTGCTCCGCGGAAAACCTTTAACATCAGGGATTCTATCAAAGGTCTTTTCTCCATCCAGCTGAAAACCGTTAACATCAGGGGTTCTAATGAAGGTCTTTAACCCGTCCCGCTGAAAACCTTTAACATCAGTGATTGTATTGGTCTTTAACCCATCCCGCGGAAAACCTTTAACATCAGTGATTATATCAATGAACCTTTCCCCATCTCGCTTAAAAGCTTTAACATTAGTGATCATATGAAAGGTCTTTGCCCCATCCTGCTGAAAACCTTTAAAATTAGTGATTATATGAAAGAGCTCTGCCCCGTCCTCCTTACAACCTTTAATATTAGTGATTACTTCAAAGATTTGTTCTGCATCCTGCTGAAAATCTTTAACATGAGGGATTACGGTCTTTGCTTGTCTTCTGGGTATTTTTGATTTGGGTATTTTTGCACACTTTGACACTTCCATGAATTCCAAATGTTTGCACTCTGTGTTAAATATTCACACTGACCCCACTGGAACATTAAGTGTAAGCCAGTATAAGCAGCCTTAGTTACATGGGAGCTTGACAGAAGATCAAAAGATCAAACATTAAAGATTTCGATCGTGTAACGTCACAATCTTTGGCGCGTGCGCAAGGTTGTGCTTGCGAACGCGCGCACACAACCTCAGGCGCTCTGACGTCACCTGAAGTTTTCTATTTGTTCTTAGCTACCGTGCAGCGGGGTCGTTTCCAGGACTTTTTATATGGGGTGGCAGAAGAATATTTAGTCAGGAATTTTTTTTCTTTTTAAAGATATATTTTTGGCACATTTTGATGCTGTAAAGTCCGACAGGCCGGAACTTTTTTTTCCTACCTGGTTGACACGACCATAGATATATATACATAGATACCGCATTGAGCGCTGACTCGTATGCCTACGTCGGAGGAGGCAAAAGCGGCCAAAATAACATGAGAGAGATGCTGCACTCTGGTGCTGTGTGGAGTTTTTCAAACCATTTTACAGTCAAAACGGGATCACATACTTACATGGGAGCTCGGTTACACTAGCTGTAAATGTCCAGAGTTAATCATAAGAGTAGGTTTTGGACAATCCTGTCTATCCTCCCGGAAGAAATTCTGACCATCAGACATTTTATTTCCTGTATTGTTCAAAACACCAATTTGTAACTTACTGCGTCAGTTCATGATGGAAATCTGTTTATTTAAAGAAAAACAAAAAATTAATCACAATTTAACATTAAACTCAAACTAGAAAAAAAATAATGAGGTTCTCACAGATTCTGTATTGCTTTCAGTTATTCTTCATTTTCCTCAGATAAATATCCTTGCTGAGTCAAAACAAACACTATATTGCCAAAAGTATTCACTCACTCATCCAAATTATTGAGTTCAGGTATTCCAATTACTTCTATGGCCACAGGTGTATAAAGTCAAGCACCTTGGCATGCAGACTCCTTCTACGAACATTTGTGAAAGAATGGGTGCTGGTGGTACTGTGATAAGATGCCGCCTGTGCAACAAGGTGCAGTGGTGTAAAACATGCCATCCCTGGACTCTAGAGCAGTAGTTCTCCGAGACTCTCTGTCTGGCAATCTGATCGACGACTCTGGGTTTGGCGGTTGCCAGGAGAACAGTATTTGTCTGACTATATTGTGCCAAGTGTAAAGTTTGGTGGAGAATAGAATAGAATGCCTTTATTGTCATTATACAGAATGCACAGTGAGATTGGAGGGCCACTCCTGTTCAGTGCCATGCTGTAGAAAGTCACACTTTCTAAAATATAAAATAGAACTTATAATGTATAAAAATATATACATTGTAAAACAAGTATATACATATAATAATGAAGATCCATCATCCATTCTCTTCCGCTTATCCTGTTCAGAGTCGCAGCCTAACCCCACTAACTGCATGTCTTTGGACTGTGGGGGGAAACCAGAGTACCAGGAGAAAACCCACGCAAAAATGGGGAGATCATGTAAAGTCCACACATGGAGGAGAAATACAGAGAAAGGCTTTGGGATTAGATGTATAAGGACTAACTAGTGGTCCAGTTGCTTTTTCATTTAATAATAAGCGGTTAATTTCTGTTTTCAAGCAACTTTCCTAACATATAGGTAGAACATAAGGGGCTATCACAATCAGGAGAGAAATTTATCCACGTTCTTAAGAAATACACAGACACATATATTTTATGCAGAAAAAAAGCCCTGAATTTTTGCTCATATTCAGTGAAATTGGGTCTGGTAAGTGGGACCGTATAAAAATGGCTGCAATTCCTGAACGGTTACGACAAGGTTTTTGTTAAACACCTTGCATTGAAGCTGAACAAAACATTTTTTGCCATTATCTCAAAATTTCAAGTTCTTTTCTCAGTTGCCAATGATTTCCACTGTGGTGATGTAGAGGCAAAATGACAAAAGCTGTCAGCAGCAGTATTCACTGCAGGATGTTCTGCTCAGAGCAGCCTGATCTGAACCTGCCTTTAAAGGTCACAACGAGCACATTTGGATTTGGATGCAAACTGAACTATTAAGAAACAACACTTTAAATCAGTGCACTCGAACTCTTTAATAAAATAGAAATATTACCCTAAACAGTTGCATAGAAGAGAGCTATATGGATCTCTGAATCCACTCTTATTCATTTCACTTGGCTGAGGTAAGAACGAAGGGCTCACAAAGTGAAACATCAATGCAGACAGCTACAAGCTGCACTGCATACCTGCTGAAATGTGTTATATTATTTGCTTTAAAAGGAGGTTTGCACAAGCATATCGCTAAGAACAGTTAAAACTGTAAAATTCCAATGACAAAAAACGATATTTGTGTACCAAAATCCTTGTTTACAGCAGCTTAAAACCAAGAAAATACATTTAAAATTGCAACAGAGACAGGAACAAGCTGATTGTAGTCCACAATAAGACAAGCACCACGAGGAAGTGGGGACGAGGAAAAAGACAAGTCAGTAGCTGCAGTAGCAATCGGCTGTGAGGCACGTCTGTGGGAGCTGTTGATGCTGATGGCATGTTTGACCCCTTTCTGCCAGAAGTCACCATTTAATGACGTCAGAGGTGGCGGCGTCCGACACTGCGTCGAGGTCGGTGAGGAACCTGCGACAGAAGAGGTTTCGGGTTAGGAACTCTCCTTCACAAGAGTGGAAAACGTTTTCAAAGCCACACTGAATCACAAACACTGCAGCGCGTCTACAGAAAACCAACCTTAGGTGATTCTGGACTGCCAAAAGGTGAGCATTCATAAGAATTCTCTTTGTCAGAGGAAGTGTTGTGGCGGAGATGGGTGAACTTTTTCTTCAGCGCTTCAGCAATAAGAGCTGCTGGGTCACTAAGCAAAGCTGCACCTCCTTTACTGCACCTCCTGTTAACTGGTGTGCCCCCTGGAGATCTGGAGAACAGAATGAATATGCTATGTCAGGGGAAACAAAGCCAACTTCAGATTATTAGAGAACTTTCAGTGCAATGAAGAAAACATTCTGCACGCTGGGATGTAACTGATCATAATTTCTGATGAATGAGTATTCTCTCAACCTGCGCCTACCTGTTCACTGAGCGCAATTTAACTTGATTTAGGTCCTTTAGAACATCCAGCATGGAGGGCATCCCTTTATTTTCTGAACTCCTGCTGGGGCCTGAGTTCTTAGTCCTCAGCGAACCCTTATCAAGGTCTTTCCCATCTTTCTTGTTCTCTGACACAGATGAATTCCCATTGAACTTGCTAGGGCAGGGAGGAGGAGGGGGCGGTGGTGGTGGTGGTGGTGGTGGAGGAGCCATGGGGCGAGGTGTGGAGGTGAGAGCTGGAAGTGGATGGGAAAGGGAAATCCCAGGTGAAGCAGGAGCATCAGGGGATTCAATCAGACCTAAAACATGATGAAACATTAAAAAAAATAAAAAAAAGAGAGAGAATCACACATTGTTGATGCTCTGAGAAGATGCATGCATCTTGAAAACAAAAAGGTAGCCATAACTTGTACCTGACGCTGGTGCAGTAGTAACTATCAAGGCAATCTGAGTTCGCAGTTTAAGCAGCTCACTCTCCAGCGCCGTGATCTTCTTCAGAGCTTCTGGATCAGGTGTCTGCCTTACAGGTTGCCCTCCTCTCTGGGCTTGACTGAATGCTGGTTCTGGGTATCTCATCACATCTTGTTTTACAGTTCTTCGCTTCATTTGAGACAGATGGTTCCTACAGAGACACCACATCACTCTTCTATTTATTTTTGCATATTTTATTATGGCTATCTGGACAAAATGGTGAATGCTGTTTATTCATTTTCACAAACATAAAAACAAAGTGAGTTAAAGTGAGGAAGCAATGGCATTTTATCTGAGCGGTGCGCATTTGTCTTCTTACCTCGTTTTAGCAGAGCTCTCACCCTCATCCTCAAACACCCACATGACATCAGCAAATGAAGGGATGGCTGGTGTGTCCGCAGTGGGCTCGACATAGTGATGGTGCCTATAGCTGAGCATAGGGACCTGGGGAAGACACATATACAAGGAGGGATTACACACTGTGACACAGTACACAAGAGAAATAAGGCACACAGAGGTGGAGGTGAAGGTGGAGACAGCTCGCTAATCACGCTTGATAGCTTTAGCTGATAAATAAGCAGTGCAGCAGAGAGGTGCATCGTGGGGCAAAAGAAAACCAATACTGAGGCTTCAAAATGCAAAGTCCACAAACACAAGGATGATGTCACTGTGGCTATGTCCATCTTTTACATACAGTCTATGGCAGTAATGGATATGACTGATAAGTGTAAGGATAGAAAAATAAATATCTTTAGTGTAGGGTACAGATCGCTGTTATTGTTATTATCAATTCATATGTCCATGATTTTTTGGATCCTTTTTTGTCTTTGAGAACAAATCCAGTCCAAAAGCAAATATTTCACATTATTGCTCGAAAAAAGATCAAACATGCCAAAATTTACATTGATCAGCTAATAAACAATCACTACAGCTCTGCACTGGTGCATGCACGTATAAGGAAAATGTACTGTTTCCACGGCAAAATATCGTTTGTGTTTTATATTGTAGGCAGCAACGTATTTGAAAAATATCATTTACAAACTGTTAAATCTTTTGTTTGCCAGCAGTGATGACCGGGTAAGGACAAATACCCAATTTCACAACATGTTTGTAAAACACAGATTGTACAATACCTGAAAGTGGACTCGTGGCGAAGGTGTCAGTGGGAGACTTGTTCCTATCATCCGCACAATGCTGCGATACTGACCGCACAGCGGACTGTTCCACACCGGAATCAGCTTACAGACAAAACAGAAACACAACCTCAGCTGAAAAATCACCATCTTTAGAAAATCACTCATTTAAATAACCCCCAGATACCCCAGCAGGTTGAGAATGATCAGCAAAACTATGGCACAAGTGTGTCTGTGCACTTACCATGTCTGGAGGAACTCCAAAGTACTCCAGGACGATGCGCAGCACATAATAGAGATCATCTACTACCGACATTGGAAGGACTTTTTCCCTGCACCAGCTGATGACTGCAAAGCTCCTCTTTCTGCTGAGTGTCTTGGTGAGAGGCCAACACAGAAAGGATGCAACTAAGTCACATGCTTTAAACCTGAAGCAAAAAAAACAAACAAAACAAAGACAGGTGTATTAAACCCCACGCATCAGTCTAAGTTATGGACAAATATTCATAGTAGGAAAAATACCAAAAAAAAAAAAAACAAAAAAAAAAAGAAACTGGTAATTAAAAAAAAAAAATCTGCCAATCATCTGATTGGCAGATTTTTTTTCAGTGTCTACTGATGCTCTCATATGCCCCTTCTCTGGGGAGGAAATACATCACATTCAGGAAAAGTAAGAGGTTCTCAAAATGTCATTTCATAGAGACTTACAGAGCCTAAAATATAGCACATGCACAAGTTTTATTAATGACACAGTGCCTTGAAACATTTAGATTTGAATAGTGAAATTATCGAGGTAAGAAAAGGGTAAACTCATACGAAAATGAACATGACACAACCTGGATCAGCAAAATGGAAGCACATGCAGCCAATGGTCGGTTCCTGCCATCACTCACTGATGCTCAGAGGCGCAGCTGTCAGCCGGTACTACTGGATGCTGATTCGGTTGTACCAGCACACTGGAGAGGTCACGGGTGGATTTAGTTTTAAGTTACAGAGTCCTCCTGCTCCTGAGCAGTGCGGTCAGACCAGCACAGAGGCACCGCAGTGGAAAAGCTGCATGGATCATCAAAACTAGCGTGCGTGACAACCCCCGAGATTTTACGCGATTAGAAATATAGAGATGCACTTACCGTTAAAACGTGAATGAGTAGCTACATTTCTCCCAAATCATGTTCCCAGACGATACTGTAAACTGCGAATATCCACTGAAAACTTGCAGCTTCCCTTTTCGCTAACGCTTTCAGGCTGGAGTCTGAAGTTTAAAAACGCTGCAGCAGCGAGACGTCCTCTGATTGGTTCTGAATTCCGAAGTAGCCAGGACAGCCAATAGGAGTGGGCGATTTTGCAGCGTAAGCGATGGCAAGTCGGCCAATTGGCGGTCACGAAAAAGTTAGCACCAGATTTGTATTTCTGTGCACGAGCTGCTTCTACTCAGGGTAAGAACACTACAAAACTAAAGTTTTACTGCATCTGCGATATATTTTGATTTGATACCACTTATTGAATCCACAATAGAAAGATGAGTCAAAACAATAGGAAACGTCTTTTTGTGAAGTTTATCAGCTGCTTAAAGTGTCGAAAGTAGTTAGCTAGCTTCTTCAGCTAGCCACATCCGTAACGGCAGCGCAGTCATGCAGCCTGTATGAACAGTATTAACTAATTTTTAAATCAATGTTTCTCCCAGTTTTAGGTCTGGTAAAGTTATTAAAGATGATGGATGCACTGTCGGTGGTGAGTCAGCTACGGGACCTGGCTTCTGAGCCCCAGAACCGCGAGGTGATAGTCCAGGACCAAGGTTGTCTCCCTGGGTTGGTTCTCTTCCTGGACCACAAGGACCCAGATGTCCTGTTTGCGACTCTGCAGGTAGCCTATTGGAGGGGTACATTATTTCTGAACTTTAATTAGATAGGCTGATTAAAATGAAGGTATTTTCTTAAGAGAGACCCGTCAAAGTGAAACGGATTAGGCTTCTATCCCTCTTCTTCCACTTATCCAATACCGGGTGAAGGCTAGGCTGGAACCTATCCCAGCTGCCATTTGAGACGGGGTACACCCTGGACAGGTCTAGTTTTTGGCAGGGCTGACATAGAGTGTGACAGCCATTTATGCTCACATTCACAGCTATGGCAAATCACTAATTAACTATAGCCTTACTGATGTAAGATTTTTAAGTCCAATATTTGGAGATTTAAAAATCTGATCTATCGACCAATTCTTTTTCCAATCACACGAAATGTAAACAGATTTCCCCAAAATTTGTTATGTGTAGTTAGTTATTTACTCATCAGAATGCCCTCTGATGGACAAACATCTGATGATTTATGCAACACTGATAATGTGGTTGAAGGATGTTTCTCCTGCCTCTCCTTTACTTTTTAAATTTTCATTTATAAATGCCTATACTGATGGATCAATAAGAAGTTAACGTCAAGCTCTGCAGTTAACCTAACAAGCATGCACACAGAAAGGCCCCCACCTGGCTAGTGGATTTGAACCCAGGATCTTCCTGCTGTGAGATAGCAGCATTAATCGCTGCTCCACTGTGCAACATTAGACATGTTTTCCATCATTTCTAGTTGTGTTACTAATTAAATTAGGTTCTTCATAGCCATAAAGTGATTTTTTTTCTTGTTGTAATTCCTTGGGGAAGAAAAGTCTCCTGTAATATATATTATGCAGAAGTTGTACTAAGTATGTGAAATGGGTGATAGACTGATTTCAAAGTTGACTAGCAAGTCTGAGCAGCTTAATACTACTATTGCAGTTTGGAACTGTAAGCACTGTTGCATATGAATCCCTCCTTTGTGTTAATTTGTCCTCAGACCCTACGTTACTTGGCTGAGTTGTCTGCCAACATCCCCACCATGAAGAATGAACTGGGTATGATAGTGAGCTTGGAGAATGTCATGGCAAGGTGATTTATTTATTTATTTAATACACACCCTTGGGTACTTTTATATGTGGATTCACACATGATTTCCTTTGCATTTTCATGTGGCTGCATGAGTGCATGTGTTTACTGTGATACTTGCAGCTTTTTACTGTGTAAATTCTGTCCCATTGTTTTTGTAACAACATAGTTATAAATTAGTATTGAAGGTGAAGTTTTGACACCCCAAACCACATGATTCAATATTTTTCTCCATACAGGGATGGTCTGTCTGTTGACATCACATCTTTGGCCAAGGAAGTTTATGATATTCTCAGTGCACCTGCTAATCCTCCACCGGAGAGGAGGAAGAAGCCCCAGTTCTTTCTCAATTCTTCAAACAAGAAGGCCAAATCTATCACTCTGCACATCCAAGGCTTGGACAGCACTGTGAGTAGGCTGATTTTATGTACACTTAATTTAAGTAGCTATTAAAGTTGGCAACAGATTTACTTATGTTGTCTCTCTCTGCCATCAAGCAACGAGGTGTGTGCGAGGAAGCTCTCCTGAAGGTCAGAGGAGTGATAAGCTTCACTTTCCAAATGGCATCCAAGAGATGTACCGTTCGCATCCGTTCAGACCTGCCCACTGAGGTAACAGGCGAGGAAAAACATTTACAAACCCAAATCCAAAAAAGTTGTGGAACATATAAACAGAGTGCAATGATTTGCAGATCTCATAAAGTCACATTTTATTCACAACAGAACATAGAAAACATATCAGATGTTTAAACTGAGAAAATGTTCCATTTTAAGGAATAAAAAAGTAATTTTGAATTTGATGGCAGCAACACGTCTCAAAGTTGGGACAGGGCCATGTGTTTGTTTACATTTTACACAGCATCACAGCTTTTTCAGAATTGGGGTTGTACCAACAGTCTCATTATGAGTTTATATATCTGTCAGAGCTGCTGAAAAATGCCTAATGCAGGAATCTGGCACAAGAAAAAGTTCTTCTGTTGATCATTAATCTCACTCCTGCCTGATGTCATTTCATTTGCAGAGTCTGGCAACAGCCATCGCTGCCACTAAGGTGTTGTCAGCCCAACAGGTGGTTAAAAATGAGGCAGGAGAAGAGGTGATTGGACTCTTAAATATACTTTATAGGATCCAGTGGTGGAAATCTTAAGTTCATCTTTAACTTTTTTTCCTCATGTCATTACATCTTCAGGTTTATATTCCTCTGAAATCATCTGGAGTTGATGTGCCACAAAATTCAGCCCTGCCAGATTACCTCCCAGAAGAAGAAGAGAGCCCTGTGAGGGAGGTCGACCGAGCAATTTCACGCACTACAGCTAAGGAAGATTCCAGCGGTAGCTGGCTCAATGCTGCTGCCAGTTTCCTCACAAAAACCTTTTACTGGTGAATCTGGAGAGCTTTGAAACTCAGTGTCACTGTGAGGTGCTTTTAAGACTCATTCCAGTGTAGTTAACTTGGATGGATATTACTTGTTGAAACACCAGAGGTCTAAATCCTGGCTTCCACTCTATTGTCGAGGTTTCAGTTCCTGTGAGAGATGATCAACATATTTTCAGCTGACTGGAGACTCACATAATTGAATCCTCGGTCCTCATTTATTGTAAATATTCTTTTCAAATTGTCCATTTCCTCCTAACTTGTACAGAAAATGTTAAAGATCCTGAATTCTTTTTCTCTGTCCTGTTTGTTGGTAGTTGTACCAGCTTCTTAATTATGTTGCCGTGTATAAATGTTATGCTGTCACTCTGCTGTTTTCTCCTTTCTTTGCTAAAAAGAGTTGAAGACAAAATGAAGTAAACAGTTCAAAAAGGTTTATTGACTTAACAAGCAGTACAGCTGCAGCAGTTGTAGAGAGATTTCAGTTTTACAGAGGTTCAGAGCGCCCATTCCGTGCTCCCTCTGAAGTAGAGGGCTTGATTCAATCCTCTGGTAGTAATAAAATATACATTTTTATACATAATTTATAGGATCGAGTTTATAACTTGACTATACTGATAACAGAGTGCCATGTACTGCTGTCAGTATCCTGCAGTACATAACCAAGACATCTGAAGTTTATTCTTCAGTGGTATTGTTAGATCTATGCAACGAAAATGAAGTGCAAGAGTCTGAGAACCAAATGCACAGGATTGCAGGAGCTGAGTGTAATGGCCTGATTCTAGTGTTTTACTAGTTTCCCCCTTGCTTCACCATAATGAAAAGCAGTTTGAAGTATCAATAGTGTCACATTAGAGCTCTTACACATATTAGATCATACTCAATTCAAGAGAATCCACTGGAGACTGTGGCCAGAACAATGGAGCTCGTGACACAAAGCCACATCATTCTTTCTACACTGCATTAAGGCCAAGGAATGTCAAAGCAGCATATCTCAAATCAGATTATAACATCAGGAAATTGAATCCATTTTGGATTTGCTTTGCCCAAAAAAAAAAAAAAAAAAAGCGGTTGAGATAGGCGGTCACAGGATGTAGATTAGAGTGCAGCGTTAACAGTTAACGTATGAATGAATGAGAGGGCAGAACTTTATACTGAAGCATGTTTTTGTAAATTTGAACAAAGACAATGAGGACAAAAAAAATATTTCGTCTGTACAGCAATTAAAGACAAAGTCAGAAGTTTATACCTTAATTCTCAGTTTTCAGAAGACAGCATTTTGATTTTAAACCTAAAGTCGTAATACTCCAGCACCTTTGCCACCCCAGTAATAACCTAAACACTGTAGACACAGCAGAATATATTACATAACTTTTTCCAGTAATCTTAATACAACTTCATGCAGAGATATCATTCCGGCAGCCCACTTTATCTCTCGCATTTCTGTAGAAATGTTGACTCATGAGAATCAAGAAGTTCCAGTTAAAGAGAAAAATCCATTATTGAAGCTAAATCAGGGCCTGAGCTAAAGTCATATTGCTGATTCTGTCAATCTGATTACAGTCTGTCTACAGAAAAATAAAGTTCAAGTATCACAGCTGATGACTGACAGCTGATCTTGGTTTTTACATTTTTTTTTTATTTTTTTTTATCAGTTTCTCATTCACACACACATTGTAAGACTATGCACTCACTGCCCTCCTGTGATTTCAGGACATTCACTTAAGAATCAGTGATACCTGTGGCTATACGCAGAACAAACATGATGACCAGGTGTGGTCATGGTCAGATACAGAGACGAGCTTTGCCCCCACAGAGATCACGATGAGGGAAGAGTATTCTGCTTCAGATGCCTTTGCAAGATGTTTGGAGACCCCCAGCTTAGGGACTAGTACTCGTCTGTCATGGGAGAGGGAGAAATTAAGTATGCTGAGAGTCGTCCTACTGATTTAGTCCAACAGCTCCGCGTTTCTCCACCTCTCTGACCTTTCTTCCTGTCTGTGTGGAATGATCACACATCAGGGCATCAGGCAACATCTAAAAATGAAAGGAGCAAAGAATTTAAGGCGAATGCAGGATACAAAATACATTTTTTCTTTATATTTCTGCAATCCACAATGGTCCCAAGTTCTCATACGGCCCCTCGGGAAAATGACACCTCTACTTCAACATAACTGCTTAGACGCATTAAAAGACCACATTTTTGTCACTGCATCACTTATTACATGCTTTAATTTTCAAGAATCAATTAAAGCATCTATTCCAAAAGATTAGTGATACACATAAAGAAGTAAGACTTGAGAAAAAGATGGATCTCATCCAGTCCTCATACTACAGCCAGCTGTCTGTGAAATACTTCAATGCCAAAAGTTTGTGACTCAGTCTTTGGATTAAACGTGATTCATCAATCTGAGATAACCCTGATAACATCATTAAAACATTACTGGGGTTTCTTTCACAGACCTTGAAACGAGCCCTCCAGAACTCAACACGTTAAAAAGATCTGAGATGATGAGTATCATACATCAAGTATGATGTGTAAGAGGCAGGACGCACCTACCCAGAGGTGACCAGAATCAATGACCTTCTCTGTAACTATATCAAGAGGGGACTAAGTAAGGGGGGGGGGGGGGGTAATGGGAAACAAATATAAGAGCTAGTGGCTAATCAAAGAATGGATGCCTTCTGACCTGGTCCCTGCTGGGCCGATAGATCCTCTACTCGGCTCAGAGGTTTTAATAGACCATTCTCTGAGAAGGCTACTACAGGAGCTCTCTCCTCCTGCTGCTGCTGCTGCTCCTCTCCTTCAGGAGGAGACAACCTGGAATGTGAAGGCAGTACAAGCACCTCTTCAAACTCCC
>JAVDPK010002107.1:198200-215621 GCA_034780415.1 Cichlasoma orientale
TGTGTGTGTGTGTGTGTGTGTGTGTGTGTGTGTGTGTGTGTGTGTGTGTGTGTGTGTGTGTGTGTGTGTGTGCCCCTGAATATTCCACTTGTCAGCAGGCAGTCCGTCACCCCCTGTCACTGTGATTGGTGATGACTAAAAACATGGCGTGCTCGTGAGGCATGACTGCAGGCGATCGCCGATGAAATCCCGGCTCCCACGAACACGCGCACACGCACAAGTTTGTGCTGCCATCAATCTTCTGCAGAGAAACGCTCACCACAGGGCTTTGCGTTACCTAAGTGTATTAAATACACTGCATGGAAAAAAACACACTCTCATACCTAACACGTGGATAAACACCGAAGATGCTGTTGTCCTGCTGATGATTGAGAGCCTAAAATAGCTGAAGTCACACCCACTGCTACCAGGAACCTAATTTTCCATCTCACCAGCAGACAAAATGACAAGGCACAATGGCACAAAGTGACAAGCAGCCACAAACAAACATACAAAAATGTGGGGGGAAAAAATAGAAGATGCAGCATTTCTTACAGATGCGGGCTTTTTTTTGTTGTTGCCTGCATATGCATAAGAGAGCTATAATGATGGAGAAAAAGAGAGAGATTGTGTGCATCTTATCTGAAGAGGATGTTGTGTGCAAAGACAGATAACAAGGAGCAGTGTTTGTTGTAATGAAGGCAACTCTGTGAAGACGATGTGTGAGAGCCAGCAGGGAAAACAGAGGCTGAGAGAGAAGCAGGGAGCAACACTGCCAGCCTGTGTGTTTGCTGTGCGCAGAGAAAGCGAAGCATGCGTGTCTGCCAGACTTGTATTCACCGACAGCTAAACAGCCGGCAGCGTTTTCAGTCTGCTTCATCTGCGATGAGGTGAATCAAAGCTAATGTAAGCGGCCCGACCCCGTGACTCACCGCAAACTCTATTCAGACTCTATTCAAACATTCTCTGCGAACAAAGAGTCAAACTCCTTGTGACGGGGAATCACTTCACTCAGCCAAGTGATTCATAATTATTCCTATTCATAGCCCGTGTATATGAACTAGAACTACCAGTTATGTTGGACAGAGGATATGGCTTCCTGGAGACATAATTACTGATTCGAATAAAACCATGGTCAAATTTGTTTCATCTCAGAAATATTCTGTATGAGGAGAGGCACGCGACAGAGCGAGGTCATGTGTCAGCAAGGTAGTTTTCAGTTCATCCGAGGAACAACACATGATCGCCCCTAAAAAAGTGCCGCAACTCTGCAGTAAAGTAGAAGCAAAACAGATTCACTTAACCTGGTGCGAGTCTTTATTTGACCTCAGTTTAGTGTTCACAGAGTATTCAGGTGATTCGGCAGGCCAACCTTGCAGAGACAGCGTATAATCCTTATGAACCCTCCCAGTCAGCCTGATTTTACTTTCTCTACAGGCTTATTATCACAGACTGGTTGTGTGGCTCAGCTGCCTCGTGAAAAACTTCAATCAAGTCTCTGTGTGTGGAGGTATGTGAACCTATTTTCAAGTATCAGCTGCTTTGAAATTGAAATATTGTAAAAAAAAAAAAAAAACAGCCTCACAGCCGATAAGCATTCAAAGATATTTACACAGCCAGCATAAAACACGCTTGCAGAGGAGCTTAGCAGCTGTAGTGCGAGATCAGTTACCCCCTTGGGCCATATGAAACCTCACCTAGAGGTCTGGATCTTTTAGCTTTTTATTGCTGCCGGCTTGCTAGCTTGGATTCACGCTATGAAGGTGGCGTTATGAAAATGTTATGCCACTGATTATTGTAGCTCTATTGCATCATTGCAGAGAGACTTTTTTTCTGGAGGATCATAATCCTCAGCGTGCATGCGCGTGTTAAGCGAGAGACATTTGCTGCAGTGCAAAGAGCTCAACGACATTCAATCTCCACCTTCGGTGGTTTATTGAAACTGAGCATCAGTAACACATGCAAAACGTGGCTGACACTGACTGATCCCTCTCATGAGTCAGACAATATTAACCACACAAACACCGCCTCAGCTGGTTTCAAAAGGAAGTTATCTGGTAAATAAGATAATACCACCGCCTCTTCTTTCATCACTTCTCTGTACGCATGTGATACAGTATTTAAAACAGAGTGACAGGGAGAGATGGTGGGAATGGGGGGAAGTAGGAAGGGTTTTAATAGTACAGCGATGCTAAAATGTTCACGTGGTACTGTAAACAAGGAGATGTTGCAAAAGAGGAGGAGAAGAAGAAGCAAAGGGAAACATTTCTGTTAGGTCACACCAATGAAATAACAAATTGTCTATTGCTTTTGTATTAGTATCATTTGTTCCTTGATGATATGATTTTGTGTATCTTTATTGTCCGACCTGCCCGGAGCTGCGGAAGGAAATTAGCTAGCACCTAAATCTGGTACAATGCATCTCTTCTCTCAGGAGGCCGACGCTTTTGTGCATGATCCCCGACAAATAATAACACAAATACAAATGCAAGGGATGTAGGCTTGTGTTAAATTAGGAGCCACACAGAGATGAGAATATGGGAAAACAGGCGACCAAAGAAGTGAAAAGCAATAAAAGGAATTATGCATGAATTTGGTAATTACGATACATAAGAGGAGTTAATAAGATACAGGGAGATGGGGAGCGCACAGATAAGTGGGTCACTTGTGATGATGATGCAGAATGCAAGGAAGAGGAGGATTGCGCAACACCGAAAGCTCACAGCTCAGCTTTCTTCCTCTCTCTATGCTGCCGCGCACTGTCACATCAAAGCGAGCGGGCGCTCAAGGTGGGATGAATTCATCTTGAGAGACCGAGTTAAACCGAGTAAGAGACACTACAGCATGACAGCGAGCGCAAAGAACTACAGGGCGGAGGTGGGACCGAAAAGGAGACAAAGACAGGCGAGAAGGAAGACAACTGAATATAAGGATTTTCTTAAAAATGGGAGGAAACCAAAAAGTTACTTGAAACAGTAACAAATGAAGGCCTGCTCCTCCTCCGTTCCTGCATCCCTCTCTTCCTCACTCCCCCCCCCCCCCAGCACCTTCCTCTTGCCCTCCAGCAGTGCAATTTGCTGAAACCATACAGCATGGATTATGTGACTTCACCGGGTAAAGTTAGCTGCTGCAGCAAATGCTCTTTCCCACGCTGATTCAGCTGTACTCTGGAGGACGCAGTATATCAGACAGGAGAACTGTTAGAAAAACGTGGCTTATGGGGAGGAATTATACGCAAAGGAAATTTTCAGTTGAAAAAAAAATAACAAAAGTTTATGCATACTGAATTTTGGAAGCTCACTGTTATGTCAATGTCTTAATCAGTCTCCCCCTGATGTCGCTCCACAGTAGTGCTGTAGTAGCCCCAGTGCTATGCTTGAAGTCTCTTATGATTTTTTTTTTTTTAATGCCATAAATATCCCTCCCTTAGAGGTTTCACAAATCATTCTGAATTTAATGACTAACACGAAATGAACTGTGGCCACATGCACCACCACCAAGGACAGCAACACCAACAGCCTCCTGTGTTTTTATCAGTTGAGAAATCAGCGTTACATGTGTCTACATTTTGCTTTTTTTTGCATTCGCAAGTCATGAGACTGAAACACAATGCTTTGCTAAAAAAAAAAAAAAGCACCAAAAGATGCCCATCTGACAGCTTGTCAGAGAAGAAACTCCTTAAACTGCTGAAGTTAGGTCAAACGCATCATATTTGAAGATGTCTTCTTGCACAGTGGTCATGGAATATGGTTGGCGTATGAGTGCATTAGGCTAATAGTGTAAGATTAGAGAAAAAGGGGGGGGAAAAAGCTTCTTTAGGAATCAGTGTTCACAAATCCTTGCTAACATTTTAAAAGCTAAATGGGCCATTTGAAGCATTTATAAGTGTCAGTGGAAGACATTAAAATGTCCAGTGGAAGAGAGAATGAGATGACTCATGACCTCAACAGCTTTCCGTACAAACGTGTGGTTACACTGTAGTTTAAGATCCCTTCCAGAAGCTGTGCGCTTAAGGTTAATAACTACCCTCAAAATGCTGTGCCATATATCCTCCTTTAGAGCCGTAGCTGCTTATGCATCTACATCTCTGCTGCATAATACACAGATAATCCCCATTAAAGCTCAAAGATAACATCATGCGCAAACAGCAGCGATATCGCCACGCTTTCGTCTAAACGGAAGGTGTTCCCAAACATCAGATGCAGTTTAATAGGAAAAAATAATAATAGTATTAATGTATGGTCAAACACCTTTGGGTTTCTACCTTGCACAATCCTTTCTAAGTGCTTGCATCAATAGCCCCAATTGCGTACAGCACCAGCTGACACAAAACCCAGACGTGCTTTTTTAGCCTATTGCTATACCAAATCAAAATCCCTAATATCAGCAGCCCTCCCGTTCGATTTAAATCCCGATTTAAAGCCAAGAGTAAGTATTACTGTGGACTGTCAAGCATGAAAATGCCAGTGCCTGTTTTGTGACTTTATGTCACAGTTTTGTGATTCAGCACAGGATTTATTGTATTGTATTTACCAGGCAGACAGTTTCTCCCTGACGCTAATGGATTAACAGCTGGGGCCCATTCGGACCTTTGGCCTAAGAGCACCAGGGGCAGAAAGAGTCATACTGCCTATTGGTCGGCTATTCATTATAACATCTAGTTAATCAGATGTTTAAAAATAAGCTCCCTTTTCCCCTAATTTACTTTAATCTCAAGCGCTTGCTTGCTAATCGTGTCAACTGCTTTCCAATGTGCAGAGTCATGCAGCAGATGCAAACACATACGTGCCACACGCCCATGCATGAGCACACACCCCTGACTTTGAGAGTCAAAACAACAGTCTTCCTTTTCTCCGTCTTTCCTTCACTTCCTTTTCTCGGACACGTGCAAGTGACGACGGTATTTTGCATCTTCTCAATGTGCCGACCAAAGAAAGTGAGTCAGTGTTTACATATAGCCAGTTTATGAATTGATTTGGCCTGCTTACAAAGAAACCACTGATTAACTGGATCATCTCGGGATGAGAGGAGATGTCATAGGAAGACAAGAATGTCAGTGTGTGAGTGTGAAAAGTCAACGCCTCTTCTTTACATGGCCTCGGCGGCTTTCCACTTCAGCACCGCTGGTTGCACATTTCGCAGCTGGTTCTCGCGGGTCTCTTCCTTTGATAGAATCTTTAATCACTGTTTGGGTTCAAAACTCAAGCTTAGTAAAAATGGAAAATGCGTCACTACTAGACCATGACTGCCAATTGTTTTTGCCATTTTTCTTCTTGTACTGCTACATGTTGGGATTCAGTGGCCAGATTTGCAAAAGCTATCAGTCAAGTTAATAACCTGAAGACATATTTGTCATTTCCAGATCTCTTTATTTTCACCCTTATCCACATTTATTTTTCTGTGTATGTATAGACATATCTGAAGTTACCGTGCCAGTAATTTCACTACTAAGATCATGAACACAACACACGGGTTCAATAAAGTATAGTGAGGAAAGAGCTGAGGAAAGATGCCGAAGACAGAGGCTGACAGAAAGAGCAAAAACTGATTTCATCATAAAATCAGGTTTTCATCCCCATTCCTCTGTGAAGGAGGTGGAGCCTGAGTGTGAGCAATAGGACCCAAAAGCTGGAGAACTACAGTGCCATGAAAAAGCATTTACCCGCTTCCTGATTTCTTCGTTTTTTGCATATCTGTCACACACGTTTCACAAACAAATTTTGATATTGGACAAAAATAAAGTTTTTAAATCAAGGTTGCTTTTGTTAAAGTAAGTAAGGTTATCCAAACCTACCTGGCCCTGTGTGAAAAAGTAATTGCCTCCTAAACCTGATAACTGGTTGTGCCACCCTCGGCAGCAGGAACTGCAATCAAGTCTTTGTGATAACTGGAAATGAGCCTTTCACGTCGCCGTGGAGGAATTCTGGCCCATTCTTCTTTGCAGAATTGTTTTAATTCAGGCACACTGGAGGGTTTTCAAGTATAGACGGCCTGTCATGCCAAAGCATCTCAGCTGTTTCTTTAGACCGTGGCATGATGTGATGCTTTTTGAAATCTTTGAGCCTGCTTCACTTTGTCAGACAGGTTCTATTTAAGTGATTTTTTTTTTTTGATTCAACAGGTCTGGCAGTAATCAGGCCTGGGTGTGGCTTGTGAAACTGAACTCAGCTTCCCAAAAAAAAAAGTGATTAATCACAGGTAATTCATGATTTAACAAAAGGGGCAATTACCAGGGAGGTTTGGGCTGCTTTTTACCTTTAACAAATGAAACCATCATTTAAAAACTGCATTTTGTTTTTACTCGGGCTATTTTTGTCTAATATTAAAATTTGTTTAACGATCTGAGACATGTAAGCATGATAAATATACACAAAAAAAAAAAACTAAGCAATCAGGTCACAATACACTCCAGCTGTGTTATGTGGTGGCATGTATCATTCTTACCATACTGCAGATCTACCAGTTGAACCTTTGAACTTTCTTGTACTCGAGAAAAATAACAGAAAAGAGGAGGCGCGTGGGTGTCCCACTGAATCAGAAGTTGGCACGAGAGTGAGGAATGACAGCAAGATGGAAACTATAAAGAGCCCCCCCCCCAAAAAAAGGCAATAAAAAGACTATAACCTTCATCCTGAGTGTTGCTTTTCAAAGAGACATGTGATACCTTTCTGCAGCCATTGTGTTTATAGCTGTTTCAACAGCTGGTGTTTATCTGCTCGCTAAAAGGCCTCCTTGTCAACACCTCTGATTTGTTTAGCAGCACATGCATGTGTCTGCAGGTGGTATGCGAAATGCGCCAGCACATGGTCGGACACAGACCCCCGTCAGTATCTATTTTTGTCTGCGTAATTTGAATAGAAGATAACACAACAATGACCTTCCTCGCCAGATCCATAAACACATCAGGGTCACTCATTAAAACAATCATCCAACTTGCCGGCTAAATCTCTTAATGAGTGGATCTGTGTCAGTCTTGGCTGTAATAACTGAATAAATGGTGATCATTCTGGATCCATGTTTATCCTCTTTTTCTCCTCTATAGGCCCCGCTTTCTTGTACAATCACGACCCTTCAGAGATTATAAAAACACATTAGACTAGTGTGAAATAGACCCAGAGGTCGTAACAAAGATCAACAGTTTTCGAAATAACGAGGCAATCCTGCTCGGCCCGCATCCTGTCATCAATCAGAGCAAGGCGTGCTCGATTGATCACAGAGGGGAATCGCATCCATCAGCTGTCGTGGGTGGTGAATTCACATTTTCACAGGCTAGCGAAACAGAAAATAATAGATCCTCAATGTTAAAATGCCCGCACGTACCTGTTTGTGTATACATGCAGTATATCCAGTGACTTCAATGGTAACATAATGCTCCTGTCTTTGTGTGCCAATAAGCAGGTTTACCCTCGACGTGGCATTGCTAAACCTATTGAACGCTACTAATGACTTGACTTGAATTGCATTCTTCACTCCTCCTCAGCAGCTACCGCATGAGGCTCACATGATACAGTACATGATCGTTCCTGCTTCCCATTAAGAAGGGGGAAAAAAAGCATAAAAGGCAAACAAGGAGAAATGTTATGGACAAGGTCATAGAAGAAGCTGAGGGAGGAGGGGATAGTGATGCAGAGAGAGAGAGAGATAATGATGTTCATTTTTTTTTGTTCTGCCAGGAAGTTGATGCTAGGGGGACAGAATCCAGATTCCAGTGTCCACTACTAAAACACACAAAGGCCGCCTTGAGTCCCTCCTACACAAAACAGTGCGGAAATTAACCATCCGCCCATATTGTGGTGACGATTATCCAGCGAGAAAAGGAGCAGGAGACAGAAGCGTTAGCATTATCCAGAAGAAGATGCTTCTTCTCCAAGTTCTCTTTGCTCCATTTGGTCTAAATATGCACACACACACACACACGGTGACCTGTATGTGTTTATGTGTCTGTGTGTTTTCATGGTCATCAATGCATGAAAAGCCCCCCCGACTGCTCACCACCCTATATCTGCCACGGAGCAGCTGAATGCGATCGCCCCAAAAAGCCTGCACGGCCTTATTCACACCCGTGGACGCAGACATAAACACGCAGAGGGCCTGAGGGCCAAGCGTTTTATGCTGGCAGTGTCTGCGCCTGTGCACATGAATGAGCTTCATTGAGTGGGGCTCTATTGAAGTTGAGCCACAGAAAAGTAGGACATTACAGTGTCTTTCTCCCCTTATTATACAGCCAACAACCCCGAAGAACACACACATACTCGGTACGCAAGCCAACAACAGATTTGCTGCTCTATCACTCTCTTTCTCTCTGTTATTCTCTCTCTCTCTCTCTCCCTTAGACAAGAAATAAAGGTCTAAAGCTTCTCCTCATTCATCGATTGCTCTGAGGTGCTCTCAGACAGACAGACTTGTCACTGCGCTGACAAACTCTGCCTTTTAATCACCTAGACTTTTGACCTCAGCGTTAATCTGCAGAGCGATGGAGCCTACTCAAGTCTCTGACAGAGGGAGAGGCCAGGGCTGCACAATTAATTGAATCTTAATCTCGATCATGATTTTGGCTACCCGCGATTAAATGAACATGATCGAGCGATATTGAAAATGTGTACTCTGCCGATAGAATGCAAAGCGAAAGCAAATCAAGCGCGCCCTAAATCACTGCCTAATGATGTACCCGCATGAGCCAATCACAGATGTTCCCTGCGCCAAGTAGTTTTAAGTTGATCCATTTTCTTCCACTTATCCTTTTCAGGGTTGTGGGGGGGGGGGGGGGCTGGAGCCTATCCTAGCTATCATAGGGCGAGAGGCGGAGTACACCCCTGGACAGGTCGGCAGCAGAGAGACAGGCAACCATTCACATTCACACCTATGGGCAATTTAGAATCTACTACTGAACCATAACCTTCCTTTAAGTTATTCAGCCGTCTGAAAACACACTATAAACTGCAGTATAATTAATGCATGAAGGCAACAATGCAACCATCGCTGACATGAATCATCCAACATCAACTCAGACGCCCATAAAAGCTCCTAAAGATGCACTGAAATCACAGATGCAATCGCCAAAGACGTGCGTCCAATAAGCACAGTGAGTAACAACGGTTTCGGGAAAGTGGTCAACTTACCGCACAGAAGATTTGTTATCTCCTCATGCACTTATTTTTCCAGAGTCACAATAAATACGCTTTAAATCTAGAGGGTCTCACAGCTGTTGAGTACCTTGCTTCTTGTTTTATTAACATCTATTATCGTTCACTCCATTCAGGTACACCAAATGGAGTGAACGACTTTATACTTTGCTTAATGGAGATGCACTTAGGTGAGGTGAACAAGCGCCTTATTTGTCTGCAAAGATGTTTTAATTAAGCAACACAATTTAGAAGTGAAAACAGTGCCCTATTGATTTAATTTTGCATTAATTTTTGGTTAATTTTTTTTTCTTCTAAGAGGTTCACTGAATTTATGTGAATGAGGAGGGCCAATTTTATTTTGATGCATTTGTACATTTGCAGGAATGTCACATGTGGGTGTGAAAGCAGGGTTATGTTTTCACGACAGTGCAATAAAAAAAATTTTGTCACTAAAATGAATGAATAACTTTGACAAATAATTGCGATTATCATTTTGGTCATAATAGTGCAGCCCTATGGGAGGCTGTGGTCTTAGTGTCTTTATTTAAAGAGGTGGTGAGCAATATGCTGCAGCTAATTGAATCATAAGGTGAATTTACGTGTATTCATTAAGACTTCAAGAGACAAAATGTTGTTTACTACCATTTTTAACTGTTTACAGTGCAGACAGGTACACTGTACCTGTACAAGCTGTTTCTTTGACACTACAAGGAGGTAATAATATAGTCAAGGCTTTCGCTGTATTAAGAGCTGCAGTGGGAGCACTTAGGACCTTTGCTTTATAGCGCCCCTCTCTCCCTCCCTCTCTCTCTCTTTATTTGCCTCCTCGTTTTTTCTGCTTTCTCTCCTCCCTGTCCTTTGAACACCAAAATGAGCAGAGGCAATATGTCCCGAGAGAGCAGAGGGGAATCCATCTCTGACAGAACTCACCTTCTGTTATCCTCTCACCCAGAGAGAGAGAGGAGGGTGGAGAAAGACAGGGAATAAGACTGTGAGACAAAGCCAATTTAACAAAGAAAAATACAACAAAGAAAAAAATACCCTTAAAAATGGCTAATTTGATATTTTACTGCCTTGTTTGCTTTAAGATGAACGGTTTGATTTGACATAAAGAGAAATAATTTGCCTTTTTCCTCAGAAGTCCAATAATACTCTCCTATCAGCCACTAGCTACCTTAGCATGAAGACTAGAAAAGAACAGAAACTAGTTGTCAACAAGCCAGCCGCTCTTTGCCTTCCAGCACTGCTAAACACATACCTTTTTAATTTAATCTATGCAAAACCCAAGCATTTTCCCATCAATGCTAAAGTTTTCAAATTTTTCCTTTTATTATTTAAAGAAATGACATCTTAATATGTTAATTCCTGGAGGTGCTGGCAGCTGGATTTTGGACTTTGGACCAGGCTAGAGGACCAGACCATCACTTCTCAGCCCAGTTCTGCTGCGAAGCGGTGACTTTTGGAGAGCAAAGTTTTGTTTTTCTTTCACTTTTACCCTGCACCCAAACCAGTTTTTGCACTCTTTGGATTTCCTCCCATTATTGTGTGCTACGCAGTTTATCTTCCAGTTATTCCAGTTATTAACAATTATTAAAAACAAATAAAATTTGCACCCACTTTTTAACTAAAAAGAAAAATCCTGTTTTGTCTCAGTTAACCTTTTCTCCGGTCCATTACTTCTCAGTATTGCCACACAAGCACACCGCCTACACACACACACACACGCACACACACACACGCGCGCACACACCTCTGCGATGCTCGCTAGTATCAGGTTTTCTTATGAAACCGATACAGTGGCTGACCTTTAAGCCTGGCCAGCATGCTCAAATCAGTAGCCTCCCCTTCGATTTATCATGTGTGAACACACAAACACAAAATACACACTTTGGTCTATCTTAGGTCCTATTCTGGAGGTGTTAACAGACATGAAGTGGGTGTGACTTCCTGCTGACAGTCATTTGAGTGAACATCAGCAGCAATGCAATAGAATCCACCTGCTTAAACACTGCTATTCGCAAATGAACAGGCACGCACATGGGTGAAAGAAAGCATGCAGCAAACAATGCAGCAAAGTGATAACGTGTCACAATAATGAAAAATAATGATGGGTTGGTTTCGTTTCATTAGCTCCTGTCTCATGAAATTCTACCAGCCCCCATGTCTTTCTAACACTAGTCAGCAACACCGAGCTTATTCCAGCATCCAGCGTGACATCAGACTGGCAACAACACCAGCGAGCCAGGGGATTACCATGTGATATTATCCCATTTGCCGTGTGAAAGACATAATATGAGGAGGTGTCAGGCTGCTGGGAATATCTTTGCTGATGTAGGGTGTAGGGTTGGGGGGGGGGGTCAACAAACATCAAATATTTCAGTCACCTCTGTGTAGAATGAGCACACCTGCTGATGACAGTCCGACACGAAGGCAAGAGCTGAGACGCCTTTGAAATTTAAACTAGTCTGCTCTCAGGCACACTCTTCAACTTGAGTGAGAAGAACCACAGCAGAACCATAAAAAAAAAAAAGAGGAGAAAGCTTGCAAACAAAATAACAGCTATATAAATCACGCCCGGGCCGCTCCACATTCAGGATGTCTGTATGCCTTAAATATGGAGAAAGAAATATTGGCCTTACAGTGCAGCAAAACAAACTAGTGAAAAAGACAGCGATGCTTTAGTGGTGACAGTACGTGTCCTGGTATAATTTCAGCAAGTTTCCCTTCTGCACATGCACACAAAACACACACACACACACACACACACACACACACACACACACACACAGGACTCAGTTTTACTGTTAGGGTCTACATGCTGCATTGATTAACAACCATGTGCACATCAACAAATGCAGGCATAAGACATACTTAAGTTCACACACCTATACCTTATGTTTAAATAAAATGCACCTCCTCTGTGTGCTCCATGCTCCCAGACCCCTGTTGAGTCTCTGATTGGACGAGTCTGTGGTGACGGGCATACCGTAAGGCCATGTTGTGTATGTGTGCATCTTTGTGGAGGCCTTCAGTTTGGAAGGGGGACCAGAGTCAGAGGAGGTGATTGGCTGCTAACGAAAGTCACAGCATCAGCACGTCCTTAACCCACTGCCCTTCTTTTTTCTCTTCTTCCAACCCCTTCCCCCCACTCGGCTCTGTGTGGCAGAGTGTGGCAGCAGCCCTACAAACACGTTCACTTACACATGACTTATAGATCCGCTCTCTATCTGCACCCCTTTCATGTTTTCTCTCCACACGCACACACACACAACCCCCCGTGGCGCCCTCCTCTCTCTTCAAATGTTAAAGAATGCGACTTGAGGACGTGAGGGCGCAAACTAATCGGGCTGTCGATATCGTCCCTCACCCTGAAAGGTAAAAGAGGTTTTAAAAGGTCAGAAATTTTGTTATACGACTTGTTTCCAGCGCACGGCGTCTCCGCACGCAGCTCCGGAGAGAACTGAAATCCATCCTAAACCACTGAGGTTTCGCTCTGGTGGATGGTGAGGTAAATACATACATGTCTGTTACAGTGACTGATCTCTGAGTTTCTCGTTCGAGACACACTGAATAAGACAAAGCGCATCCTGATCGTTAATGGCTCGGAGAAAGGCCAACGCGACTGGTGCGTAAAAAGCGCAACCGTGCGGTTTCTCTCGCGCTCCCCTACCCCCCCCCCCCCTTCTCTTGTCTCTCAGCCTCGTGGAGCCAGCCATCCCTGTTTCTCCTTAAAAGTGGAGAAAATTACATGGGACATAATACATCAGAACCACACAGCTGTGCATCGCTAAACCAACTGGTATGGGTGTTGCAGAGGACAGAAAGATACGGACACGGGCTGTAGTGCAAAATATTAGGGTCCAAATGAAATAAGGAAGCACTTTATTCAGGTGCCCGTCTTGTAAATGCAGTAGGTTGGAGCACCTAAAATGACAGAGTAGTCGGGCTGCTGCAGCTCTTCCTAATCCATAATGTAACTGAAGACATATAGCAAGCGCAAAGTCGGCCAAACAGGATAAATTTATGCATCACTGTCGGTTAAACGTGTCTAAAGGAAACGAGGTTAGATTTTGAATCACTCCAGCCTTCCGTGGTTCTGAATCGGTGACTACAGCGCACCACCAACCTTGCGCGGCTTTGGAGTTTTGCTCGACTTACCTCACAGTCATATAAGTCGCTGAGCTGCTCGATGATCCACTCCTCCAGGACAAGTCTTTTCCGCAGCTCTTTCCTGTCGTACTTCACGGTCACTTTGCCCTGCTTCTTCTGGACCGGGTCGTCCCCATTGATGGGTCCGGACCCCACGCAGCCCACTCCGGGCGCACCTTGGAAGAACACGCGGCTGCCGGCAGTGGGCAGAGGGGCACTGGTTTCGGTGCTGGCGGCCGACATAGCGGGATGTGGAGGCGTATTATTAAATAAATGTGTGGATGAGGGGGAGGACTGCGGTGCTGAGTGGGACTGCGTGCTGCACGGCAGAAGAGAGAATGGTGAGGAGCTTTTAAACAGCTGCTATTTAAAGCGCAGCGCCGGAGACAGACGAGAAGGCGGAGCGAACACTGCAAGAAATGGGAGCCTGTCAAATAGGCCAATCACTGTAAAACAAACTGGCCATCCTGCTGTTGGTAAGGTGCAGGGATATGAGTGAAGAGCTGCAAAATCGGTTCGGAAATTCACCATTTTTTAATAGACCTAAAATATTTAAATCGGATGAAAATAATTTGGTTATTTTTTGCAGCGTACAAGCCGAAGCCCCTCAATGGTGCTTTATCCTTGCACCAGAGCGCAACGAAGAGCAAGCGCATGCTGGGAGGGCTTTCCTCAGCTTTACAATTATTGCTTGATTTTTCTAATATATAAGTGCTGTTTGTACATTTGTGTGAAGAAGAAGTATTAAGAGAACCTGAAATTATAGCGTGTCTTCAATATTTTCAAATAATTCTGCCATGGGAAAACTCTGTTGCGCCACCTGTTGGACAGTAATATAATATAATATGATATAATATAATATAATATTTTTTTAATTTAATCTTATTAAGAATATATTATATAATACAGGCCTATTCAATTACTTTTTCTTCTCTCAAATATGATGCACTAGAACAGGGGTGTCAAACTCAGTCATAGGACGGGCCAAAATTGAAGACACTGTCTGCGTCGCGGGGTGAACAGGATTAAAAAATAAATATTTTAATCAGTAATATGAATCTGAACGGCCAGAATGCAGCACCTTTTTCCTCAACACATTAAATACAATATAAATAAAACATAAAATTATATTTTTCTTCAAAAATCACATCAGGAAAAATCAATACATTTCAAGCTGATGAAAATTTGCAGATTTTTCAGGTAAAACTGATGTGAATTTCTGTACCTCAGTCAGAAAAACGCTGCGTAAACTGTGCAGTTTGTCCAGCTTATCAGCAAAAGGCACAGCTGCAAACACAGTGAAGGAGACCTCGTCCAATTTTTCACACGCGTGATCACGCCGGTCCCGTCCCCGAAGCCGCAATGACTTATTAAGATGCTTCATGAGAAAAGCCGACTTCTCTGCCCTGCTGAGTCTTATACTTTACTTTTCATGAACTGACAGATTTCCTCAGGCAGCTCATCACACCTGTGTGACAACGCAAGTCACCAAATTCAGAAGTTATTTCCTCCAGAAAAGGCCAAAACTGCTTTAACTGCTTTAAACCTTTGCCTCTTATAAAGTTCCCTGTCTGTGTTACGGTGCTTATGGCGCGTTCTGTCTTCAGCACTGCAGCGTTTCCTGCTGTGTGATGCAGTGATGCACTGTCAGCTCACCTGTGCAGGTCTCCCTCTGCATCTTCTCCTGTATCTGTCCCACCAATCCGCTGTTTTCCCCGCACATCGCAGGCGAGGAAAAGAGACAGTTTACCTCCGAAGTCAGTGATCAGGTCCTCTGCCTCAGCTGTTTGGAAAATCTATTTTTTCCATTTTCATTTGGTCATTTTTGGGTTCAGGCTTACTTAAATGTCGCTGTAAAAAGTGCTGTTTTTATCCGCTGATCACTGATCAACATGTGTCATTGGCAACACGGAAAACTGATTAGCGCGCAGTCTTTGGCCTGCGCGCCAGCTGTTGCAGTGCATTGTGGGATTTGTAGTATAAGTGGTGCGAGCGCTATTTACCTGGGGACTATTAAAAATATCCAAATGAAATCACCTTGCAGGCCGTATAAAATTAGATTAATATGTCTAACTGTGTGGATTTTCTTGCAGCCGATGCTTTGTTCTCTTGTTGAAACAGGAAACTAAGCCACGACAGTTAAGATTAAACTTTTTTGATCCCTTGGGGAAGGTCCCGTCAGGGAAATTAGGTTCCAGAACACTCATCCAGAGACAAGTGATCTGCGGCCTTGCAGCCTCACAGAGAAGCGCTGCCGTTATTTGTGCACTCAATTAGAGATTGGTTTCCTCTTGAAGTTTTTAAATTTTTAAAGATCAGTTTGTTCAGAATAAAGTACCTTTTTATATATATTGTGTTATGTCTTCAGCTCATTTTGCCAGACACCACACGTGTACCAGTTAAAAGCTTTGCAGCTGCATTTTGCAGCATAAAAAATGGAACCCAAGGGAAGAAGATACAGTGAAAATAGCAGGGCTCCAAGAATGAAACCCTGAGGTATTCTGGGGTACTAAAAGTCTTGAGAGTAACACAAATTTTTCTGTCAGCCAGGTAGAAGGTAAACCATTTCAGGGCAGTGCCATGAATGCCTGCTCAATGGTCTAGACAAGAAATTAAAATACTGTGCTCTGCTGTATCAAAAGCAGCTGTTAAATCTAGTAAAACTAGGATCACATAGTCTCTGGAGTCTGTAGCTAAAGTAATATCATTAAAAAATGATCTGTGGTACAGATTCTGTATGAAAAGACTTAAAACCAGACTGAAAACCTCAAAAATATTGTTTGACTCTAAAAACTCTTTCAGCTGTATATAAATTGTCTCCAAATTTTTTAAAGCTAGCTTGGAAATTGGTCTAAAATTTGATGGCACGGTAGATCCAAGCCAGACTTTTTAATCAAAGGTTGCACTTTGGCATGCTTACAGTTTTTAGGAACAGCACCTGAGGACAAACTGCTGTTAATAACAGCAACAACAGAAGTAGAAATCACCTCTATAAATAGTTGAGGTGGCACTGCGTCTGTAGGGGTCTCAAATAAAGGTTCAATGCAGACAGTCTGTGGAACAGTTTTAAACACTATACAATACAATATAATACAAGAATTACAAAACAACAGCAAGCTTATGTTTAATTATATTTATTTATTTAATAAGACTTAAAACACAACAAGGCTTTCTGATGGCCAACTGGAAGGCTGCTGACAGAGACCGAGGCTTTGGTTTTCTGTGTTCTCCGTGTCAATGCGATGGTCTCTAGAGGAGCTCTGTGAGAGGCCGGGGTCAAAGAATTGATGCCGTAGAACCTCCAAAGGTGTGATGCGCTGGTTGGCATCTAGATGCAGCATCTCTTTAATGAGGCTCACCAACAAATCTTACCCACTTTGGTGTCCTGTTGTCATTTTCATTAATTGTTCAATGTCGTCAAGACACTTGAGCTCTATCCATCGTGTTTCCTCCGTTGGATTCCTGTCTCGTGTTGAAATTGTTCTTTAGACTTGAATCTCCAGCATGGGTCACCGCAGTTTTCTTGTATGAAGAAATGTTTGGTGCCAAATCCACGGTCTAAGACATAGTCTGGTGGCTGGCCCTGAGTATGTATTATGAATCTGAAGACATCATAATCTGTTTCAGCAGGGTAGAGTGGCATCCCTATGGCCAGCTCCGCAGCTATCAGGCCAAGGGCCCACATGTCAATAGCCTGATTGTATGGAGAATGGAGCATTACCTCTGGTGCCCTGTACCAAAGGCTCTGCACAAAGTCACCTGGAATTACTGCAGACACAGGACAGGCCAGTCCAAAATCGATGACTTTGACTTTCATGGGAGACTGATGGTGGTCCACATTAATCACGTTGTCTGGCTTGAGGTCAGCGTGTATGATTCCCATGGAACTCAGGTGGGCCAGAGCATTGGCCAGCTGATATATAATTGGCCTCAGCTCACTCACAGGAAGGCCTTTGTTGTTGCGGTCTTCTATGTAGTCAAGCAGGCTTTGATCAAGCAGTTCAAAGTTGAGGCATATATTCTCCTGGTCCATGAAAAAGCCATTCCATCTAATGATGTTGCAGATGTCTGGATCCAAGCATCGCAGCTTATCTAGGATGAACATTTCCTTTTTTGCCTGTTGCAAAATTTTAGGATGGTTCTTGTTCACCTTGATAGCCACGGCTTT
>JAVDPK010002107.1:215721-233332 GCA_034780415.1 Cichlasoma orientale
TAATATAATATAATATAATATAATATAATATAATATAATATAATATAATATAATATAATATAATATAATATAATAAACTTCTCCTTGTTCATCTGAAGTTTAACATTGACCAAACTGAGGAAACTATTACCTGAAGATTTTTAGTGCATCAGATTTACAGTAGATGAGTGAACCTTCGCTGTCTGCGAACCTTAGACTTGGATATGCAACAGACTGAAATCAGCACGTGGGAAGTGGAATATTAACCTGACAGTGGTAGAACTTCACACTGACCTAAATCTCTCTTATGTTTGTCTATATCTCGATGACCTGGTGGACAGCCTATGGTGGATCTGTGCTTTATTTCGTTTTATAGCTGAGCCTGAAGCTAGTGTGGTATTTCTCAATAAGGCTGCTCTGACTCAGCCTATAGGCCCACCCCGGATAACTGTAACAGTGTTTCATAAGATCAAGTCTGCGTTCAGCTGAGGTAAGTGCACAAAGAGCGAGTGCCCTTGGCCTGTTCTCTGCACTCCAGCGATCATGGCACTCCTGTCCGTGTTCACGCCCGTTCTGGCGGTAGTTTTGTGCCTGGTGATAGGCTTTATGCTGGTGAAATCACGGCAAACGGAGACCGCTTCCACGTCTCCAGGCAGAACTAAAGGGGCGACAAAAGGGGGGAAAAGGCCGTGGGTGGACCAGGACTTACAGGATGATACAGACACCACAGCAAAAGAAGGAGGTGAGAGCTGACCTGAAGTGTTTTGTTTTCTATGGCTAAACTCTGCTTGCTTGCTTGGTTACATTCGTTCGATTCAGCTGCATACTGTTCCAAACGACCACAGCTATTTAAATACAATATAAATTGAACATTTTTAAAAAAGAATGTAGTTTATGGTTTAATAAAAATGTTCTGGCAAAGGTTCTACATAATAAAAGGGGCTTCCGAAAGATTTTTTTTTCTTTTTTTTGACTGGTTGTAGGCCTGTTACATAACATTCCCCCCCTTTTTTATGACACTCCACAACTTGGCAAAGCCAGCACCTCAGTCCCAGGAGATAAGACCCTCTGAGGCTCTTTTAAATGTGTTTTGTTTCCTATTTTAATGCTATAGTCACATTTATTAAATATATTTTAAAAAGTCTTAAAATAATACTGATTTGCAGTCTACAATACTCTTATATGATTGATCATGAAGGTGACAGTGTGCACAAACAGTGCAATAACTGCTATCTTTCATCTCTCTGGCACATTATAGCCCTGTCTTTCCCAGTGTAGTGTGCATGCCAGGCTGTTCCGTTTGTATTTATTTTGGGCACTGTTAACAGATGACACATTTAAAGTTTAACCCCAGTTACAAAAAAAGGTTGGACATTGTGTAAAAATGCAATGATTTGCAAATCCATAAAGAGACATTTTATTTACAGTAGAACAGAGAAAATGTCCAGTGTTTAAAGTGAGAAAATGTGCAATTTTAAGAAAACAATGAGCTAATTTTGAATTTGATGGCAGCAACACATCAACAAAAGCCTGGATTGGTGAACATTTTGCAATTAATTAATTGGCCCAGGACCATGACAGAGTCAGTAACGTGATTGGGTATAAAAAAGAGCTTCTTAGAGAGGCAGAGTTCCGCAGACCTAATGATGGGCAGAAGTTCACCAATCTGCAAAAAACAACATCTACAAATCGTGGAACTATTTCAGAATAATCTTATTTATGTGAAATTGGGAAGACTTTGAAAATCTCATGATCTACAGCACATGAGATTCAGAATCTGGAGAAATCTCTGTGTGCAACAGACAAGGCGGAAAATCAGTACTGGATGGCTGTGATCTCTGGGCCCTCAGCTGGCACTGCATTAAAAGCAGGCATGATTCTGTCATGGAAATCCCTGCATGGGCTCAGGAACACTTCCAGAAAACATTATCTGCATTATCTGCGAGCACAGTTTGCCGTGACATCCACAAATGCAGGTTAAAACTCAATCGTGCAAAGGAGAAGCCGTTTTTTGAACGCGATCCAGAAGTACTGCCGCCTTTTTTTGGAATTTGGTTTGTATTTTACGAGTATCTCTCTCTTTAGATGATGATGATGAGGGTGACTGGGGGGACAGCGCTGAAGAGGAGAGCCTTGCACATGTGCCCTATTCACCACTGCGTTACCCTGAGGAGAAAATGCTGCAGAGATCCGAGGAGTTTTACACTTTGATGAACCAGCGGAGGTCTGTCCGGTTCATCAGCCGGGAGCCGGTCCCACGGGAAATCATCGATAACGTCATTCGCACTGCAGGCATGAAATGTCATCAAAACATAATCAATTAGGATTCACCATAGGATATTAGTTTGAGCTTGAGTTTGAAGAGTTTCCCCCTGACTTTCTGTTCTTCCTGTGAGCAGGCACGGCACCTAGCGGAGCACATACAGAACCCTGGACGTTTGTCGTGGTGTCAGATCCAGATATGAAGCATCAGATTAGACTGATAGTGGAGGAGGAGGAGGAGATGAACTACCGCAAGAGGATGGGGGAAAAATGGGTCCAGGATTTGGCCAGATTGAGGTGAACACGCATACTCTTACTGCAGGCAAACACACATTTCTGCCATTAGACTTGTTAAACGAACTAACTTGGATAACATTCAGTTCCCAACTCGTTTTCAGTTACTGTCTTCCAAAGTAAAATATCCACATTTTCTAATTTTATAGGAATCTCTGCTTTTTTTTTTTTTTTTTTACCACTTCCTTCCTCTTGCAGAACAAACTGGATTAAGGAGTACTTGGATGTTGCTCCATATCTGATCCTCATCTTTAAACAAACCTATGGGATTCTACCAAATGGCAAAAAAAAGACACACTACTACAACGAAATCAGCGTGTCCATATCCTGTGGGATCCTTCTGGCAGCATTACAGGTCAAAATTGAAATGTTTTGAACCACTAAGGAATATAGCTTTTGTCTGTCCCGTGAAATCCAAAAATAAAGTGCATGAGTCTGACTGTTTCCTCTCCATCTGCTTTATCAGAACGTGGGTCTTGTTACTGTCACGTCAACGCCCCTCAACTGCGGCCCCAAGCTCAGGCTCCTTCTTAAACGCCCAGCAAATGAGAAGCTGCTGATGCTACTTCCTGTTGGTTATCCCGCCTCTGACGCTACCGTGCCTGACTTGATACGCAAGCATCTGGATGATATTATGTTGCACATGTGAGAGAATCCGTGCTCAAAGATAATGACGGGCAAAGAGCAAATTGTTACGTATTTCTTCATCAAATTCTTTGCCCGGAGCTGAGAAATCAAGCAGACACGTGCCTGATGTGACTTAGAAATGCTTTCACTGTAGAAAGAAGCAGAGAGCGAGGGCCCTTTAAAGCAGTCTTCAAGTGTAACTAATCAGCTAGACAGCCAAGAGTGGGTGACATTAATCATTTCATAGCCTTCAAAACAAATTACTAATTGACAAACCTAGTTCTTTTTTTTTAATTTTGAAGGCAAAAGAAATACATTTTGGTGCATATCTAAATAAGAAAGGTAATTTTTTTTTAATTTTAATCATAACATAATTAAAGTCAGATTTAGTTTAAGAATGGGGAACGGGAACGACTTGACATATTTCTTTTTAGCATATTTCAGTTATACAAAAATCAAATTGAATTGACATTAACCAAATACTGTATACAAATAAAATACTATCATTTACTTAAATTGTTTATAAGCGTTCCATTTGGGGTGGCTGTGGCTCAGGAGGATGAGCAGGTCATCTAGCAATCAGAAGGTTGGTGGTTCAATCCCTGGCTGCTCCAGTTTGCATGCCAAAGTATCCTTGGGCAAGATACTGAACCCCAAGCTGCTCCCAATGCATTCCTTGGAGTGTGAATGTGTGTGCAAATGTTAGATAGAAAGCACTTGTGTGAATGAAGGCTTTGAGTGCTCGAGCAGAAAAGTGGTATATAATCCATTTATTATTTAGTTGGAATATAAAGTTTAAAATAAAGTGATATACTTTATTATTAGCTCCTGGGATCACTGGAACGGTGAGGTGGTTCGGGCATCTGACTAGGATGCCTCCTGGGCGCCTCTTGGGCGAGGTGTTCCGGGCATGTCCTACCAGGCGGAGGCCCTGGGGCAGACCGAGGACACACTGGAGAGATTATATTATCTCTGGCCCGGGAATGCCTTGGGGTCCCCCCGGACGAGCTGGAGGAGGTGGCTGGGGAGAGGGAGATCTGGGCTTCTCTCCTTAGGCTGCTACCCCTGTGACCAGGTCCCGGATAAGCGGAAGAAAATGGATGAATGGATGATGGATGGATGGATGGACTTTATTATTATTATTATTATTATTATTATTAATAAATAACAGCATTTTTTTTCATTCAAGTATGAATCAAGCAAATGAACCCAATATGTTTAAAATGCATGGAAATAACTGGTCCAATAAATAGCTCATTTTTAAAATAGCTTACATAGTAACTATGTATATGGAAACTGTCACTGTGAAAATGTGGTCACCACTGTTCTCCATCTCTCTCTGTCCTACACCCCTCTCTGGGACTCCACCAGGTTCCCAGAGAGCCTACCGTCTGATATGATGTGACCAAGGCGCTTGAAAGTCTTTTCTGTCCAGTCTTCTTCTTCTGATTTTGATCTCAGAGTTGATGCCTTGGGCATTGCTCCTCGTGAGCTTGATCTTTTTGGTGCTGATCGCCAGACCAAAAGCTGAGGCTGTTTTCGACTGTCTCGCGATACATTTTGATCCAAGGAGATCATGACTTGTTATTGAGACAGAGAAAGACTTTCTGGATCTTTACTTTAAACACATTGTCACCCAAGGGACTGAATGATAAACTTTCACTCAGTATAATGTTACAATTTCTTTTTTAAATGAAATGCTCCATCCAAAAAGAACGAGGATCATTATAATAATAAGTGTTCTACTGAAGTTAATACAGTCAATTTCATTGATGCTTCTTGAAAATCTTTTTAAAAAGTATGTTATTCACTAGTCGTGATATTTTGTATTTTTTTCATGGGCAGTTTGTATAGTTAATTGCATGGGGGAATAATATGTAAGCATATGAAGTGTACTTGCCGTTGTGTTTATATTTATGCTAAGTGTATGATATTTTGATGATTACCCATTTTCCATTTTTGACCTGTGCAGATGTGTTTTTGGAGGAGAGAAAATCTTGTATGGATGTTATTTATGATTAGCTTTGTCAAAATTATGTTTTTTTATTTGATTAATGGCATATACACATGCAAAGTATTAATCAGCCTTTAAGTTCTGATTGGATGATTGAAATATAGCCAGAGGATGTGTATGCAGGTGTGTGTATACATATATTGTACCTGATGAAGGTCAGTTGGACCGAAGTGTTGGTTAATTAATAAATGTATTAGGATCAAGTGAGACAGTGTGCTGGAGACTTAAATTGTTTAAATTAAAGTGATTAAATAAAAAATAAAAAAACAAAAACATAATGGCCTAGATCAAAAATATTTCTCTAAATGACACTCAAAAACTGCTGCCCCTGGATTTTGGAATTATGCTGGAATAATTCTCTGGAATTATTGAATCTGATCATGTAATCCTTCAGCTAAAGTCATGTCACATATGTGATGTTTACAAAAAACAAACAAAAAAACAAAACAAAACAAAAACACCCGCATTTAAATACATCATGTTAAATACTTCGAAAGGAATACTTCCAGTTCGTCTGTCCATCTCCTCCACCATCTCTGGGGGTCACTAAACACGCGGGAAAGGCAGTAAAAAAAAACTAGCAGAAGAAGAAGGCAAACCACACTGCGCAGGCGTACACCACGTATACTGATGCACCCATACCACCGAGCGCTCTTGGCTGGGCTGTGGCTAGGTAGCTAACGGTCTGTCAGGTATCACACATTGGGCTTGAAGGGGGAAGCGCAGCGGTGGAGAAGAAGGGCGACCCAAGCGCCGCTACGAAATGGCCGGGCAACAGTTCCAGTACGATGACAGCGGCAATACCTTTTTCTATTTCCTAACGTCCTTCGTCGGACTTATTGTGATCCCGGCCACATATTACCTCTGGCCCCGGGATCAAAATGCTGGTAAGGCCTGATGTGTGGCTCTGGGCTAACTGAGCTAACTAACTAACCTGAGCTAGTGTAACGTGAAGTCTTTTGGCGGTATTTTGGCTTGTAGATGACTACCAGTTGCCCTTCTGTTCGCCTGCATTTGGGTTTCTTTGCAAAAGCAACCCAGTGAAGCAGGCGCTTTGAAACATGAGCTAAGAGTACAGCTACAAAACCAAAAGCCAGCGTCACTCTGGCAGGCGCTTAAGTTCGCCTTTGCACCTTTATTGACCCCCCTCCTTGATAGCTTCTTATCAGCTCATTATTCTTAGTGCGATTTTTTTGTTTGTCAACAGTGTGTAGTCAGCACAAGCTATTATGTAACTTATGGGCTCATACTTCATAAAGCTGGTCTGCTGGAGTAGCTAAATGGCAGGTCACCGGATATCATGGTGACAGCAGATATTTTATTATGATTTTAAGTTAGATTAATTAACGCCCAACCATTAAACTCGTTAAATCCTAATTTGTCCACCTTCTACAATAGAATAAAGGTTAAAGTAATACAAATTTCGAGCTGATTGAAGCAAACCTCATCAAACCCTCTTCATGCCACAAGATTCCACTCTGTGTAGTCAGTTAAGCTTCAAACACCTCATGTGAATTGTTGCAGTGTTATTATGCATACTCATTGTGACTGTGTTTCCCCTTCTCCCAGAACAACTCCGTCTGAAGAGCCTGCGGAGGGTGCACGGCAGGTGTCTGTGGTATCGGCTCAGGCTGATGAAATCGCAACAGAGCATTGTTCCAACACTAAAGTGAGTCTGCTGAGTTGGATTTGGATTTGTACTTTTAGCAGCTTGCCTCGCACACAGTTTTCTTGTTGATTGGAGTATTTCCTCTGCTTTCCTTACCCGGGAATATATTTGGAGGTAACATCTATGAAAGATGATCTCTCATTTATTGCTGGCTTGAGACTACTTTAGCTGATTGCTCTCCTGAATTATTCATTGTTTTCAGTTATGTATGGGACTCTTGTTATGTGTTACTCTTAAGCCAGTGTCAGTTTGATTACTTTCATGGAAATATCTTTTTATTTATGACAGAGAAGATTTGTAGATGTAGTGAAAGGGGACATGCAGAGGGTTGGTGTGACAGAGGAGGATGCTAAGGATGGGGTGAGATGCCGTGGTGACCCTCAAAGGGACCAGCTGAAAGAAGATGACGATATGCATATAAATGTGCTGACTTATATTTGGACATAACTTCCTGGGCAGTATAATAACAAGCTTGTGTGCTTTGTTGTTTGGCTTCTTGTTGAATGTCTTTTGTTTGGGAGTGACTTGCCCAAGCTGATAACACTGTGAATGCTCAGTCATCGTCTCAGCACTGTACTTGTTTCTGACAGCATAAAGATTCACTCTGTGTGTGTTCCCAGCTGGACAGAGAGAATATGTTGCGGTGCATGTTTTGGGTTGACTGAACCGTGTGTCTGTGTGTGTGTGTGTGTGTGCTTGCTTTGATGAATTTTTGGCACAAGTCCAGCTTGTGTTGGTTGCATGTGATGTGTGCTGTGGCTGTAAATATTTAGCTTTCTGGCTTAACATTTATCTTAATATCATCCTGGTTATTCTCAATGCTGTTTATTCTCTCTGAGCAGTTTAACAGCTTCTTACGCCCACTTACTCCTCTCTTGCTCCATCACTAGACCCACATCCTGTGTTTACACTCAGTATTTAACAACCGGCATTTATAATCCTTCCCTTGAATGGCTGCTCTTGGTACAGAAGCTGGTGGAAGTACACAGCATGTTTACCGAGCTGGAAAAAAGTCATAGTGATCGTCTCAGCCTTCCTCTCAAAATCTCCGTATCTGTTTCCTTCTTACAACTGTGTCATAACGATAGTGTTTATTATAGGAATCCATCATGTATTTTTCTAGTTGAGCAACTCAGACAACTCTGGCTAGTGAGCTGTTGTCATGGCAACAGATGCTGCAGAGCAGGCCACAGGTTTTTTTTGCCATTGTCATGGAAACAAGTTCAACTTTGATGCATAAATACCAAACAACAACAGTGTCAGAGCCTGGCATGTCCTTCTGTTTGTATGTGTTGGGTTTGTTTAGTGTTTCCTATTAAGATTCAATGTTTGTGGTTTATAATGGTAAAGGTCACTTCAATTGCGGGATTATATTATCGTGATTATAGTCATTGCAAGAATCTCTGCAAATGACACATGCCTTATGTGGGCTCTGTAGCCCAGATGTTTATTCATGCTCCCTGTTTGTGTGTTAACATTTTCAGGAAAGCAGCCTTGTTATTTGGGTGGCTTGTGTTCCTGCTGCTAGCCTACAAGGTGTCCAAGCTGGACAGAGAGTACCAGGAGTATAATCCATATGAAGTCCTCAGCTTGGACCCGGTAAACACACACACAACAGTTTCTGAAGTCCCGAGGGTTACATATTTTATTGTGTCAGATCAAGGTATTAGATCCGCCTCTTATTTCTAATCAAAACGTATGTTCCTGGACTTGTTTCTGGGCCTTTCCAGTGTTCTTTAAATTACGGCTGATTGTCTCTGTTATATACAGTATATGTGATGTGGTGCATTTGTGTTTCAGGGTGCGTCGCTGTCAGAAATTAAGAAGCAGTATCGTGTACTGTCACTCAAGTATCACCCTGACAAAGGGGGCGATGAGGCCACATTCATGAGAATTGCCAAAGCCTATGCTGCGTAAGTGTCATTTCGGTTTTGACTTTATTCCTCCCTGCAAAAAGTGTAATCGCCTTCTTCTAGTCCAGTACTTTGGGATGATTAATTAATCGTCTTTTTCTGTAGTCTGACCAATGAACAGTCACGACAGAACTGGGAAATGTATGGAAACCCAGACGGTCCAGGAGGTAAGTAAAACTAATCTCATGTACACCTGCTTAATGCACTGGTGCACCTTCCCTGCTGATGTTGGTGAAACAGTTTCTTGTTAACCGGTGGTAACTAATTTGAAACAGTTTGTATGAAACAATCAAAATGTCCTCAACTTTCTCACACACACACACACACACACACACACACACACACACACACACACACACACACACTCTCTCTCTCTGTGTCTGTGGAGCTCTATAATGCATGTTTACTGAGTATAAAATGAGCACATATTTGGATTTTCAAGCATCTAAAAATGTAAATGTTTAAATTCAGACGATTAAATAAGCTGCAGGCAAAGGAAGTTTTCTGGTTTGTATTTGTAGTTTGCTTGTAGTTAAAGTTCCACTGACCTTGTTGACACTTGAGCAGGCATTAGTTGCATGCAGGCGAACAGAGTGGAGAGCAAAGAAGAGATTGCGTGCACTCTTTAAACAGTCGTGTCGTCTGACAACGATTTAGCTTTTTAAAAATGTATCTGCATTGACTGGCACACGGAACAGGAAGTCTTAAGTCTTGATATCCATTGTCGGTTATTTAGACATCCTGGCTACACCTGAAGCCTCAGAAAAGTAAACTGTTGCCTCTAGAGAGCATCAGAGTAGCTGATGGTTTCCCAAACTGCCTTCAGTGAAGATATATTTTCAACATGGTAGACCAAGATCTAACTGTCCCAACAGTTCTCCTGCAAGCTTTTTGTTCACATGCTGAACATTCAAGTCATTTCCACACTGCAGAGTCATCTTCACCTACCATTGCACCTCAGAGATGAGTAACATGCCCCGCGAGCATGCTAGCCTTTGCTAGGTTCAGCAGAGTAGAGAAGTTTGAATGGGCTGATCCAGCATATGATGTTCTTTTCACTGAAAAGATTAAGATCATAAACAATATAACATCATTAGATTACCCACTCTTACAAGTAATGTGCTTTCACAGTAGCATTGCTTCCAGAATGTAAAAGAGGAATTTTCCTGTTTTAGTTATTGTTGCTTATGTCTCCCTTTTTTAGCAACCAGCTTTGGTATTGCCCTGCCTGCCTGGATTGTTGACCAGAAGAACTCAATGCTGGTATTGTCCATTATTTCATTGTAGCTTTATCCCTTAAACTTAATTAGTGTGTTTTGTTTTTTAATAGCAGAGAGCCACTGTGCTCCAAAGAACCACATTGTTATCAAAAGCCACAATATGGAGTGTTGTAGATCAAATCCTTAGACTTGCTAGGATCTGACTGCTTTATTTTCATTTCGTAGGTGCTGTTGGTGTACGGACTTGCCTTTATGGTCATCCTTCCTGTTGTTGTGGTAAGTTTTCTCCATGATTTCAAATAGAAATGAAAGGCATATCTTTTTATAATCTGGATTCATCATACTGTTTGTTTTTCCCTTTCTACTTTAGGGGACGTGGTGGTACCGCTCAATCCGATACAGTGGAGACCAGATCCTCATAAACACCACTCAACTCTTCATGCATTTTATGTGCAAGACACCGAACATGAACATGAAACGTGAGTTTCTGATTCATGTACTGCAGCATTCTGCAGCACATGGTTTAGTTTCCTTGGTTATGTGGTTGATGTGATTTCGAGATCGTTAGCAAGTGCAGTCTTAAAGGCGCAGATGCTTTTTTTTTTTCTTTGTATCTGTATACAGCTGGAGTTCCTCATTGCATTAATGAATTCTGTTTTTGACTAACTGTGACCTCCAGGTTTAATCATGGTGTTGACGGCAGCACTTGAATTTGACCCTCGCAACAATAAAGAAGCCACCATACGACCCACAGACAACATTGAAGTGCCGCAGGTAAAACAGCAGTGTGCTTCTGTGGAAGAAGCTTCATCAGAGAAGAAACTTGTCCAGATGCATGTAACCAAAATACAACCAGCTTACCTGAGTCCTCCTCAGTTTATTACGAAGAGACATCACAGACGAGTTGTGCTCTTTGGTGTAGACGGACTCAGATTGATTACAATGTGTTGGCAACCTGTCTGCGTTTACAAGATGGACCAATTATTTGCAGATCTTTGCCAGTCTGTCTGAGAGGGATTGCAGTCAGTCCAAATGAGACTGTGATTGTTTGGAGACAGGTTGCCTCGTACTGGGTGACCTGTGTGATCGAAGGTTGCCCAAAGGCTGAGGGTTTTGCACGGTCAACCTCTGGGCAACCAGCTGGTTACCGCAACTATTTCTTAGCAGTTGCTCAGTTTTTACTCTAGTGTAACTGAACTAAAAAGCAACTTTAAGGCTTGATAATATTCTGACCAGTACAGTATATTATAACGACTCTCTCCCAACTTTCCTGCAGTTGATCCGTGAATTAGGAAATATCAACGTGAAGAAGAAGGAGCCTCCTTTTTACTATCCCTACAGTTTGAAGGCCAGGGTCTTGGTGCTAGCTCACTTGGCTCGCATGGAGGTGTCTGAGGAAATAGAGGAAGGTAGGACACATGCTGTATGATACTGTGAAATTTTAAACAATTAGTATTTATATTTGTCAAATTATTTCATTAAAAAAAATGTTCAAGGCGATCTGGCACAATTGTTGAAAAGGTTAATTGGGGCTGATAAATGAAGCTAAATGTGGAATTATATGCTTTCCGTGATGTCATCTGTATTTGCATTTGTATCTAACATAATGCATATCTCCACAAAAGGCAGAAACTGTCTCTGCTGAATTCCTAAAATGGGAAATGCAGTGGCTGCACAGACTGTTGGAGATCAAGTTGTCAAGTCAGAACATTTAATTTTGAATACACACGCTTTTGTACTTATATATGTCTGCACTGCTGTGGGTATTCTGTAGACGGAGTTCAACACAGCCAGGCTCTCTTTGTGTTAAACATTTTAATTTAAATTAATTATTCTATCACTGGGTGCGCTCTCGGCGCTGCTGTTTATTTCTAAGGTGACGGCTGCACGTTAGAGCGCTGAAATTTTAAACTGGATACATTTAAACATTAAATGTGACTGTCCCACAGCCTGATAAAGGAGACGTGGATATTGCAGGTCAAAGTGAAATTCATCTTATTGATTGAATTGGTGTTCTTCATGTGTGTCCTGTGTGTGAGAAAAAGATAAGAAACAAGTTTAACCACATTCGTGTAGCAACTCGACACAGCTCGACACACAGCTCACTAAACCATTAATCTGGCTTCGTAGTACAGCCCTCTGGGCAGAGGTCATTTAGAACATGTTGTGTTTCTGTTCCAGATCAGAGGTTTGTGATGAAGAAGACTCCAGCGCTCCTCCAGGAGATGATCAATGTGGGCTGTCAGCTTATTTTCATGGCCAACAGCAGAGGTTTGCATACATAATACTACACATTATGACAGATCTTTGATTACCATTATTAATATTATTTTAGTTGCGTTGGTACTTTATGATCCCTCTACATGCTTTTCATAAATTGTAATGCATGCCTCTCCTCAGGTTTCAATGCTCCTCGCCTTGTGACTATAGAGAACTGTATGAAACTGACCCAGATGATAGTCCAGGGCCTGAAGGAGTCAAAGTCACCGCTGCTGCAGCTGCCTCATTTTGAAGAGGAGCACCTCCGGTACTGCATTTCTAAGAAGGTATCTCACAAGAGTTTGCATGTGCACACATACTGTATGTAATATAATGTGAAATAAAGATGCTTTATGGTCAGCCGGCCACGTACACTCTCACTGCTATCCTCTTCCCTTCTTTAGTATAAGGTGCGAACCCTCCAGGACCTGGTGAGTTTGAAGGACTCCGACAGACGAAACATGTTACGTTTCCTCGGGGAGGAGAAGTACGACGAGGTCATGGCCGTGCTGGGCAGCTTCCCTCACATCACCATGGATATCAAACTACAGGGTCAGTCCTGAAAGACAGATCGAAAGGCTGTAAACATTAATGGTGTTCCCACGCAGTCAGCGTGGATAGTTGGATAGCTGCACGCTTCTTTTAGTTGGCAAGTGTGATTTGGTAAAAGAAAAAAAAAATAATGCCTACACCAAAGTACTCACAAAAAGGATTTTTGGTGCATCTCAAAGGTGCTCTATTGGATTGCGATCTGGTGACTGTGGAGGCCGTCTGAGAATACTGACATGTTCAAGAAACCAGTTTGAGATGATTTGAACTTTGTGATGCGTTATCTGTGTTACAAATGGCACGATGGGTACACTGTGATTTTAAATCAACATAGTGAGCAACAATACCCAATTGTTTTTGTAATTTATGCGCGGTTCAGTTGGTATTAAGTGGCCCAAAGTGTGCCAAGAAAATATCCGGCACCATTACATCACCACCCCTGATACAAGGGAGGATGGATCGGTGCTTTCATGCTGTTTACGCTAAATTCTGACCCGGCCATCTGAATGTCAGCAGAAATTGAGGCTCATCAGACCAGGCAATGTTTTTCCAATCTTCTGTTGTCCAATTTTGACAACAGAAGATTGAAAACTGAAATATAACCTCAGTTGCTGTTTTCAGATAACCAGAGTGGTACCTGGTGTGGTCTTCTGCTGCTTTATCTGCTTTACGGTTCAATGTGTTGTGCATTCAGAGAAGCTCTTCTGCATGCCTTGGTTGCATTAAGTGATTGAGTTACTCTTGCCTTTCTATCACCTCTAAGCAGTCTGGCCTTTCTCTTCTGACACCAACAAGCCATTTTCTCCCAGTGAACTGCAGCTCAGTGGATATTTTTTAAAACCTTTCTCTGTAAGCCCTGGAGATGGTTGTGTTATAGATCAGCAGTCTCTGAAATACTCAGACCAGCTCATCTGGCACCAACAGAATCATGTTAAATCATGTTTCTTCCCAACTCTGATGCTCGGTTTGACCATACATGCTCAAATCCATTGAGTTGCCACAATGGCTGATTAGATTTTTCTTTTACATCACGTGGCTGGGTGCATGTGTGTTTCTTACCTGGGGAACACCTGGCACCAGGATGCACTATGGGAAGAAGGCCAACACAATAATAGGCAGGTGTCTATAATGTTGTGCCTGATCAGTGTATTTTCTGATTTAGGTAAATGTTTCTACAGCTGATATTTATAAAACTGGCACCAAAACAATGTAGGTGATGGTTAAATGGCTCTACAGGGTAGCACTATTTATTGGGCTGATAGTGGTTGTTTTTGTTTGGCTCACTGTTGTAAGCTTTAGCCTGGTGCGGCTAAACTGCTGATCAGTTGCAGTTTTAATCATTAAAAGGAATTTGTGGCAGAAGTGTGTACATTTGTATTTGTCTGTAGACATTAAAATTTCTTTGTCTTTGCAGTCCTTGATGATGAAGACAGCAGTAACATCACAGCAGGCTCAATCGTCACAGTAACCGTCACATTAACCAGGAAACGGATGGCGGTAAGAAATCTTTCCGTGTGATTCAACACCAGCATAATATTTGACACAATAGTTACTAGAAAGCAGCTTCTGCTGCCTTGCACGTGCACTTCTGTGGGTGACCATTAGAGTGCACTGTTGACTGTATGCATGACTGGAAAACATCAGTTAACTGTGCCTGTTGGTGTGTGTAGGACATGTTTGAACAAGAACAGGAGTCATTGCCATGTCAAGGAGACGAGGCTGCCAATACAGAAGAAGCAGTAAGATCACACACTCATGATCAGTTTGTTTGGGCCACATATGGGCCTGTTAAAAGTTTAATGGTTCGAAGAATCTTGTCATGGTCACTTAATCTTTTTTTCTTTCTTTATTTTTGGTCTAAAGCAAGGAGACACAAGTAAAGCCAAAACCAAAGTGTGGCAGAACAAGAATAAAGGGGCTAAGAAGACAGCCAAGTCCAAGAAGAAAAAGTTAACCAAGAAGAAAGCCACTCCTGCTCCTGCCAAAAACAAGCAGGCCAATGGCAGCGTGGCAGGAAATGTAAGCATCCACCCACTCACTCACTCACACCTGAATTAAACTAATGCTAACATGCACGTCATTATCGTCAGATGATTACAAAAACAATGGTGCTTTCAACGTGACCAAAACACATCGTTTTATAATCTTGGTGTCGCAGGAAGTCGCAACAACGGCGACGGCGACAGCAGCTGCCGCAGCAAAGGAGGAAGAGGATGATGCGTCAGACAAAGGCAGCGAATCAGATGAGGGTGAAGCCAACAAGGATTCCCCCAGCGAAAGAGACGAAGACAGCGACAAACAGAGCGACACAGAAGTCGACGAGATGGGCGGCGACGACGAGGAGGTCAGAGAACTTTATATGGATGCATACGTCATTATTAAGGTTTAGGAGTAGGAGCCTTCTCACTTAGAAGACTACAGAGTCAAGGTGAAGGAAAACGCTGCCTGTATCAAATCTAACGTCCTCTTTTCATACCTGCCTGTCAGGAGTGGGAGGCGTTGCAACAAAGCATCCAGCGGCGAGAGCGGGCCCTGCTAGAAACCAAGTCAAAGGTGACGCACCCGGTTTACAGTCTCTACTTCCCAGAGGAGAAGCAGGAGTGGTGGTGGCTCTACATCGCTGACCGCCGAGAGCATACCCTCGTCTCCATGCCCTGCCATGTGTGCACGCTAAAAGACACAGAAGAGGTGAGGCTGCGGCAGTAGTTATTTACTGGCACACAGGACGTGAGCTTATGCCTGTGGGGGATGACTCTTTGGAGAAGTTTTGACTTACCTTTTCATAGAAATTATTTCATATCGTGACGTCTTGATAGATCGTTTACCCTTAATAGATCATCAAAATTATTGTCACATGCATCACTGTACAGTCAGTTCTGCATGTTTATATTAAAATACTTTGTAAATATCATGTGGATTACACAATAATCCATATGGGTAGAAAGGTCTTAATAAGTTAGTGTGTGTTTCTGTTCCTTGTACCACCTTGTACATGCTGTTGCTAGGCAACCCTTTGCACTTGTGCCACTTGTCATTATTTCCTCAGAGTTTTGTGTGTGTGTGTGTGTGTGTGTGTGTGTGTGTGTGTGTGTGTGTGTGTGTGTGTGTGTGTGTGTGTGTCGGTTTGTTTTGCACAATTTGCACCTCTGATCCTGGTGTTCTGCAGCAGCAGCACCACAGTCTGATAGTAAGAAGGTAAAAGCTTGACAAGGCCATTTTAAATGTGCATGACCAGCTAACCCCCGCACTCAAGGATCGTAACGAGAGGCGTCACAGGTCACTGTCGAGAAATCAATTAGTCTGTCACTTCAACAGTTCCTTCTGTTGTTTCGCGCTGTGTAACTGTTAATACGCTGCGCTTTCATCTCTGGCCAGGACAGTTAATAGCGGCTATGATCACAGCTCATTCTCTGTTGACACGCTGAATAATAATTAGGTTCATTGTGCTCATAATGGGCTGTTTTCCATATGTAATTGCACAACATAGTAATCACAGCCTGAGGCAATGTTGGGCTAATATTTACAGTTGGACCTCATCATCACGCTGTGGTTTATTTGTAATTACCCACCACGCTGTGGCCCTCTGCTGCTAGATGATTGTGCATCATCGGTGACAGTGGAAGTTTATAATATTCCGAGTGTTTTCCTTTGCCTCCTTTTGGGGCTTGCTTTAGTGGTTTCTATGGGGACAGAAACAGGTTGTCTTTGTTTATATGGAGACGATTGTATTTTTGCATCAGTCGCAGCAGTTCAGCCGCTATGCATAATTAATACATGAAACAACTACCCAGCTATAGAACTGCACCCTGAATGCTTCTGTGATTAGATTTGGGGTGAAAAAAGGGATTTTGATCTCTCTTTTACCCAATTAAATCAAGAAACATGAAATAAACATTTTTTTGTGTGTGTGTCCTTTCATGTGTTGTTTTCCAGGTGGAGCTCAAGTTTTCAGCCCCCTCCAAAACGGGCAACTACCAATATTCTGTTATCCTTCGCTCTGATTCCTACCTGGGACTGGACCAGATCAAACCACTCAAGGTGTGTGTGTGTGTGTGCCTTTGTTTGTGTTTGAATGGGATGGGGGCTTCCACTGGCTTGCTGAGCCATTTTGTCAGCCAATCAGTTTAAATTGTCTTGGATATGATGGGTTTTTGTTACCAAAGTGGCTGGAATAATAAACCCACCAGCTGCAACCAAAATGTAGCTAAGCTCGCTGAACAATGGTATTGATTGCTGCCAAGATGTTAGCAAGGAGGGTATTGGCTGCTAGCCAGAGGCAACATGATTTGCATTGTTGTAGGCAGAGCACTTTGAGTGCACTTAAGGTTTGATATTTCTCCTATCAGCAAAGAATTTATTTATTTCACAGCTAATCACCTTTAACTTGAAATGTAGTATCTTAAAAAACAGTGTTATTATATTTGAAGTGGGTGTGTAACTGTTTTAATTCAGGGAGCGTGTTGTTTGCAGTGAAAAAAGTAATGTCACACAGACATGCTGGAAATGGCTGTAAATTACAGCTTGAAACAAAGGAAAAAGATTAATATGTGCCATTTCATCACATTTAAAGAGGATAAATGTTTTTAAAAAATTGATGAGTTACAGGCAGCACAAAATAAATAAATAAAATAGCGCACAGGTGAGAGAAGCACTTCTTGTTTGCACAATGCTGATTGGTTGACAAGTTGGCCGGAATAGGGAAGGAAGCGACAGCGGAGTTCACCGGAAACTGGGATGCCCCCACACACTTGTATGTAGGCCTGTCACGATAACAAATTTTGCTAATCGATTAATTGTCTCAGAAATTATTGCGATTAACGATAAT
>JAVDPK010002107.1:240787-254502 GCA_034780415.1 Cichlasoma orientale
TTTTCCCGCAACCCCCCCCCCCCCCCCCCCCGTTTTCCTATATTTCCCCTTTGGATTTCTTCTTCATTAGTACAAAAGCAAAAAAAAAACCCAAAATCATTCAAATATCTGGAACTTGTTTTACATTTTGTCCTCCCTCTCTCCCGTGGCCAGTTTTTATCTCGTCTCCTCCTGTAACTGCCACCTCCCACTTCTCTTTTTATTTACTCTCATTTCCACTCCTGCTCAGTCTAAACTGTTTCAAGCGCTATTAAATGAATTTTGCTCAGACGTCACAGTACAGAAGAAGGAACCCTGATGACTTTAGAGAGCCACTAAACCCATCTTCCAGTGCCTCGTCTAATTTGTTTTTCTTTGTTTATGTTCTCATCAAGAGTGTTTGGCAGATACTGAAGCTGTATTAGCGTGAGCACTTGTACGAACACAGACGGCGTATCCTAATGACTTCGCTGCTTGCCTCCCTTCTTCTTGCCGGGGTTGACATTTATGGTTTGGAGCGAGATATCTTGCCGTGATAGAAATGAAAATCTTCTTCTCAAAGGTGCCATCATTGGCTCATGTTTGACTCTGTCCTCTATTTTTAGTAAAAATCTGAAAACAGAATGACAAGCCCATCAGCCTCACCTGTACTTTGTGTTCAGTGCTTATTAGCAAATTGAAGCCCGCTATAATAGGATGTGCTAAACCTGATACTTCAGCATGTCAAGATGATTATCGCGTGCAGTCCTGTTCCTGAATATAACCTTGTTGCATGACTGTCATTATAGATATTATAGAGGGAACGAGTGAAACGTTTAAATGTAGGCAAGAAAAGAGTTTCACAAGGACTGCACGCAAAAATCTTTTTTTTACTGATGCACCCTGTCTTGTTTTGTTTCTCTCTGAAGGAAATTACTTTCCTCTCTGCCCTCTCCTCCCTGTTGCATCGCTTGAGGACGACGGTGAAGATTAATTACAATATGTTTATTTAGCAAACGCAGTCACCTTGTAATATCTGATTCTAATTTAAATAAGTTAATTTTGACACTGTGACACTCCCTTCTTCTGTGTCAAATTGTATTTGCTGATAATCCACAGAGTTTGCAGTGACAAAGTCTTTGCATGAGCATGAGCTGCATATAATTAATATATTTTTTGTGATTGCACAGAATGCTTTAGAATCCTTGCTAAATCTCCACTGGTGGAAATCCAAATTTAGCCTTCAGGAAGGCGAAAACAGCTAAAAAAATTGCAAGGATTATTAAATCTAAGCCTGACAGCGATAAATAAAACCAGGCCCTCTGGAAACTGTAAATAGTAATTAACAAACAACACAGAGAAAACAAGATCTGCTCGCAGCGTTGGGGTGATAATGTGAGCATTTCCATTAAGTCTAAAAGTTCTCAGCTTCCCTCTTTCCCCCCATTCGCTTTTGTTCCATCCACTACAAAGAAGACTAAAGCCAAGTTCGTTCACATTAATCAGTAAATCCAGCACCCCGGAGGCCGAATTGCATTCACTTTACAGCACAAAAGACATATTGTTCCAGATACTTTTATCATTAGCTAAGCCATATTCTCCCATTAACTTCCAGTTTATTCCTTTGACCTCTGAGCGTGCACTACTATAATTACTCAACCAGCATCCCAATCAATTTCTGTGCTTCTCCTGCTCTCCCTGTCTGTTTATTTCTTACTCTGTCTTTCAGTTTGCCTGCTTTTTCCCATTTTCACACCAATTTTCGGGTTTAAAGGTCTGAAATTAATTTGCAGAAGACTTGATTAATGCTGAAAAACAGAATAATGAAAAACTAAGCGTATCAGCCACTTGTACAAATTGTTTTTTTCCCCCCCAAAGATAAATACATTTGTATTATTTTTGAGCATTTCCTTTCTGCCCTTCCAGTGTGATGTATTTTGCCCTCACGTGGTGGACTTTGAGGGCATGAGACTGCGGGGAGGGCGTGACTCTGACCCCGACTCACTCTTGGAGCTGGCCCCTTCTCCGCGCCCTGTCACCTGGCTGCCCGGTGTCCTCAGCAAAGGTGTACGTCTGCGCCTGCGTCTAGATCGGCGTGACCCCAGGGGGCGCAGCTGTTGGCATCTGGTTGACTTGGATGCAGAGTCAGAACCAGCTGTGCAGAGCATGAAGAGCCAGGACACTGACACTTGCACACAAAGTACGAGTTGATTCTCACAATAATGGAATTAAGAGTGGAGCATGTTCTGATTAGCTAACGTAGGAAAAAAAATACATAAAATATGAGATGCAAAAATGACAAAAAAAAGTACAAAACTTCCATTCAGTACTTTACTTTAATAAGAGGGAATACACTAACTGACCACTTTGTTAGGTACACCTTGCTAAATGGAACCCCTTTTGCCTTCAGACCTGCCTTAATTCTTCGTGGCACAGATTCAACAAGGTGCTGGAAACATTCCTCAGACATTTTGGTTCATATCAACATGATAGCATCACATAGTTGTTGATTTGCTGGCTGAACATTCATGGTGTGAATCTCCCGTTCCACCACATCTCAAAGGTGCTCTGTTCAATTGAATCATATTTATCTAATAGACTCCAATTTGTTCATGTAAATGGGGAGTCTTCTTCACACACTGAGGTTAATTATGTTCCGCACGGTTCTGGGCAGAAACAATTCTATTTACATTATACATGCTTCCCTTAGGCAGTATTATTAGAAGGCATTGCATACATTTTCATTGCCATGCAGATGATACCCAGTTTTATCTACCCATGAAGCCAGATGACACACACAAAACAGGAACGTCTTAAAGACATAAAGACCTGGATGACCTCTAATTTCCTGCTTCTAAATTCAGATAACACTGAGGTTATTGCACTCAGCATTTATTACTTCTACACTGGACTATTGTAATTCATTACTATCAGGTTGTTCTAAAAACTCCCTGAAAGCCTTCAGCTGATCCAAAATGTGGCAGCGAGAGAACTGACAGGGACTAGAACGAGAGAGCATATTTCTCCCATATTGGCTTCTGTTCATTGGCTCCCTGTTAAATCCAGAATTGAGTCCTTCCCCTCCCGTACAAGGTCATTAATAATCTTAATTCTACAAGGTCTTTTATCTTAAAGACCTCATAATACCGTATCACCCCAATAGAGCACTTTGCTCTCAGACTGCAGGCCTACTTGTGGTTCCTAGGGTATTTGAAAGTAGAATGGGAGGCAGAGCCTTCAGCTTTCAGGCCTTTGTTCTGTGGAGCCAGCTCCCATTTTGGATTCTGGAGATAGACACCCTCTCTATTTTTAAGATTAGGCTTAAAACTTTCCTTTTTTTAAGCCCTAGAGATGGTTGTGATGGTTGTGGTTCCTAAAATACACAGACCAGCCTGTCTGGCACCAATAATCATACCATGTTCAGAGGCACTTAAATCACCTTTCTTACGCACTCTGATGCACTGTTTAAGGCTGTCTTGACCTTGATCTTGACCTTGACCTACATGCTTAAAGGCATTGAGTTACTACCATGTGATTTGCAGATTAAATATTTGCATTAACAAGCAGGTGAAAAGGTGTACCTAATAAAGTGGATAGTGAGTGTATATGGAAGATCAATACGGTCAATAAATAAATAATGCCAAAACTCAGATATTATTCATAAAATGCAGAACAGATTAGAAATGCATTTTTTGATCTTTGCACAATGAAGCAGAAATGTAGAAATAAGTTTGCAAAAAATGCATACAGTAGGAAAGAAAATGGAAAGGCATTACTAAATAAAATAAAGTCCATTTATTTCACATTTTATGAATAACTGAATAGCTACAATTATTTTTGAGGCATTTAATGACATATTAATTTATTTATGGGGTCATGGCAGCTTAGGTCATCCATAAACCACAGCTACCTGTGAAGCCTTATTTTAAACACTGGACCTGCACACAGATGTGTGTGTACAGGTGTGAGTCTGAGGAAGAGCACTTTCAAGTACTCCTGGATGTGATTTATCAAATTGTCTTTTTTTCCCCCCTCCTTTAACCCATCGCTGGTGAAAAGAGCAACCCCCCCCCCCCTTTTTTTTTCCCTGAAGTGTGCTGTGTAGTTAGAGGGCTCCGCGGCAATAAGGAGGGGCAGTGTGCGTGTGTGAGACAGAGTGGGAGAGCTCGCCTATTTAATACACACATTGTTGTTTATGCTTTTATTTATTCCCACCTTATCACATGACGCTAGAGCAGAATCCGATTTCACCGTCTGTTACCATGGTGACGCCCTGCCTGAGCTGTAAATAAATTCAAGGGGGGGGGGTGTTATATTGTTACATTGATTAGAAAACACACACACACACTAATCTATTCTGCTGCCAAGCAAGGGTATGTTGTCTAAATGCAATTATTATATGCATGCATTTAAGTGTGTTTGTGAGAGTGTGTGTGTGTGTGTGTGTTTGTGCACATATGTGCATGCGTGTCTGTAAGGCAGCGATTAGACTGTTTGTTTATATGTGTGTAGGTGTGCAGTTTAGTGAGGCATTACTATAACTCACTTTATTGCAGTATCCCCTCTGCGTAAGTGAAAGCAGATTCAAGCCCCCGTCCCCCGAAGCCAGTGATTATGTTATGTTAATCACTGCTGATCGCTGCTGCATGACTGTGTCTATAACACTGGGCTCCAACAGCTTTCAGACGCCTCCCTCCAACGTTTGACTTCTGATATCCCTCAGCAGGAAAATAAAGTCATATGTAGGGGTTCACTGATTGCTTAATTGCTTTATTAGCCATAAACAAATTAGGCTGCGATCCCAAATGTGTTGTGTTATTGGGGGGGGGGGGTCCCATGCAATGGGGGAACTCCTGCTTGCCTGCAAAAAGTGGCGCTGTCTCATATTGACTCAGTGAGTGTTAATGGGCTCCCCCACCTCATATCCAATTCTTTTCTAAGTAAAAGATGATTATCTGTTCTGTCTCACTCTGTAATGTGATGCGCTGTAATGAGACAGGACTGATTGAGGAGGGACATCAGGATTAATCTCACAGCCTAATTACTTTTTTGATTTATGGCTCTCAGTTCTGCACACGCAGGCCTCCTACCATTACAGTTAGTGGATGTGAATGTATTCAGCGTTACAGAGCATTTGTCCTGACCTTGCTGTTTATTGTCAGTTTTTTTTTTATTACCGCGTATGGGCTTCACCTAATGAAACACCACGGTTTGTCTGGCCCGTCATATTCAGTGTTCAAACAGCCTGTGAGCGATCGCTTTACAGCCGACTCTTGACAAATCTCTTTACACGCTCACAGGGGCCACGGATGCCGGCAAGGGTGCGCCAGGGTTTGATCCTCCTTTTTGAAAGGTTAACCTGATTTTGATTGAGTGTTAAAACCCCACAAATACGGCTTCGAATGGGAACCGGCATTGCAGCCGGGGCGTAACTAATCGATATGCAGTGAGGGGAAAAGCCTGAACTGTACACCTGTAACCTTTAAGAGCAAATACGCACGCCTGAGCCTGCTTTTTTAAAATTCTTTTTTTAACTTCACAAAGTACACACAGCCATGCCTTTGGCTGGTCTTTTTTCTTTCCATGTTTGTTTGTCTTTTTCACTATAGATAACACAAAAACTGCATTACATTAGCTGACACAGAAGCAAAAGAAGACTCTAAATGAAAGGAAGAGAGTGAGTTTTGACAGCAGTGTGATCTTTTATCTCAGCCCAACGAGCTGCGGGGCTTCTGCTCTAACTGTTTGATGTTTACAGGAAAATTGATCTCTTTACCTTAAAGCCAGTCTGCATAGGAAACCTTCACGGATGCAAGAATAATTGGGAAAATGTAAGATATTCCAATATTTGGTCTGCGCTCTTTAAGAAAATATGCTTCCTGTGCAGAAATTTCTTCAAAAATGAGTACACATTACTGTGTGTAACCTATACGCTTGTAGCACAAAACAGTGCACAGCTTGAATCCCTTGTCGCCTGCTCTGAGCCTTTTTTTCTTTTTTCTTTTTTTTGAAGAACCCTGAGATGCAGCAAGTGTAATTACATTACTGTCCCACACAGCCACACACAGACACGCACACACACACACACACACATACACAGACAGCGCTTTGAGCTCAGCACGTCTGCCGGCTGCCGCGGGATGTTAGAGGCGTGTTGCTATGGTGACTGAAAGGGGACACACAGGAAGGGGGTTAGGGTAGAAGAGAAGGGGAGGAGGGGGTTGTGTCAGAGATTGAGGAAGAGAAAGAGAGAGGGGGGGGAGAGAGAGAGAGAGAGGCAGGCACGCGGAGTTGCCGGTGTCTTGACAGTCAGTGTGTAGCAGCGGAGAACAGTAGTGGCAGACTGCTGGAGCAAGCAAGATCTATCAGAGAGGGGAGGGGGATATCCACAAACCTGCCGCTGAGGTGAGGCATCACAGAGACGGCAATTAGCGGACTGCTGTGTGGTAAGTAACGCGTAGAAGGATTTGCGGTCATTTTGAAGCTTTTTCTGTGTGAGGGGAGGAAAGGAGAGAGAAAGAGGATGGAAGGCATCATACATATTCACGTGCTCCGTCTGCCTCTGTTCCTGTTTTTCGCTTTCTGCAGTGGCAAATACTTTGTTGACTGTTGTCTGTCTGCGCCGGAGTCAAGTTACATCAGTGTGTTGTTTAGCCTTACAGAAATGAAAGAATAAATATGCCAGTGAGCAGCTAATGGGTGGAACACCTCTGAACAGCGCAGCACAGCACTGCACTTCATATTCAAAGGCAAAGTCAGTTAAAGGATTGTGTTGCATGAATGAAAAAAATAATGGATTGACTGATTGAGGCAGACTGAGAGAGGCAGTGTGGATGAATGGCACTGAATCAAACACTTGAAAGTACTGCTCTGTGTGTGTGTGTGTGTGTGTGTGTTTGTGTGTGTGTGTGCGTGTGTGACAGCGCACTTCATTGATTGTTTGATATTGTGTGTGGGTGTTGTGGGTTTCATTTCCTCTGTTTGTGTGTCTGTGTGCTTGTGGGGCTTTGTCTCTCTCTCTCTCTCTCTTAGTGCAGTAATGATATTTATTGCAATCTTTGCAGCTGGAGGGGGAGGGGTAGAGTGAAGTACAAAGCTTTATGTGGCTTTGTTTCTACTACTTCCTATATTTTCTGTGTGTTTGGGGGGGGTAAGTGAGTCTGCCTCTGAGTTTCCACCGTGATTTGCAGCTGAGCAGCGTTGCACGCTTTTAAAGACACCATTTCCTGCTTTCACTTTGGGTTTAATAATCTCTCGGTGTCTCTCAGGTCTGATGAGCACCTTGTCCGCCAGCTCGGAGATGCAGACTTCCACTCTCGACCCCCAGTTCATAGCGGCGCCTCAAGGTAAGGTGCCTGGCAGGAAGCGAGGACGCCCTCCTGTCCGTAAGCTGGAGTTCCAGAGTCACTACGTTGAAACTCTGTTGCCCCTTAAGGTCCCGAAGAAAAGAGGCAGGAAACCCGGCTTTAAGGTCAGTCGTTTAATTTCCAGTTGAATCATGTAAATGGCCATTTCTTTGACATGAGAATTAAACAGTGTCTGCAGAGCAGCACAGCGGTCTTTGTTGATACAGGAGATGGTGATGTGCAGCACTGAGTGTAGGTCATCTGTGTTTTGACACTGCTCAGTTTTTACCTTGGTGGCTATATGTGCAAACCACATCCCTCACATGTGTGTGAGCTCAACGAGGGAAAAATGCTTTTAATGCATTTTTTTTTGCTCAGCGTGCTCCTTAGTAGGCAACCTGTCGAGTCTTCCTATAAACAAACAAAGTTTTGTGTTGTCATGTGGTTTTTCCATTCCTTTGCATGACTAAAGCATTTTCTTTCTTTTAAGACACATACAGAACCTAGTTTTCTTTCTTTCTTTCTTTCTTTTGCTCGTATGTTGGTATGTTTGATTGCTCGCTGCTGTCATCACCTACAGCACTATGCGCAAGTCTTGAGCCGCCGTGCATTTCTTTATAATTTGCTCCCAAAATATAAAGCTGTTAACCGAAAACTTGGTGCATCTTGGCATGGTGTGTTCTTTGAGGAATTTGAGGAAACTGGACAAGTGGAGGGCAAAGGAGGCAAAAAACTATCTATAGCAGATGAACAGCATCTGAAAGTCACGTCCTTACGAAATCGGAAAAAATCCAGCAAAGACCTGACACAGGACCTGAGAGATGCATCTGGACCTTGAGTTGGTACATCTGCTGTTAACCAAAGTCTCATCAGAAATGGTCTTTGTGAAAGGGCGGCTGTCAAGAAGCCATTCTTAAGGAAGGGAAACGGGCAGAAAAGGCTGAGGTATGCCACATTACACAAGAACTGGACTGAAAATTAGTGGCAACAGGTCTGATGGAGAGATTAATCCAAATATCTTGATTTTCAGCATGACAATGATCCCAAACACGCTGCCAATGCAGTAAAAGCATACCTGGATAGACAAACACACAATGGAACCCGATCAGTCATGGATTATCCTCCCCAGTCCTGGACCTCAACATTTCTGAAGCAGTGTGAGATCATCCTGACAGAGAACAGAACAAAAGGCAGCCAACATCCAAAGAAGAGCTTTGAATGTCTTTCCAGAAGCCTGGAGAACTATTCCTGAAGACTACTTAAGGAAATGACTAGAAAGCTGCCTCAGAGAGTTCAGGCTTGAAGAATAAAGGGAGTCACATCAAATATTGATGTTCAAGCTTGCTAGAATAGTACAAACTCTGTTTTTACCTTATATGCAATATTTCCATGTATGTTTGCACATATTTCAATAAATCGCTGCACCTAGTTCTTTTTTTCCTGGCTCAAGACTTTTGTGCAGTACTGTATACTGTAGTGTACGAATCACTGGCATAGCTTAAAACTGGTAGTATAAATGGTCGTCTCATGCACAGCCAGTTCAACAAAACATTACTGCATGGCACCATTGATAAGAAAATAATAGTATAGCATGAACTAGTTAGAGTTTCTCTTACTGTGTTGTTACCATCACTCACACTGGTCCCGAGTTAAAATTTCAGTACTGTTTGCAATGGTATAAATATTTGCATTAGCAAATATTTATACTGGGAGATTATAGTTTGATATTTGTAGCAGAATTAATTATCTAATTATTGGTGAAATGTATGTAATTAGTGGTACAGTAAGTGCAATGCTTGCTTTATGCTTACAGTCTAGTGAAAGCCACTGCAGGCGTTACATCTTAGGTGCATTCATATGACTACCTCATGCTCATGAATGGGATACCTAAGGAACATCTTAAGGGAATTTTTTAATATTTTTTTTGCTTTAATGTTGACCATGCATAAATGTCAGGAATCAAATTGGGTCAAGTCAAAGGTCAAGTTCACTGTTACCTCAAAAAAACATGCTTTTGGCCATAAATTGAGAGTTTCCATTAAATTTAAAAAAAAAACTGATAAAGTGATAAAGTGATATTTTATATATAAAAAAGTCAAAGATATCCAACCACGAGGTGGTAAATTTGTTATTGGTATGGTATGTGTTGATATTTTATACACTCACCATCCATTTTATTAGATACAATTCTGTTGCTTGTTAATGCAAATATCTAACCAGCCAATCACACTGCAGCAACTCAATACATTTAGGCATGTAGACATGCATGTAGCGATGCCTAATGTATCAACATTTCAGCTTGTTGTGCATTTTTTGGCGGGTATTTTCTTGACACATTTGGCTCCTTAGCAGCAACTGGGCGTCTTTTAAAAGCCACGGCCTGCCTGAGTATTGTTGCTGACCACATCCATCCCTTTATGTCCCCACTGTACCCATCTTCTGATGGCTGCTTCCAGCAGGATAATGCACCTTGTTACAAAGCTCAGATCATCTAAAAAAACTGGTTTCTTGAACATAACAGACAAGAATTTTTTATTCACCTGTGTTGTTTTTAAGTGTTCAGAACCTCTCTAATTAGTGATAAAGATGTGTATGTGCCCCTATAGTTGAAGCCTAGAATGGTGATGTCCCCTCTAGCCAACTCTCCTCCCAGCAGCACGCCAGAGCCAGAGATGGGCTCCATCCCGCAGGACGCCGCTATCGTCCCCCATTCTGCCACACCACAGATCCTGACAGGTAACAAGACACAAAGACACACACAGCTATCTAACCTTTGTCAGCTTTTCTGTAAAGTAGCTCCATCATTAATGATAACCATAGAGGAGAAACAGGAAATCCAGAAGGAAAATGCCGTTATAGAAGCACGAGGTTAATGGAGGTTATCGGTAAAAACATTTTATTAGCCATGAGACCTGGTGAAGTTCAGTAGAAAATAGGTGGTTTTGATAATTTGATTTTCATTATGCACTTAATGGTTGAGGTGGCGATATGACTTTGTGCCCTCCCTTCTTCTCTCTTTTTTTGTTTGGTTCTCTTATGTTCCATCCCCCCACTCTTCCCTGCTCTGACTTTGACTTTAATTCAGGGCTATAATAACATGCTTCTGTCTGCCTTTCAGACTGATGTCTCTCTTTTTTGTTCTCTAAATACACCAGTGACTGGTTGTCTGATTTTCCCTGCAAAACACTGTCTCTAGCTTATGTCTTATGTTACTGCATACCACAAGTATCTGTGGATTAATTGTGCATGTTTACATTCTTTAAGATAAAGAGTGCACATATTCAAACGCAGCCCAGTCGTGCATTTTTTTTCCCCTTTCAGTCTTCCAAGCCTTCTTTCCTTTCTTGCTTAGGCTCTGAAGAAAATAAGATCAAATTATTTTATAGAAAAACAAAATTCATACAACCATCCTTTCTTTCTTTCTTTTTTTTTTTTTTTTAAATCTTTCCCACCCTGAAGATTTCTCCTGCTCTGAAAAAGCAAATATTTAAAGGTTGCCTTAAGTGTGTTTGAGGTTGGAGGGGGAATCTCATGTGTCAAGGACCAGCAGTTTGCTCTTTGTTCGTGCAAATCATGAAAAGTGTTTGATGTCAGACTGTAGACGTACAGAAGGAGTGCACATGCGCATATGCAAGCAGACAAAAATCAGCGTGATCCCTGTGGTGCCACCCAGACAGACATGGAAACGTTTTTTCTCCAGTGGAATGGAAAAGCATTTCAGGAGAGTCCAGGACAGACTCGATTTGCTACATTTATTTTTAACTTGTAGTATGTGGTGCAGTGATATTTGATATGTTATGATGCAAAGCTCAAAGAAGGCTTTTTAGCAGTTGCAATAATCATCATCATCTGATCATTTTTATATTTGAAATGCCTTCAAATTTGCATGTGCTGATCTTAATCATAATTGATTTTTCAGAACACGATAGCAATGCATTTAACCTTTTCCTGGGCGTAATGCAGAAGCAATGCAGAACCATCTCAGTAGCATATTTCCATGTTATACATCTGTCATTAGGAAAATCTGTATCTGCCTGGCTGTGACTTATATAGCGATCATTTACATTATTGACAAGCTAAAAAAAAACTGACACAAAGGGAGCAGACTCTGAGGAATTACTGACTATCTTTCATCTGTTTCAGATCCATATAGTTAAGGGCTGCAGGGGCTTTAATGCAGCTTACCTAAAGATGAGCTTGCATTTATTATACTGTTCTCTCTTTATTATTCTAGCCTTTGTAAAGGAAGCTGTTTAATATTAAACCCAAAGGCTTTATGGCCTGAAAGCAAAGTAAAATATTACATTATTTTCCGACTCATTGCAAATTTCATATGGCCATCCAAAGTACAATCCTCCTGATTTTTGTATCTATTGCCCAATTTGAACACTACAGCCATACGAGCTGCTTTTTAGCTCAGCTGTTGAGCTGATCTGATACTGGCCCATCAGGCGTCCATCCATCAACTGTTTATTAAATTTGCTACTCCTCTGTCATTTACATTTGAAATCCAAAACTTGGCACAAATGCTTTTTGGGTAAGGCTCTACAAATTAGGGGAGATGGATTTTCTATTTTTTACTTTTTTTTTTTTATGAATTTTCAAAAATTTCCAGAAATACTGTACATTGATGTTTACCTTTAATCCCTTCTCCTCCCTTATTCCTAGTCCGACCCGTTTGAAACTTGGTATGAGTATTCATTAAGCAAAGCTCTGCAGAATGTTCCAGATAGATTTTCAATTTTTTTTTTTTTTTTTTTTTACAAATTTTTGACATTTTCAAGAAATACTGTACATGTTGTCTTATTCTTCTCAAACCTGAGATGAATATTCATTGGGCAATGGTCAACAAAATATTCCAGAATTCTGATTTTTTGATTTTTCACAAATGTTCAAAATTAAAAACAAAATACTGTACATTAACGGTTAATGTCAGTCGCAACTACTTCCTTATTTATTGGCAAATTCTTCTGAAACTTAGTATGTACTGAGTATTCATTGGGTGATGGTCTACAAAATGTTGCACATGGATTTTCAATTTTCAATTTTTTTACTTTTTTTTTAAATTTTAAAAATTTGTAAAAAGAAAAATAAAAAAAAATTAAGTATCAGCTCAATGATGACTGACCTACAGCCAAATTAATTTCCGTTCCAATATATCACATATTGTGCAAGTAAAACATTTGACAGTGGAGCTCTACAGGTCTTGTTGAGGCTATACTTTGAGGTAAATGCTAAGACAGTGATTTTAAGTAGGGATAGCCTTAACCATGTTCAGCATCTTGTTTTTTAAAGTTTTTTTTTTTAGCATTAGTTAGCTCCTAACATACAGCTAAAGCGGCGGCCAATAAAAATGTCATTATTTTGAATTTATTAATTTTTAATACCATTGCCGCAGAGGGGCATGTGTGTATAAAACTTTCATGATAATCCATGAAAGTAGTTTTATTCAGGGTCATTAGGGTGCATCCTCTAATAACCGTAATGAGATATGTCACAGGATAAATGAAAGTTAAAAAAAACAACATTTTCTAGTTGGGTTTGGCTTTAAAGATGCCACTTCCTGTACTTCCTTCCCCAGCAGAGACGCCATTGGCTGATGATTTTATATGTGACCCACCGGTGGACTCGAGGCGCTATGCTATAGATCCCAGTGACTCTGCATTCAGCGTCACATCACAGTATCAGACTAAGCAGTCCTACAGTTACCGTGGCAGCAGTTGCTCTACTACAGCAGGCATGTGCAGACAAGCGTCAAGCCCAGGAAGTCATCAGGAAGGAAACAGAAATGGTGAGGCTATAAATTATTTTCAGATGCACTTCCATGCAGATTACCTGCACCATCAGTGTTGGTTTATACATATAACTTTCTCTTTTACACATCTTTAAAGATGAAATATATTTGTACCAAAGAAGGCCCAGATCACGCATCATCCATCAGTTCTTTGCATTTATTTTCAGACGCGTTACTTGCACGTAACATGTGCCGCCATCTTTAGTTATACTAATTTACAGCTGAATAACAGCATCTGTGCTATAGGTGGTTTGAGATTAGTGATTTCTTATAGTTTCCATCATAGATCTGCCCAAGTTAAATCCCAGTCAGTCAGGTGTCCTGAGCTTTTATTATGAGAAACTCTGGACTTATTTACCTTGAATATAATTCTGGACAATGCAAAAATGTTAAAATGAGACCTTCTCTTGAAGACCTGTGAGTAGGACGCACCATATTACCAAAAGTATTCGCTTGCTCATCTAAATGATTGCATTGTGCCAAGTGTAAAGTTTGGTGGAGGGGGGATTATGGTGTACGGTTGTTTTTCAGGAGTCGGGGTCGGCCCCTCAGTTCCAGTGAAAGGAACTCTTAATGCTTCAGCATACCAAGACATTTTGGACAATTTCATGCTCCCA
>JAVDPK010002107.1:254643-279377 GCA_034780415.1 Cichlasoma orientale
GTGTCTGACCTCACAAATGTGCTTCTGGAAGAATGGTCAAAAATTCCCATAAACACACTCCTAAACCTTGTGGAAAGACTTCCCAGAATAGCTGAAGCTGCTATAGCTGTAAAGGGCCGACATCACATTAAACCCTATGGATTAAGAATGGGATGTCACTCAAGTTTATATGCATGTGAAGGCAGACGAGTGAATACTTTTGGCAATATATTGTACATGCTAACACGGCCTAAATTCAGTGTGATCGGAGGGTAACCTTATGGTGACACGAATATTACCACTCTAAAAACTGTAATGTATCATTTTTAGCTCGGCTGTTTCGACGAAAAAGTCGAGGTATTGTCACAGCCTTGGCGTCAGCGGCGTCTGTTCCACAAAAACTTTAACGTTGGTCATAACTTGAGAACAATGTGACCTAGAACGTTCAAAATCACACCATCTATTGAAAATCTCAGATGAGTTCAAATCTCTGTGACCTTGACCTAAAGGTAAAGGTCAGAGTTTTCTGAAAATCTTGTGAACGTGATAACTTGAGAACGATGTAACCTAGGTCGTTCAGATTCACGCCATAGATGCATACTGTTCTAGCTAGACCTAACAAACTTCACTGACTTTACTATAACAGCACTTTGACTAGTCCGAGTCTATAGACTATGTGCTAAGGTCTTTAGGGAGGACATTGTAAAACGGTTAACTTTTTGTTCCCATTTGAGCATAAAAATTCACTCTCCCCGTCCTCTTGTGCTCCCTAGCCTACAGCCCGATGTCAGACCCTGGGGAGTGCAAGCGTCCTGTTGGTAAGGACCCTTCCAGCTGGGGTGTAGAGGATGTGGTTTGGTTCATTAAAGATGCTGATCCCCAAGCTCTGGGACCCCACGCTGAAGCATTCAGGAAGCACGTAAGTCCGGATCACTTAATACTGTGGTTTGTACCATAACCTAGATACTAAATGTACTAGAACAGAGCTCATTTCCCAACATGCACTGGGGCATTAGGCGGACTGCCTTGTGCAAGAGGTATGTTATGCCTTCTATTTAAAAATCTGTTATATGACAGCTGTAGCTCAATTTATCCATCACCCAGTGCCCCGTGGTCCTGAATGTAAATGAGCAGCGATGGAAACTACATGGATATTATTAAAGAATTTTTAAAGCACAGGGAGGTCTGTCCCCGAGCCTTTTAAATAAGTCTCTGTGCTGCCTCCATTTCTCACTCAAGACTGGGATGGAATATTTAAAGTAACCTGAAATTTTTATTTTATTTTATTTTTTTGTTACTTTACAATTTTATCTTCCTGTATTTCAGGAAATAGATGGAGATGCCCTACTGCTACTGAAAAGTGAGATGATGATGAAGTATCTGGGACTGAAGCTGGGACCAGCACTCAAACTGTGTTACCACATCGACAGGCTCAAACAGAGTCGGTTGTGAAGAGACGCGGAGGAGCCGATCGCCTCATTAACTTTAAAGAGCGATGAATCAGCGCCGACTCTCTAAACCTTTCTAAATCATCAGCAATACGTCATGAACATTTGATCCAAATCTATGCCGGCTTTTACTACATTTACACCACACTTGTGACCGTACAGGTTAGGACTTTTAACAGCTGACACAGTTATTTCACTTTTGTCTTTGTTTACTTTATACCTGAACTGCTTTAGATTGTAAATAGTTTGGTGCCAAACAGATGGCAGCTACGGTATATTGAAATACTACCTGTAATAAGAGTTTCTGAGCTTCGGCAGCATTAATTTGTGCACATCATAATCGCTGGACACTGTATTATATCTTAACAAATTTCTAGGGTGCTTTACCTCAGTATCACATTTAAACGTTACAAAGTCTTGCTGCTGGACTTTTAAGGTAGTCCGTTTTATTCTCACTTGGTCACGTTTACCCAGGTCGAAGTTGTTGACATGAACTGTAACTAATAACTGAACTGAAACTCTTCACTAAGCTGATTTGGAAGTGCTCTCAAGTCTCTCTAAACTTTAAATGCGTATGAGTTGGCCATGCAAACTGGCTTATATGCTAGAGATCTCCGACTTGACATGCAATGGGATAAAGCTCATATTTGAGAAAAGTAAAAAAGAAAGAAAGAAGCGATTTGTTAACATGAACATTTTGACCACAAACCACAGCTCGAGCGAAGCGATAAAGATTTTTCACCTATCGTAGATGCTTGTAATCGCACAGCGCTCGTAATGACAGGAAGGAAAGAAGACTTTGCAGAAGTGTTTTTTTTTTTTCCCACTGGGGTTGTAAAGTAGCACGAGGCAGAGCAAACTTGATCAAACTCATACGACTAGGTGCTCATCGGAACAGTTACTACCACTGCAGTCACTACACTTTACAATATTTCTACTCACAAACTTCACCTCCGTGACTTCCTTCAGGTTGCTTTCTTCTCATACGATACCTCTTCAGTCACTTTGAATACAAATGCTCTTGAGTCGTAATCAAGCAGTATTTCATCCTTGAACTGTAAAAACTGAAACTGCTCCATGGAAAATGTCTTGAGCGTTAACATTTTTTTAAACATCAGAATCAGGGCTGCGCAGCCGCCAAATGCAGTTTTGTTATATAACGTTGTACAAAAAGCAGTCACACACAGTGTTTGTCAAATTTGGTTAAACAGTTCTTTTTTTTAATGTGTACAGTACTTATTATTTACTCTAATCTTTTTCTTCAATGCTTTAAATTTGTTTGTACACCACAGACTGATTCGTATGTGCGCCTTTTATCAATTTTACCAGTTTTGCTTTATCAAGATGGATTTTAAAGGTGTGCAAAAAATGAGCACAAATGTGTAGCACATGAGCTATTTTAACAAACGGAAGAATCTCTGGATGTCGCCCATTTTTGAGTTAGTGGCCTATGTTAAATAAATTTTGATGTTCTTTACTGTTTGATACTTATTTCACACCCAAAAAAATAAACCTGCTTTCATTTTAATCCTGTCTTTGATTTAACTGGATTTTGTACCATTACTCAACATAAAAGATGAAAAATAAAATTGTAGGACAGAGGAGAAATGACCGGATGTATCAGAATGCAATATTAGTGTGATATCAGCATGTATAGAAAATGAGCACAGTGACAGTAATAATGCTATCGCTCTATTTCATTGAATTTCTTCTTTTTTGGCAACTAATTAGTCTAGAACTATAAATGTACAAAAGTTTACAAAAAGTAAAGTCACAGGATGATTTACTATATTGTCACATGTCTATATGGATGACATATTACACCTTAAGGGAGTTGCTCAGCCATGGAAACCCCTATCATTAAGTTCCTGTTGTGTTGATAGCAATGCCAGAGGAGGTTTGAAACTGTTACTGAATCAGCAGAGCGTTGGTGACTTTTGTACACTGTGCACTTCAGCACTCGGCGACCCCGATCTGCAACTTTATGTGGTCTGCCACGTGGTCTGGTGGAGTTGCTGTGGTTCCCAAACACTTCCACTTTGCAAAAATACATATTGTACAGCGTACAGAACTGCACTTTGCTAATCAAATTAAAATCTTCGCATATGGTGCGAAGGACTCTGGGACTAGATGCACTGGTGCAGCAGATTTTTATCCCACAGTATCATAAAACTATTAGAGTATCAAATTGCTTATCGGTATATGGAGTAAAACCGTTGCCCATGATTATAGAACTACAACAGAATGATGATTCCATTCAGATTTTCAGATACTTTGTTAGCACTATGCCAAAATATTACATAAAAAATGTGCCATATTTATATATTAAGGGTTAATTTGAGTTGGGTTTTAATTGTTGATATGGATGTAAAAGCTGAAAAACCAAACAGCTGAGTAATTCAGTGGCTAAAACCATCACAAAGGGTCAAATTCACAAAGCTCAGTGACAGCAAAAGATGCCTCTACACTAATAAGCCACTTTATAAGGTACACCTTGCTAGTACCAGCTTTTGCCTTCAGAACTGCCCTAATTCTTCATGGCCTAGATTCAGAAAAGTGCTGAAAACATTAATGATAGCATCACACAGTTGCTGCAGATTTGTCAATATCCATGATGCAAATCTCCCATTCCACCACATCCCAGGTGTTCTGTTGGATTGAGATATGGCGACTGTGGGGGACATTGGAGTATTTGAGCATTTGAACTCACTGTCATGTTCAAGAAACCAGGCTGAGATGATTTGAGCTTTGTGACATGGTGCATTACAGGCTCCAGACATCCAGTGTCCCTGAATTGGATAAGCGGAAGAATATGGATGGATGGATGGATGCTCAGCTGGTACTAAAGGGCCCAAAGTGTGCCGTAGCCCATCTGCTTCAAGGCTTGACATTTTGTGCATTCAGAGATGCTCTTCTGCATATTTTGGTTGTAACAAGTGGTTATTCAAGTTACTGTTGCCTTCCTATCAGCTTAAAGCAGTCTGGCCATTCTCCTCTGACCTCTAGCATCAACAGGGCATTTTCAACTAGTGAACTGCTGCTCACTGGATATCTCCTTTTTCAGACCTTTCTCTGTAAACCCCTGTGTAGGAAAATCCCAGTAGATCAGCAGTTTCTGAAATACTCAGACTAACACCCATGCCATGCTCAAAGTCACTTAAATCACCTTTCTTCTCCATTCTGATGCTCAGCTTGAAATTAAACAGGCTGCCTTAACCTGCCTAAATGTATCTGAGTTGCTACCCTGTGATTGGCTGATTAGAAATTTACATTAAGGAGCAGCTGAACAGGTGAACCTAATAAAGTGACCAGTACACTAGTATTGTACACAATATTTTAAAACATATCTGTGTTTTTAAGGAAGGTAGCTAGGGGTTACAAGGGAAGCATTGTGTTAAATATTTAGTCAGTATTCAACACATCTAAGAAGAGCAGCCTTAATAAATAATTTATTAATTATTAGTTAGTTGGTAGTTTCTCACCTTTTGCTCGTCTGCTAATTTTCTGCTACACACTTCAGTCCAGTAGGTGGCACCTCTGAGCCAGTCAGCTAATCGCCAGAAGAAGAAGAAGAAGAAGAAGAAGAAGAAGAAGACGCTCCGCAGGAGTACAAGCGGTTCACTTCCTGTATTAACATTTTCACGCTTCCATAAATGTGCTCGTCTGTCAGCCAGAGGTGAACATGGCAGAGGTCTCGGAGAGGACACTACAAGTCGCTGTTGTGGTTTCCTTCGCTGCCGGCTTCTTTGCGGGGTGGCAGGCTAACAGAATGAGGAGAAGGTTTCTGGACTGGAGGAAAAAACGTCTCCAAGACAAGCTGTCAGAAACACAGAAGAAGCTGGATTTGGCTTGAATGGTAATGTCACCACCAATGTTGTGATCTTTTTAGGGAGTCTGTAACTGAATTAGCGGTAAAAAAAAATCGTAGATATGTTGGTTAGTAAGTTCGCTACAATTCATTTGTATTCCTTCATATTCATTCATTTCAATGTGTAAAATTGTCTCAGTCTTCTCTCTCTCTTTTTTCTTTTTCTTTTTCATGTCAGGTTTGGGGCTGTCTGCAGTATAAAGCTGTTGAATCCTGGGTGGGTGTGCTACACCATGTCTATGACTGTGGGAAAGAGATCTCAAGCTGACGCACCTTTGTGCTGCACTACCTGTATTTGTCTATCACACCTTGCAATTTATGACTGTAATTGGCATAACCAGCTCCATGAAAGTGGAAGCGGCAGCATTTTGTCTGCTAACTGACAGTATGCAAGTTGTGGACCTGTCTCCAGTGGTTTTCTGTTCCAGTGTGTCTCCGGCTCTGTATTTTTGTCAAATCGGGTCAAATAAATGTTTTCTATGTTGAAAGCCATTACTCCACACTGATGTCAGGACTTCTGATAATATATCATGGAAGTTGGCACTACGCTTTTACACCTTAAAGGTGACCCGAACACTGTTACAACTAAAGGGGATTTTTATGTGCTCCTTGAAGTGTATGAATTCCCAATAACAGGAAAAACCCACCCACCCTTTCTTGCCTTCAGCCCAGTGAAATTTAACTGTTTAAATATAAAAACTCAGTTTAATACATGAGTGACTGCGCCATCTGCAGGATGAAAGACGAAAATCACCTCAAACTGTTGCTGAATTTTAGTTTACATTACCCACCACTCATCAAAGGGGATCAGAGAAAACAGGTTACATTGAAAATGCAGTACTATGCAAAAATCTTTATATTTTGCTGGGAAAAGGGTACAGCAGTTTATTGGCAAAAACAGTTTGTACAATTCTAATGGGTTTGAAAAATTTCTTGTCATTTCTTTAAGTAGTCTTCAAGAATAGTTCTCCAGGACATTCAAAGCTCTTCTTTGAATGCTGGCTGCCTTCTGTTCTCTGCCAGCATGATCCCACACTGCTTTAATAATGTTGAGGTCCAGGCTCTGGGGAGGCCAGTCCATGACTGCTAGTGTTCCACTGTGTGTTTTTCTATCCAGGTATGCTTTTATTGCATTTGGCAGTGTGTTTGGTATCACTGTCAGGGTGAAAAATGAAGCCATTGGCAATTTCATGCTTTCTTGATGGTATTGCACGGTAGATCAAAATCTGATGTTACTTTTCTGTGTTCATAATTCCGTCAATTTTGACAAGATCTCCAACACCACTGGCTGAAATGCAGTTTCAAACCATGACAGAGCCTCCACTGTGTTTTACAGATGGCTGCAGACACTCACTGTCGTACCTCTGTTGACTTCCTCTGGATGCATCGCTCCATCAGACCTGTTGCCACTGATTTTCACTGCAGTTCTTGTGGAATTTGGCATATCTCAGCCTTTTCTCCCTGCTTCCCCTCCTTAAGAATGGATTCTTGACAGCCACCCTTCCACTGACACCATTTCTGATGAGCTTTCAGTGAACTGTAGATACGTCAACTGAAGGGCCAGATGCATCTCTCAGGTCCTGTGTCTTAAGGACATTACTTTCAGATACTGTTCATCAGCTGTAGATAGTTTTTTTTAGGCCTGACACTTATTTCTTTTTTTTTCTCCTGCACTTATCCAATTTCCTCATTTTTTTAAGGACACACTGCAGACAGTTCTGAAATACGCCCAGTTTTCAGGTAATAGCTTTTTGGGAATCACCTTGTTGGTGCAAAAATACAATTTTATGCCTGTCAGACTGTGTTATCTTTGCCATTTTTCATAGATTCAACAAAAAAAAAATGGCAGCAAATGATGTGCTTTTGCAACAGGCTGCTAGAGACAAAGTGCTTAAAGATACAATTTCAAATTGGTTCTTTGCTAAATTGTATGTTATGTGTAGACACAACACTGGTTCATCCCTTGAGTTATTAGGTGCCCTTTTTATGCTTGAATGAGTCATAGGTCAGTGTTAATTGGCTTAACAAACATTCCTCTGAAAATGGTCAAGTACAAGGACAGAACTGAAAATGAGCATGAGTGAAAAAGCAGCCACTGTCCAAAGAAAAACTTTGAAAGACCTTCAGAAAGCCTGAAGAACTTATTGCTCAGGATCAAGTCTGGTTAAATATAACACAAAATATAACGACACGAGGGGTGGCTCAAGAGTTTTTCACAGTACTGCAGCTATGATTTATTTGAAAATAATTAAGGGCTGGCATACTTTAAACTGCAGCAATGACTGTAGGAGAGACCTGACCTCCTTAAGGGGGCCTCACCTCACTCCACTCACTGCTGTGGACACGATTCAGTTTGAACCAATCTAATGGCAGCAACAAAAGCCGCACAATGAAAACGGAGTTCTGAAAGTGAATCAAAAAGAAGAAGACAGACGATGAAGAGGAGCAAAAAACAAACAGTGAGTGAGTGGAGCCATAAAATATGATGCTAAATAAACTAAATGCTAGTCCAGCCTTAACTGTGAGAATGCTTAAACCAGTAACTTCCATTATTTATTTTGTTTACTTTGACATTTAACATTAGTTAACTTAGCTAGCAGAATAGCTTAGCATTTTTTTGGGATGTCAGATTATTTGTGACATAATAGTGATGAACACTGGTTAAAGCAGCCCCCTAAATATTTTTGCCTAGGGCCCCACCGGACTCAAGAATCACTATTGCTCATATATCTACACATGCGAAGCACTGCTTTGATTCTACTGACTCATGTTGCAATGGAAATGTTTTTTTTTCTTTCTCCTCTGCAGTTTTTTTCCTTTTATCTGATGTTACTCGTGTATCCATAGACTCATAGAAAAGACGCAGGAGGTTTTTCCTGGATAGAGGAATCAAAATCGACTTGAATTTAAATAGCAGTTCATAGTTTAATGGATCACGCGAAGCACTTTAGACTACAAGACTTTACCCTGTACACTTTAAGGGATTTATCTACCTTACATCCATGGCTTTGATAGAAATCTAAAGGGAAATTCAGAACTGGGAACAATACTAGAGTCAATGTCTATGCTTTAGTGATTCTATATCACAGTTACTAGAACCAGTTATCCAAAACTATGAATATTATTGAGACATTATGATTTATAGGCCTAAATTAGGCACAATTTGCCCTTTTTTTTTTACAATGGTGACGTCAACCTATTGTGCCCAGGTATCCCTGGGATGCATAAAATCTGGAGCAAGTACAACCCACTAAAACCATCTCCAGCCTGGTCAACACGAGTACCCCCCCCCCCCCCGCTTCCAAAAAAAGAGATAAATAAATAATTATTTCTAAATACACATTTGCATCCTGGATGCTTACTTGACGTTCCTTTCACTGGCCTGGAGTTGTGCACCCTCACAGCTTATCTATAGGTGGTGCTAGTGATCTGTGATGGTTCATCCTTACAAATCAAGTTTTTGCCTACAGCATTCCAGTCACTGGCTCTGAAATTAGATCTTGTGAGCAGATCTCTCTTTTTCATCATCACCAGTCTAGCGGGCCTATTACTATGTCTCAACAAGCTTTTGGCAAGACTTTAAAAAGTCCTTTTTTCCTGAAGCACTTCATCAGTGGCTTGATGAGAAAGAAGGTGGAGGGGATACTGAAGGGGGATCAGGAGAGGTTAAGCTGACAGATAAATGTTTTTTAAAAAGTGTTCGCTGAGCGTCAGCTCTTCGATGCAGAGTTTAGATGCGTCGGTTTATTTATCCGCCTCATACAGGGCTGAGGAAAAAGTGAAAAACATCAGAATGCTTTTGAATCTGTCGCTGCTCGGGATAAATTTCTTCGATGAGGACATTTTAAGTGATTCGTGTTAACAGGGGTATAATTAAGGGTAATTTCTAAGGTTGGCTTTTAATTACCTTAATTGCTTTAATTAACACTCTAACTCTAAATGTAAGGTTTGGGTCATATTCCATTATGCTTTTAAATTAAGTTGTGTGAAACTATTAAAACTTTCTATATAAATTATTATTATTTTAATTAGACCTGAACATATCAATGTCAAAAAAAAAAAAAAAACAGATTCGCAAATCTCATAAACCCATATTTCATTCACAGAAAAACATATCATTCAATCTGCTTAAACTGAGGCATTTTACTATTTCACAAAAGAATATTAGCTCATTTCTTTGGTCATCTTTGTGTGTGGACAAAAAAAGCATCATTACTTTTGTTAATGTGGATGTATTAGAGACTGTTGCCACCTGTGTCCATCAGGGATTAGGTCCAAGTGGTGCTTTATCGTGTGTTATCCCCACATCTGTGGGATTCTAGCTGCTCGACAGCTCTGGGTCTTCTTTGTTGTATTTTTTGTATCACGGTCCTCCAAAGGTTTCCAGTTGGTGAAAGGTCTGGACTGCAGAGAGGCCAGTTCAGCACGCGGACTCTTCTGCTCTGAAGCTGAGCTGTTGTAATAGATGCAGCATGTGGTTTATCATTGTCTTGCTGAAATCTGCTAACCTTCCCTGGAAAAGACGTTGTCTGGATGGGAGCATATGCTGCTCTAAAACCTGTATGTACCCTTCAGCATCGATGGTGCATTTCCAGATGTGCAGGCTGCCAATTCAATAGGCACTGATGCACTCCCATACCATCAGAGATGCAGGCTTTTGCGTGCTGATAACAAACCAGATGGTCCCTCTCCATGTTTTCCAAAAATAATTGCAAATTTTGATTAATCTGATCACAGAACAGTTTTCCACTTTGCCTCAGTCCACTATAAATGAGCTTAGGCCCAGAGAAGACAACAACATTTCTGGATCATGTTCACATGGGGCTTCTTCTTTGCATGATAGAGCTTTTAACAGCACCTGTGGATGGCACAGTGAACTGTGCTCACACACAGTGATTTCTGGAAGTGTTCCTCATTCCATGCAATGATTTCCATGAAGGAATCATGTCTGTTTTTAATGCCTGAGGGCCCAGCAATCACGGACATCCAATACTGATTTTTGGCCTTGTCTCCCCTGAATCTTCTGATGATATTATGTACTGCAGCTGATGAGATATTCACAGTCTTCTGACCTGTTGCCAGTGAACTTAATTAGTAGCCAAATGTTCCCCCAGCTGTTTCTTTTTAGTACCACTTGTGTTTCCTGCCTTTTGTGTCCCCTGTCCTGACTTTTTTAGAGATGCGTTGCTGCCATCGAATTCAAAATGATCTAATATTTTCTTTTCTTGAAATGGTTCATTTCTCAGTTTGAACACTTGATTTTCTTCTGTTGTGAATAAAATATGGATTTATGAGATTTGCAAATCATTGCATTCTGTTATGTTTACATTTTACACAGCTTTCCAGCATTTTTGGAACTGGGGTTGTAAAAACATGAAATACACAGCTGACTGTGACCGCATTAAGTAATCTGCCCTTTACAAATAAACACTGTTTTTTATTTTAGTTTGACTGACTTTCAATTATGTTCACTGAATGCTATAGCTTTGTTTTTAAGGGGGGGGGAGAGAGATGACAAGTTAGCAGGAATTAGAAAGTGTGAGAGACTGTAATGACAAATGGAGAGGAAAATGAGTGTCATGGGAGGAGAAGTGTGTGGCAGTATTATTTATTTATTTCTTTTTTTGGGGGGATGGTATTCTACAGAGGGTGTTATTGGCTCTCTTTGTCTAATGGTGTGGCTAAATTGTGATGAATAGCTTTCTGGAGTGTAGTTTGTGTGTGTTTCTGTGTAGACGGTGACTGTGTATTCCTTATTTATTCTGTAGTGAGCTGTGCGTGACTGTGTGCAACAGCAGTGCTGGTGTGTATAGTAGGGAAGTATTTTCAGAGAAGACCGAGGGCTTTAGTGAGCAGAGGAGATGAAGAAGTACGAAGTGAGGAAAAAGGGACGGAAAGAGTTCACATTGACTGCTATGATTGATTTTATTTTCCTAATTGGCAGGTAGCCCTTACAGCCTATATCCTTCGTCCATATAGAGCGCGCTCAGTGAGTGTCATGTTTAATAAGCTTCCTGATTGGCTTTCTGGTTGTGTGATTGTGCCCTCTGGCTATCGGGAGACTGCAAAACAAGGAGAGGAGGGAAAAAAAGAAGACCAAAAGATGTGAAGGGGTAAAAGAAATAATAAACGGCCTCTTTTGTGGTGCATTTAGAAAAAAGAAAAAAAAAAGCTGAGTCTACAGCCGCGCTGGAGCAGCTGCACTTATGTCACATTTGTGTCATGTGGGAGGAAAGGTAGTGAGGAGAAAGACTTGTTTACAGCTTGTGGACTTTTACGCGATGGCACCTGCCAGTCTTCATGTGCTTCTGCTTCTCACCCATCGCTGGAGATTTATTCAATAAACAGCAACAGAACAAGGCAAACAGACACAAAGCGTTAGCCACATTTCTTCAGCGATTGCGATATGAAAAAAGTGCAATAATCTTTTTAAAAATAATGCTGTTTTTCCATGTAGCACACGCATTTATTAGATGTCCGAGTTTAACCGCCTTCAGCGACAGACTAGCTAATGTAGGATGTCATTGCTGTTTAGGTAGAAGTAGATAAGTCTATTCTTTAAGCTCAGTGTTTGTCAGTGTTGACATTTAGCACTTCTAACCTTTGCCAAGTTAACTGACCAATTCAGCGCGAGTAATTAAAATGATAATGCATTTTTAAAAATCCCTTTTTCACCCTTTAAGCTGACGAGTGCTGCAAAACCTGGAGCATTTTCATTCATTTATTATCTCATCTTCACCTTTACAACTGTCACATGTTTAAAGGTCTCCCACAGAATGAAACGCTGTAAGAATTTTTTTTTTGTGTGTGTGTGTGTGTATTCTTTTTTTCTTTCATTCATCGTGCACAAAGATGTATGCAAATGAACAGAAAAAACCCCACTTTTTTCTAATTAAAAAAAAAACTCATACAAATATAAATGCTGCACGAGTGCATACAAACATGAACTAACACCTGAGCTGCCAGGCTTTGCCGAGCTTTAATCCAATACACCTCACACACACCAGTGAGCGTTTGCATGTTTATGAATGACTAGGGCCATGTCTCAGATAAATACTCACGCTGTGCGTTGGATGCTGCAAAGATTTCCATTTAAATTGTGATGCGATTATGTCTCACTTTATTTGATCAAGGCTTATTTGGTAACATGCTCTCCAGAAGGCTTTTATGTACAGGGAGATAGCGGCGGTATCTCCATCCTGTTTGACAGTAGAGAAATGACTGTTTGCAGGGAGATTTCATACATCACATTTTGCAAATGCCTTAAGTGTTTAAGCCATAAAAACAAATTGGCACTAATATATTTATTTATCGCAGACATCGAGTACAGTAGCGTTTTTTTTTCCTCACATTTGTAGTTTTTTTCTTTCTTTTGACAGGCTTTGTGAACTGTAACTAATGTCTTTATCCACATAAAGATAACTTTATAAACAATAATTGAGGATTACGCTGCTCGTTTGGTGTTTTTGTCCAAATTTGCTTACATTTTTCTGCATTTTGCTCATTCATAATGAGTGCCTCCATGTCACTCATTTAGCAAGATCCTGAATGAAGCGCACTCATGGAGCCAGTAGGGATCTTTTTAATATGTAAAACACTTTTGCAACACTAATACAGTCTTTCATAATTAAATAAGTAGCCAATAAAAACAACAGTTGGATTTATGATAAATAAAACTGGTGTATGTCCTTCTCTAGCACAGCACTTCTTGTTTTTTTTTTTATATCAACAATTTGTAAGGGCATTATTAAAAATAGCTCCTGTTATTGTGTATTCAGATGAAGAAAACTGAATATTTCACCTTGTAACTGCTTTACAGATGAACCGTTTATTTATTGTGCTCCAGCAGCTGCACAGATATTAGCTGTGAAACTAGTTAGCGCTGACCTTGTTTGGCAGTGTGCTTGTGCGGCAGCTCAGCGTCTGATGGAAATCAAGTAACAGTTTTTCTCTTGTCTCTATTTGTGCAGATGCCACAGCATCGCCAGCACTGAGCGAACTTGTGTCTATTAATGTCTTTCTGTGTACACATCATGACTGTGATGTGTATACCTATAGTCATAACTATAAATTAATACCACCACTGGCTCAAGTGGCTCCACGGTAGCACTGGTTTACACATTTGCTTGGTGAGCCAATGTTTGCTAGTTCAATTCCAGCCGGGGGGCACAAATCGCCTCTGGGGTTGAGTCAGGAAGAGCATCCAGTTTAAAATTCTGTCAAATCAAGCATGCGGAGCGCCTCGCTTTGGCAACCCCTTGTGACGAGGGGGCTGCTGAAAGTAGTTTTAGCTCAAGACACGTCTCAAAAGACGTAATCTAATAAACAGATTCTCTGTCTGTGGTCTATCTGCAAACTTCTCCTACATGACCAAGAGCTGAGCAACCACACACACACATCAGGCCTCTGAAGGTTCTTATCTATAACATAGACTATGATGTCATCCTGTTGCCTCGCAACCACCAACCAATGGGCTAAAATGACCCATTATAATAATAAAAACTTACATTTACCATACTAGTTCAATAAGGAAGATCTGTTTTCACTCCTCTGTCTGTTTTCCTGTTATTTGGCTGCTAGTTTATTCTTCACATAACTTCTGCTTTTCCATGCGGTCAGACTCAAAGCTGATGTCACTGCTCTAGTCCAATCATCTTTCTGCCCATGTACTTCAAGCCAATCAGTCTCCACTTTGCAAACTTTAAATCTCACTGCTTACCTGCCATTCTTCCTTGCAGACTCATTCGCGCAACCCACCTCCTCCCCATCTCCACCTCATCCAAATCACTGTGCGCCATCCAAGCCTCCATCTTTATCGTCACCACCACCAGCGTCTAGACTGCCCTAATTCCCATCATCGCTGAGATTCTGTTCTCATTTCATGTGCCATCGGCATCTAACCACCAAATAGATTAACTGAATTCTGTATATCAATAAATGTTCAACTTTTCCAAATGATTTCTCCTTATTGAAATACCACCTGCTGGTTTGTGGACTGCAGATCCGACGCCTTGAATTCATCATTTTTGGAGTCATGATGATGAGTGAAGGCACTGCACAGTCACAAGGTAAGGTTACCCTGAAACTGATCCTACTTTACAATCTTTCCTATTCTAAATAAAACTGCATTTATAAAATGACTGCCATGATTTATGTTTTCTTTCATTTTTATTTTTATTTATATACTTTTAGATGGAGCCAAGCTCGTCACCCAAAAAATGTATCTTTGCAACATGCAATATTGTCAAAGGGTCGATTTTAGTCCAAACTTTGCTCCTTTCGTAACCTCAACCAAGTAGATCTACTGCCTAAACTTAACCAAAGAGCAAGTGAAAATGAAAATATGTTGTTTTAGATGGCAGGAAGGTAGGATGGCAGGAAGAGACCGCAGGTATTGTTAGAGGACTGGTTGTTTGAAATGAATCCTAGCAGAATCTTTTTGTTTTGCTGTCAACCTACTGTTGACAGGAAAGTGTAGTTGTAATGGAAGGAGTGAAGTAGTCGTGGCACTCAAGGGTTAGACCTTCATTTCCCACTAGAAGTGCCCATATTAAATGGATGCACTCAAGATGCTCTAGTAAAAGCATTAAATGAATGACGGATGTTTTATTAAACTATATATGGACTTGGTTCGAGTTGTCCGCCCATTCACAGCCTCTCAGCTTTCTCTTTCAGTTCTGAATAAACTTGAACAATTTGGACACACTCAGACGGTTCCTTGTTTGTGCTTTAAAAAAAAAAACACTTTTACTTTTCTTTGAGGACTTTAAAGCACGAGTCTCCACCTCTCCAACAAGTGTTTTATGTTTATTTCAGAACAGCATCGGCGACAGCTAACCTAAATGAGAAAGCAGAGTATGAACCATACGTTTTGTTGTATAAAATGATGAACCACAGTCGCCACCTGTTTTAGCTTGAGCATGCAAATCTCAGACTGCTCAATTCAATACGAACCCAGTCGTTTGTTAATGACTTGGATCAAGGCTATACTTCACTCTGAGAGCAAACATATTCCTCTATGAAAGTCATTAGGCGCTGCATTCCTAAAACGATAGTAGGAAAAATACAGGTAAGATACAAGTGCCAATGAAGGATGCAGTGTTTTGAGGCTGACTTCATGACACGCCGTGTCAATACAAACAGACAGCATGACTTAGTTTGCTGAGCTGCTTCCACTCTAAGGCACCCGTTCTTCACTCCTGGGGTGTCAAATAATTCTGTTTTGTCAAAGCCGCTGGCCCGTCTCAGTTTTGTGCAGAGCATGACACAACAGTTTATGGCCTTACTGAGACAGGCATGCCACTCTCAACCTGCTATTTTTCAACATGCATCTTTACTGTTGTTAACACTGGAACTCCCATAGGCTGTCATTTTGACCACCATATATATATATATATATATATATATATATATATGGTGGTCAAAAAAAATATATACATATATAATTTATAATCAAGAAAACAAATCAAAGAATGCATGGATCTGTAAGGTTACCAATGAACTAAAGGAACATCAATTGCAGGAACACATGTCTGTCATCCAGATCACATTTTTATTGATTACAAAAACATGATCAAACCACTGTCTCCCGATGACATCTGACAACGCTGCGTTATTTGACGATGAGATTATGTCCATCCATGCATTGTCAGGCTACCTCCTAAACGATACTTTATGGAGCAATCCCTAAAATTATGGCAAACTAACTATACATGCAAGTCTGTTGTGTGGACAGCTTGACAACAGCAGGTACTGTCCTTATGTACCCACAGCTGGCCAGAGACAGTGCGTCATCCAACTGCGGTTTAATTGAAATTAATGTGGTAGGATCTAAACACACTGACACTCCCGGAGGAGAATCCATCACTTTTAATGTATTCAGTTTTCATTTTGTGTCACATAACACATTTTTACACATCTGACAGAGACTCCTTTTTTGGGACTCAGACAGTAACCTCGGTTCAGTGACTGTCGGCCTGAAAAATTAGCCTCACAATGTGGCAAAGTGCATATGCAAGTGTGAAAGCTGGTGTTTCACACATGCGCGCGCGCGCACACACACACACACACGCACACAGAGTTTCAAAAAGGCCAATGCACAAAGTCAGCTTGTCGGTGGAAACTGCTTATTCCAGCTGATGGAGTGTATAATTCCAGCGCTGGAATAATAATGATGGTATTGTAATTCAGATGGATAGCAAAGAAATTAGATTCTGGGGCTTTTTGCATATTGTCATTATTGAGTTCTGCACTATTTTCTTCGTGAAAGTGAAATGAATTGAGAGATGGGATGGGTTTACATGTCTAACTTACTGATGCGACCCACAAGTCTCACCTTGCAGCAATTTGCGGCTCTGAAATGAATCTAAAGTGCATCTTAATTGTGCTGGAAAATGAAACAGTAACACACATGCAGATTTATGTACACGCACAACTCTCAGAGTGAGCCTGTCGGTGTGCACCATGAGAATACATGGCTGCTATCATATTAAACAACCCGGCAATTACAATGAGAACAAACAGCATTTCTATACAGCATTTCTCATAATGCCACTTCAGAGTGCCCTAATTGTACTCCGCTTTCCCCAGAAAATAATCGTCACTTTTGCTTTGCTTCATCCAAAGAGCTGAATTTCTCCGTCTCTTCAGCACTCAGAACTGTCAAGTGTCTTTAAACACTGAAAGTCTAAGCATCATCTAAAGCCCAAAAAGAGAAGAATTATTCTCTTTTGCACTTCCTTTTTCTTTCACTCGAGGCTGTGGGATGGCCTGTGGCGAGGGTTTAGCTAAAAGAGAGTTTCCCAGCATGGATCAATAAAGTATTGTGTTATGATTATTATTACTTAAGGAAGCCTGCTTCCCTTTTTATTTTTATTGCGGAAGAGGGAAGGAGACAGAAGGAAATGTTCCTGTCAATAATTCATCTCTTCTTTAAAGGAGCAAAAAGGATTCTTGTGGTTAAGGTATTTATTATCCGTAACATTATTCTCAGTGCACATTTAGTATCTAAAAGCTCTACCCTCTATATATATCCCACATTTAACCATTACATATTCGTTGGGTAAAATTTGACCCGTATCTATTCGGATGGATTTTAGAGCCACAAATGTGGGTCAAATCATGAAAAACTGTGGTTTTAGGGAGTCTTGAAACTGTGAAACTATACATGTCATGTCTGAATGTATTTTTTTATGGGAGTTCATATTTGCCCAGGATCCCACAGAAACAGTCACCTGCTGGTCTTTGAACAAGTGAAATAGTTAAGAAATATAGGAATGATCATATATAGTGCACATAAGGAACCGTTCATACAGAGGTCAGAGGGTGCTTTGACACACACATAGGAGCTGCACCTGCAATGTTTTATTCTGAGATTCATGTTTTAGGTAAAACATGACACAATATTGTATTATTTTCTCCCAAACCAAGTGCCTTAAAACCTAAAAATATATTTGCCCTCCTTTCATAAACATAAATTAAGGTCTAATCATCCATTTATTAATGTCCAATGGGCTATTTATACACCCTAAATTGATCTTCCTGGCAAGAACACACTGGACAGGTCACCAGTCTGAGAGAGACAACCATTCACACCTCTGGGCAATTTAGAATCACCAGTTAGCCTAACCCCACGTCTTTGGGAGAAAGTCGGAGTACAGAACAGAACCCACTCAGGGAAAACATGCAGACTCCACACAGAAAGGCCCGCGCCAGATGGTGGATTTGAACCCAGGACTTTCTTGCTGTGAGGCAACAGTGTTAACCACCACACCACCTGCTGCCCTCCCTAAATAGATCTGTAGTTCAAAACTCCGTATAAACACTTATTATGAGTGAATTTTTGGCCTGGGTCAAAATTAACCTGGAACACTGTGAATGCATGAAATTACATTTTTCAACATTAACATAGGAACCATGTTTAAATCATAATAGCCCTTAAATAATCAAGCCCCTTTTTGGTTTGTCTAGCCCCTTCCTTAGCCACTGACATCAGTTGAACCAGTTTTATGAACCATCTGGGGAACCATGCTGCTGCCAGCTTTCTGCCGGTTTAGTTTGTTGGTGAAAATGTGTGGAGCTAGTTCTAGATTAAACACCGTGGCACCGTGTCGGTGGATGTCATTCACTGCTGTCATACAATACAAAGAATATTCCAAAGTTGCTCATTATACCCCATAACTGATCAGTTACAGGGCACAAAGACAATAATAATTGCAACGTTTACTGTTGTGTTGTGGACCAGCAATGGGCAGAAATAAAACACGTGCATGCTGTCCAGTGTTCGGAGGTCTTGGCACATTTCTGAAGCACCATCAAAATGCATCTGCTACACAAAATCAGAAAGCAACAGGCAGCATGGCTGGGCCATGCATTTCATATGCCTCCAGACTGCCTGCCAAACTTAACACTTTTTGGCTGCGTGCCTGCTAAACGATAGCGCCAAAGCGTTGGATGGTGGATATTTTGCCTAGCCTTTCCTTACCTCTTGAAGGTATTGAAAGGATAGCAAAGGACAGACTGTACTGGAGATCTCTGATTAGTCCACCACCACTCTGTGTACACCTTTGGGAGTGCTGTCTACAGAATCAGCAGTGTTCTGCCATCTGTATCATGCCTTTTTGAAGTCTGTTAACCTATGCTACCTTTCTCCTTAATCAAGTCACAGAAAAGAAAATTGAGTTGCTACTGCATAAGTATCGACAGGTGAGTAAAATGGAGATTGGTCCCAATTTTTCTGCTGTGGCAGCATCTATTTTTCTGATCTGTGTGTGTGTGTGCCATAGGCCGCGACAAATCAAAACGTAGTTTGCGCTGATTAATTCTAACAAAAGACAAAATGGGAAACCGCACAAAAGTTGCGGCAAAGCAATCAGCTGGGCCTTCGGTTAGGCGTTAATTGAAATAGAGTAGACAGTTTATAACCTCTGAGTCACTAAAGGTGAGCCAGAAATCAGACACCTCTCCCCACACCCGCTATGTTGCAAATTCTGGAAGTTTATTTTTCCTGATTAAAACTCAACTCATTTTTTTTAATCACAGTTTGTCGACAGTGAGGGAATATATGAATTACAATCGCTTGTTTGCCCCTTTAATTTCATTTAGTTTCCATTTAGTGTCCAGAGCCCGTTGTCTTGTTTTGTCTTGACACTTGTTTAAGCCACTGTTTAGCTGGATCAGTGGTGCATACAGAAGGAGAAAATAGAATTAATGACCCCAGAGGTAAATAAATGAATTTTGGCACTCACCTCTCTCTTTTTCTTGCTCTCTATTTCGCCACACTGCTGACAGTTTAATCACTTCTTCATTGAATGATTTAATCAACCTTTAAAAAAGGTGGTGTTTTTTTTTTTTTCTCTCTCGCCCAAACCCACTTCACTCGGTAAACCCTCTGATGGTGCTGATTGTAATAAAATAAAGCACTCTCGGTTTTGCTGAGGGAATAAGGCAAAAATGACTTTGAGCAAGGATACATTTGAGAAAGTGATGAATAATGCCAGCCTAATGAAATTATTACAAAACCATTTTGTATCCCTCGCGTGGTTACCCTGCACCGCGTTCGCACATTGACAGGGAACACCTCTCAAGTACATTTCCTTCATTCAGGTAATTTGTAAAACTGAAACTCTCAACTTTGGACCTTGAGGGCAACCCATTTTGAAGAGATAAAAGGTTGATCATAATCAGCACGGCACATTTATCCACAAAGAGTTGCAGTTTAATCAGATATGTAATCATACTCAGACGTAATTGTGTTTGCCAGGGGGATGAAGACACTTTGCGCCCACTTTGGCTTTTCAAATTGATGTACAAAGTACAACTCTTGATGGTGTTTTGCAAAAAAAATGATAGTTGCCTTCACACCTTTGCGGCTGGATGATAGACACTGACGCAAAAAAAGTTGATAATGTTTCCTCGCAGCGGCATGAAGCAACGCAAAGAGCCACTCGTTTCAGCTGTAGCCAGCCTTATTGCCCTCTTTAATCTTCTGTCCCTTTTTACCTTTGATCTTGCATTTCTGACTTTCCGATGCTGTTCCGCTGCAGCACTTACACCTGCAGACAAAAGAGGGAAGACAGAAAGTGTTTGGCTTTTAGCGAAAAAATTGTAGCCATATGCACACAGAAGCACGGATACAAGTGGTGTACACGCAGAGCAGTGCACTATCATCTGCAGAACATCTGCTTGCCATCAAATGTGGCATCAAAGGCTGCTTGTTACTAGGATTGCATTAGCTTCCTGATGTTTCAGCTTTGATATGGCATAGCATTACTTCAGCAAACAACACATCCTCCTGCCGCAGCGCCTAAATGTCTGCGAGGCTCAGTCCTTCATGTCCCAACAATGCCAGTCTCTTTCTGGCTGTCTGGATAATCAAATGAAGACAGATGATATGCCAGAACTCCAGCAAACATTGCCTCTAAAGTTAAGGCTGCATCACCATGCTCAACACTGCAGGCGTTTATAGCTAGTCCTGATTTTCCTAACAGTAAGTGAGCTTTGGCATGCTTATCAATACTGTCACTTGAGCAACAGAAATTTTTGTTTGCCTCCTCTCTCAAGGCTCTTAAAGGTGTTCGAGTGAGATAAGTGGAGCTGGATTTTTGTTTTCTTCGGGGAATATCGCATCGTGTCTCTTCACGTTGAAGAGTTGTTGCTCTCTTCCTGTCACCGTTATCTAAAGTAATTTGGTACTTACATATTTAATATAAAATTAGCAGCTGATATCACTTTCATTGTCTTGAATGACAGCAGAGGCCCATTAGATGATTAGTTTTCCATGATTTACATGCGCACGGATAATACACGGTCACTTCGTTGCATAAGGGTCAGTTTGGTTTTATATCTTTACTTTAGTTTTTAGTGTCTGTGGGAAGGGAAGCATTCTGCTGATGCAGTGATTGTGTTTAAAGGTCAACGTTTCGCTAAACACGAACAAAAAGTTAAAGATTTTTCTGCTTAAATTCAGACTTCAAGTATGTCAAATGCCTTAAGATATGTAGCTCCATTACTCAAATCTCTTTTAATGTCCTTAATTTTGCTAAGTGTGCCATAACTTTAATAGGACAAACTTGAGAGCCTTTAATTCACACATATATATTTCCATACACATGGACCATAGTAAAGCACATTAATTTATGTGATGCAATCAATATGAAAGCCAGCTGACTGGATTCTTGAGGTCCTGAAGGGCTCCCGTAAAAAAAAAGAAAAAAAAAAAGAAAATGAAAATGTGTCAAATTCTCGCAGGAAAGCACCTCTCTTCTGACAAGATAGTTTCAAAGTGAGTTAAGCTTTTATTATGAGGCTTGGAAATTTAAAATATGATGAAATTTTAGCTTTAAAGTATAAAGTAAAAGTTAATCATCTTTTTTACTTTCTTGCCAAGAGTCAGAAGAGAAAGTTGATGCCATCCTCACATGACACTTAGCTTAGCCTCAGCGAGCCTCCTTCTGTCTAAAGGAAAGCAGGCCCCTTCAAAGTACAATCATTATTTGTAGTTTTTTTTTTTAAAATCTGAACACAAACAGGTGTAAATAAATAATTGTGGTTAAAATAATAAAAAAAATTACATCCTGTAACTATTGTTGAGATCTTTCACGATTGTGTCCAATATGAAACAGAAGAAGACTTTTATTGTCACATACACATACATGCAGCACACACACAGCACAACATGCAGCGCAGGGGGCAGCTAGAAATGGCGAAGTGCAAAAACTGCAGTTCCTGGACAGGCCACTTGAGTCCAAAAACCTGTCAGTCCTAATAGACTTTATTGTAGAAATATAATGTAAAGAAGAATTTGCAGTTTGCAAAAAGCATTAGTTATTTTCCATTTAAATACAACTGTACTACTCACTCCCCCATTAAAATTCACCCATTAAAAGTTTGCATTTGGTTTGTGGAGGCTTTGATTGAGAGATGTGCTGACACAGGTCACTGGAGCCGGCAGCTGTCTGCCCTGCTAGTCTTCACCTCCGCTTATCTGAGTCACTGAACTGGACCTCTTGGCTGTATTTGTGGTTTCGGCATCTTTTGAAGAATTTTTAATACAACTGTCTGTCAAACAATGGGGTTGCTCTGCAGTTAATTGTGCTGTTGAACAGCCTGTCTGTCCAAGTCTTTGCCTCAGTTTTATATACAGTCTGTGCATTTACCCTTCAAATAGTGCTGATCTATCATCTATCTCTTGGCAAAATAATAATAATAGATAACAGTGACTTGCATGAATACATTTAGAAAAATTCTAACTGTACATACGGATTCAGAGGACGTGGATTTGTTGATTCTACTTACCTCATATTTTCTCAGATATTTATTATTTGTCACTTTCCATGTTTGTGGTTTTAGCATCTTTATGCATTTAATTTTTTTTTTTGGGGGGGGGGTCTTGTAGTGTTTGTTCATATTGAGTTGGTGGGTGACTCACTGAGAAGGCTAATGACAAATAGCAAATGTTACTGTCATATTATGGATATCACACACATACACACAGAGCTGGCGTGTGAGCACATCAAACACCAGTGCCCTCCAGGATTTCGTGTGGAGTTATATATGGTAATTACACGTCTCAGTGTGTCATTTATCATATGTTCAATTTTGCATTCATATTTCAGTATTGACGTGAGTATTGGCATACAGTGGGCTAGCCATGGCGGGGCCAGATTAATTTTTTCTGAGGCTGCCAAACATGGATTGCCGGCATGTCTTCACTATAATACATGAATCTTCTATTAGCTGTCACACACGGGGTGTTTGGTCTGTCACACTGTTGCCACCGACGTGCAGCGCTTGCATGTTCGCGCACATATGGAGACAAAAGCATGAACAGCAGTGATGTGGGGAAATTTGTTTTTCTTACATATTTGCACAGAGATTCATCCAAGCATGCGTTTCATGTCTGGAAAACTAGATTGTGACAAGATGAGGTCAGACTGATCAATGCAGTGCTGGGAGGTACTATTGCAAATGTAACACAAGGCGTGAACATTCAAAACTTTGAACTTGATTATTTCTTTTTTCTTTTCTTTTTTTTGGCCGCAGCCTCAAATAGCCTTTAACTTCTAGCACATTCTGAAATTTCAGACAGACTAATTATGTGAGTCTGCCGTTAAATAAATTAGTTTCAAAGATAGGATCATTAAATTTCCCTAACACACTGTCATCAGCCACTTTCAAATAGTTTTTTACTCTTTGGCTATTTGTATTTCATTCCTAAAATATCTAATATTTCAACAGGCGCTTTTCAGCTCTCCACAAACAAATTGTACCAATGAGGCAGAACAAAATATTCACCAACGCGTACCAGACTCTTCTCCTCCCTAGAGGTGGGAGCTGCTGCCTGCAACATCAAGCACCGGAGCAGCACCTAAAAGAGACAGACAGAAGCAAAAATGATGAATGCAATACAGAAATGGGGTCTGATTTTACCTCACTATGCACTTTGTTTGCCTAATTAATTTGCTGTATTTCAGGCATTTCAGGCTTTCCAGTTAGTTTTCTGAATATTTGAACATGCATGTCTGCATGTGACTGTGTTTGTGCTTTGCCCACTTCACTGGGTTTGCGTTCTGATCTTGTAATTCACAGTCAAAAAAATACATGGATTCACTGGTAAATTTTTGTTTTCATTTTACTCTTGTCCTGGTCTTGGGTTAGTTGACCAATGTTCTGAGTTTTTTTGGACTTTGAGTTTTATTTTGCAGGTGCATTAAGGGTTCTTGGTTTGCTTGGTGTTATATCATGTGTAGGTCCCTGTTAAGTATATTTTGATCATGTTTTCAGTAGTTCAGTCAGTTCTCCCCTCAGTATTCCTCCCTCCTTTGTCAAGTCTTTTGTGTTGTGTTTCTGGTGTTTGCGTCTTCCCCATTTAGCTGCGTCGGTGTCCAGTTCATGTGTCGTAGTCTGGATGTGGACCTCCTTCCCCGTGTTGTGTCAAGTCTGTGTGTATGTTACGTTTGGTCGCTTCCTGTTTTATTTTGCCAGTCTCCTGTTCTGTGTGTGTTGCATTTAGTTTTGCTTCCCCTTGTCTCATTAGTGTAACTCTGTTCACCCCGGATGTTTCCACTCTCCACAAGGAACTAGAAAATCAAAACAAACCCCACAACAAAAGAAACCCAGAACAGGCAAAACAAAGCAAAAACAAAAACACAGGGTCAAAAGGACCCCGGACCATGACAGTCTTTGAGTCCTGCATTTTGGGTCCAAATTCTGCCTGGCACACAGCTGACCATGACAACTCTGCTTTAATTTTCTTTATTGAATAAAACAGGCAGGTGCCTTTCTACATTTATGCTCTTTGATTCCTCGTGTGAAAATGATTATTTCTGTTTGATTGAAACAAAGAGGCAGATCAAACTATGTTTATATATATATATATATATATATTATGGAATGCCGTTTAGGAAATTATTATATATATATATTAAAATAAGAGTCTG
>JAVDPK010002107.1:279477-293977 GCA_034780415.1 Cichlasoma orientale
TCAGACTCTTATTTTAATATATATATAATATTTTCCTAAACGGCATTCCATAATATATATATATATATATATATATAAACAAATCCAAACATGCATAACTGCCTTTCCCAAAGGACACTATGCAAATCACTTTTTAATGTCCATTTAATGGTGCTCCAAACTGAAGATTTGTTTTAATATCATAAGAAGAACTGTCAGTTCTAAATATCATTAAGTGTTGCCTATTTGGATTGTACTGGGCATGACTATAACGGTTAAAGTTATAAATCATTTTTATATGTGGGGTTGTCACAATAGACCAAGAACAATGAACCTTTCTGACATGTAATTATTATTAATTATTATATACAAATTTTTATTTTTTTTTGTAATTCTATAACTGCATTTAAATGTATCGGATAATCAATCAATCTATCCATCCATCATCCATCCATTCGTTCATCCATTTTCTTAACCCCCTTTCCAGTTCATGGTTGTGGGGGTCTGTCTTGGTGAAGAAGCAGGGTACACTTTGTTCAGGCCATCACAGATCAAAGAATCCACTGAAGAAAACATGAGCAGCAGTCACTGCAGACTGAGCATCTCCAGGCGTTATTGAATGTTTTAGTTTTTTAATAGCTGAATAAATCATTTAAGTTCTCTTGACAAATTAAGAGACCTTAAAGCCACACTGTTATCAGTATAACACACCTGAGCGAATGAACTGCTTCTAATTTAATGAAAAACACTCATCATTAACGGTCTTACAAGTGGAATTGCCGTCATCCATATTTTGCAATAGCTAATTATTATGATGCATTCAATAGTAGCTGGAAAGTTTGAATATCTGATCCTCTACAGCAAAATTTAAGAAAAGCCACCAGAAGTAATCTGAGATATTTGCACAAGATTTATCAAACCCAACATGCACATTTTTGCATCATTCCTGAAAACAGGAGATGAAACTGTATCATCTCTTAATGTTTGGCTGCACTGTAGTCTGTTAAGTCCATCAGCTCTGTTTTCAAAGTATGTCAATATTAGAATTCTGTGTTTGACATTTGCTTACAGCTGTTTACACATTCCAATAAATGGCCACATTTTAAACAAACACAATGCTGAAACATGAATAGAGAAACTCAGAGATTCAAACCTGAATGCAGCTTTAGGCAGTAACATGAAGAAGCCTTGGACAGATGTGTGTTAGTTAGAGTGTCATACTGTATATGTACATACATACATCAGCCCAGAACTACATGGGGGACCTGGTCAATGACCTGACGAGAGCTGGGACCACAGTCTCAATGATGACCGTTAGTAACACACTATGCTGTCATGGATTAAAATCCTGCAGGGCACGCAAGGTCCCCCTGCTCACGCCAGCAAATGTCCAGGTCTTCCAGCATGACAATGACCCAAAACACACAGCCAGGGCAACTAAGGAGTGGCTCCATAAGAAGCATTTCAACGTCCTGGAGTGGCCTAGCCAGTCTCCAGACCTGAACCCAATAGAAAATCTTTGGAGGGAGCTTAAACTCAATGTTGCCCAGCGACAGCCCCAAAACCTGAAAGATCTCAGTACAGAAAACTAAAAAAATGAAGTTAGATGAGAATAACTTCAAGCCTCTGAGGTTATGAATTAGCCTTTTAGCATATAAAATGTTCTTCGAATGCACCAACAAGAAATGGTTTAATAAACAGTCTTTTTCCTATTACCTTACTCCAATAACAACTTGACTTTACTATGTAAAAAATAGACAGCTGTCTGGAAGGGTACAAGTCAATATGAAAATGTGTTTTGGAAAAATGTCATCAGTATTAAGCAGTATTTTTTATTTAATATTCTGAAATAACAATACCTTTTGACAAAAGCTTTCTTTTTTTTCCTGCTTCTCTTCTCATACTTTCTTCTTTCCCTCCTGGCCCTTACCAGTGAATTGTGCTGGCTATTGATTCTCCCGCAGAGGATGATTAGCCCTAACCTCTGTCAGAGCGCCAAGTCAGGGCAATGATAATACCTTCACTCAATGCACAATAACAACTCAGGTGCCCCAGGAGCAAATGGTAGCTGCTCAGTGCACGCTAGCATGTTAATTTGCAGAGACTTGTGATAAATGCATGCTGTCATTCTCCCTGAGCAGAGTTAGCCTCTCAGCAGTGCTGCAGTCGCGTCGATCCGATAAGCTACATCAAACAAGGGGATGGAGTTGTTTATGCAGTACTTAGATATATTGTACTGGCTACACATAACATTACATTCCTACATGGACCATTCTAAACACCCAGAATGCAGTCATGATCTTTATTCTTCATTTGAAAGTCCCACTTAGTCCCAAAATTTTACTATTAAATTTATATATATATATATATATGCACATTCTATCACTTTTGCTTCCTCTTCTCTTCCTCCTCAATTTGCAGAAAAGCTGAGCAGCAGATGTGTCACAGTGTAGAAATGCATTCACTGTAACTGCAATAAAGTCAAAGTCACTTTCTGCTGGTGCATCAGTCTATCCATCATAATGAGGAGACTTATGAAGACCCATACTGTATATAGACACTGGCTCCCACCAGGTATTAGCTGTCTAGACATCACATATACAGACAAGTGACATGTTCAGACCTTCCTACATTTGATCCTTTTATTCAGGGGTCACCGACTGGTTTGATAAGTATGAAAATTTCAATAACATCTTATTGCTTTTGCAGAAGATGCCCACAAAGCTAAACATTTTAGAGAGATTCACTATGAGGCGATGGCTTTTAGAACACTACTAATCTACTATATTCAGTACTGAGACAATCTGTGACAAAGAGCGCTGAGACTGTTTTTGCAGCACGCGGTGAATGAAAGTCTACCTTCGGCACATTATGTTTTTATTCCCTTTATTGTCACCCTTTTGTGTCAAAACTATTCTCAGCAGCCCCTATCATCCACAAGGTGACTGCTGCAAACAGCAGTAAAAACATAGGGTTTCCATATTTACTGAATTTGGACAAATGCACTACATGCTGTGCATTGAAGTTGCAGTGTAATGGGCAAATGCAGGGTGTTAGTTTCTACACAAAGACATACAGTACAAAGCGGATCTGCTGGCAGCGCTGGCACTCGGCATCAAAACGAGACTGCAAAAGACGAGAGGGAGGGAAGCTTTTGAGAGGAATTTGTGATCCTCTTGCTCTTACAAAACACCACAAATACCCACGCGAGCTCACAACACAACAGCATGCATGAGGGCTTTATTTACTTAAGCTGACTGACACACATATACCCCCAAAAAATCGTGGCACTGGGGGAAAAAAATGCAACTATTTCTCAACCTTGTCCTCTCTTTCTGTGAAACGCACACATATATAAAACGCACCTATGTGCACACACCCCTAATCAGTGATTCTCTCTTGGAAGGGCTCAAACATTCTAACATCTAAAAGGAGACAATGAGTTTGGAAAAAAAAAAGGGGGGGTGGAGGAAGGGTATAAAAGCAGATTTACAAGGCCCGTTCCAGCGCCAGTCAGCAACTTCATTCTTTCTAGCCACTACAACAATGACACAAACACGCACACACATAGACCGATCTCTCCCTGTCACAAACACACATACACTTTGATGTATTTTTCCCCAGATGTAAAAAAAAAAGTGTGAATGTTGGCTCCATGTTTCTGTTGCAGAGGACTCATCCCCGCCTCTCTCCCCCACACACTGAGGACATGTGAGAGGACTGAGCGGCTGCGTTTAGAGAAGCATCTGCAGGAAATCGCAGAAAGGTGCACAGAAATGATACCAAGTGTGTGCTTTTTTTCTGATGTTCTGTCATTATTCAAATGCGCAGGCTGAGGGCGAATGCACAATGTGGGTGCAGCTCGCTTGGAACATCCACTTTAATGATTGCATATCTTGATCCGTGACAAAGTTTGTTGATTTTATCCGTAAGTTGACCTTTACTGAAAATGTGTTTTTAATACACTGCATTGCAGATTCTAACTCTGGCCAATAAAGAGATGTTAGTGGAGAGCTTCTCTGACGCGTTTCATTAATTCAGAAAGCTGTCTGTATGACACGAGGTGCTAGACGCATTTTTTTCTGCAGAAAAGTCAAATGGTGCTTATTTATCGTGCAGATACACAGGGCAGATAAATTTAAAAAAAAATTATACATACATCTTATTTCTTCCCCACCATTTTCATCTCTGAGGCCAGGCAAGTGCTTCTGTCTGATCTTTGCAGTTCTCAGAGATACAGGGATCAGATGGTTTGCAATATTTTTTTGCGCGTGTGTGTCTGGGCTACACTTCAGTTTCCAATGTTGAGATTACCAGTCCCTTGAAATGAAAGATTGAATCTCTTTTCTTTGAAATGAGTTTGCAAAGCACTTTCTTAAAAGGTTCAAGACATGTTTCAGGAGACATTCATGAATAAATAATAGGTGTTTATACTAGCATCACTCTTATCCAATATTTATGCAGCATGCTCCTTGTGTCAAAATAAAAGTCCCGCGGACAAAGATAATTCGTGATTCAATCTGCAATATTTAGCACGAGGCACCGGATACTGTTAACGTACTAAGGGAGTGGCCAACACAAAATACAAATCAAACGCACAGTTATCCCAGGATCATGTAGGTTAAGACTGTGCTGTGCTGCGCAGAATAACAAAATTATTTCAGCTCCCAAAACTGTCACGCCATATATCTACACTGTGTGTGCTTGAGCGATAACTCCGCAGACATCAAGTGTAAATGCATAAATTTTACAAGTTTCTGCAATGCTTGTTAGGGAGACACATATCTTAAGTTTAATTGAAGATGGGTAGGTAATGGTAGCTGTACTTGCATCTCATGGAGATGGAGAATCTTATTATGATAGCTGAGGCCAGCTGTCAAGAATTATTCTTAGATATGATAATCGCTGCAGGCTCACTCTGAAAGTTTACATGGCTAGAAAAGCTTTAATCCTGGTGAGAAATGGTCCAAGCAAAGGATTTATCACAGTGGGGGGTTCCATCATGGAAATGGATGTCAGAAAGGTATAAAATGAAAAGAGTGTGCAGCTCACAGACAAACATCTCATTACTTGAGTGTGGTTTGAAGTTTATTCTTGCAAGCATCAAACCTAGTCTATAGACATATACTTAGTCACAGTGGTTATCTGGACTAAATATCCAGATGTCGACTGTACCAACTCACAGTGTTAACATAGCACACTGATGCTTCACAGGTATAATGTTTCGAGGCCTCAAAAGCAGCAGTGGCTCTGAAGGAAAACATCATTTATTGTCGATTTTTATACTGGATGCCATTTCTTCACACAACCCCCAAATTATTTGTGCCTTCTCCTTGGATTAAACAGAGGAGCTTTCATTTGTTAAGCGAATGAGAAACCCACTACACTTTGGAAGTGTGGAAGCATGGCTGCGTACCTGGTGAGCAGCTTTCACAGGAATTAAACTGGAACCAAGTGACCCTCCAGGGCTAAAAAAAAATTAAGTCAATATAGTGGCAAGTGCCAAAAATTAACAATAGACTTCCATGCTGAAATGCCCAACTTTGTACCAGCAATACATGTTTACCACCTGGTACAAAGGTCAGCCCCTGTATTGGTAATTATTATCAGTTATATCACAAATATGGTTTGCTGTGCTTTTAATGTACTGAAAAACTGTCAAAGTACCTCCTCCAGTTAGCATTTTATTTGTATGTTATTTGCACTTATTAATAAGTGTGTGTACTATTTGATGCACAGTTTATGGATGCACCTTCCTTACCACACTTGCTAGTATTAACTCATAACATGAAATGGAGATACATTCTCAGCAATAGGAAAATCATGACCTCCCACAGCCTGCTTACACCGTCAACACATCCCCTTTTGTTTCTTCTGTTTTTTTGTGCATTCAAGGGGGACATGTAAACAAAGCTGTGGTCAAGATACTTCAGAAGCTAGTGCTATAGAAGAGTAGCGAGCATAATTGGAGTAATGCTTTTCTTTTTTTTAACGGCATGTAATTTAAAAAGCAGCTTTTTCAAACAGCTCGACAATTACCACTACACACAAAACTGTTTCTGTGCAGTTTGTCACACAATGTGTCTGCTAGCTATGCACAGCTGCTGTATTTCTCAGGGAGATTTTTTTTAAAAAAAAGTAATGTGTGGCACTCTCAGAGATTGAGAACGATGTAAGAAAAACAGAAGAGGATGGTGAGAAATTATTTTCAAAGGCAAGGACTGCTCAGCAAGTGAAATTTTCTAAACTCCGAGGTAAATCCAAGGTATGATACCTCTGTATCCATCACAGATACGGACAATATCCCGAAGAATGCGCACCTGATCTTTGATCGATATGTTTTGGAGATTTCTCCGTGAACGGACAAGATTGGACCCTGAAAAATCCGTCACATATCCGGATATTATTCATTTAAACATCTGTAACAGATCAGATCTTTCTGTATTCTCTCCGGAAACATCACGGATACGTGGCAGATCCATAAAGTTGGATCTGTCACAGATCATTCCGGAGCGTTTCGGATCTTTCCGGATACAGGCCCTTTTTGTCCAGTGTTAGTTAGCGGTACTGTGGACTGGTGCAAAGCAGACTGGTGTTCATGTTAGGTTACATCAGGATCAGTAGAAATTAATTTACATTTAGGGTGATGATGCTGACTGACGTTCGCTCACTGAATTCCAGCTGTTATACCAGCTTTATGCTGTCTAGGAGTGTGAGATCAGTATCGATAGCTCATTTAGCGACTGTTCCTTGTTGAATTCTGTTGGCTAAATTCACAAAGAGAAATGAATATCAGAGTGGCGGCACAGGTCAGCTGATCACAGCCTGTACAATTATAGTGTGACTTATTTCTAAGCAATTCTTTTCCACCGCTACACCCGACCTTGGGGTTCCCCCACCTGCCAAATCCCACTTTAATCCCTGCTCAGAACCTAGCACTCCAACAAACACATTACAGTCCTATACATATGTATAAAATGTTGAAGTTAACTAAAACAAAAAACTTAAATTACAACATTGTGTGGTAAATCAGCAACCTTTTAACCATAGAGAAAGCTAAAGGAAATACATTTTCATAAATATTGCTTTATTTCGCATCAGGCTCATGTTACTGAATCAGATCCACTTGTACACAACATCCAAACAGAAGACTTTCTCTGTTTTTTGGCTGGGAAGTACTTGGGATTGAAACCCTGCCAAGCTCACCATTATTTAGTCCAGACTGTTATTTAGTTTAGAATACAGCTCAGATGGTCTCCCGGTGGCTCTCCATCGGCTTGTTCAATGTCTTTTCCACCCCCTCTCCAGCTGATTTGGCCTGTAGTTGTTGCAGGCCTCGTGAGTGAATAGACCCTCGCCTCGTCAATAAAACAATCATTAGAAGCAGATTGAGTTTGTGTTTGTGTACCGACAGCACATTGGATTTGGGGGAATGGAGGAGAGGAGCGAGGGAGAGAAGGTCGCCGATGGTGAGATTTGCTGTTTTGATGCATGTTGCCTGAATATGTCTCAGCCAATTTAAGTAACACTCATATTATTTTACAAACAAACAGCGATGATGATGTATCAAATGTTAAAAGCACAATATATTCTCACAGTTAGCAGCAAACATTTCTCAAGTAGACAGAGTCTTTGTCCTCTGTTTTCTTTTTCTCCAACAGATGCATCTCCACCTGCAGTCTGTTATGATAAAGTAGAGGCAAAAAAAAAAAAAAGGATTCATTTTTTATTATGTTAGTTACCTCATCAGCCTGCCCACTACTCATTCCGTCTCTGTCTGTGAGCTGCAGAGCAAGACTTGGTCAGTACTTAACTGTGACTTTGCAGTGTTTGAAATGCAATCAGTTCCACTTCCCTGTGCACACTGATCCTCAAACAGGTAGCCAGCCTCACTACATCCACTGAAGCTCGTAGTTAGCAGCAGAACAGACAGCTTAGACTGGAAGCATTTCTGTAAGAGTCTTCCTGTCTCCAGAACCGTGCAGTCGCTAAACTACTTTGCAGGTGCTGTTTTTAAATGAGCAAAAGCAGCAACTGCTCAAAACCCTTAAGTGTAAAGTTATTCTGATTCTGCATTCTTAGGTTAGAAGGTTGTCATTAATGAAGCATGAAAGCTCATAATTAGGGTTTTGAGAAATAGTTAGGTCGTGAGCCCTCCATCTCAGCTGCCAGTTCTCACCCAGAACTCTAATAAGTATTCAGTTCTTGATGATTTAATCATATATTTCATGCCATGTGAAAAAAGTTTTCACAGGACTCTGTGCAGTCTTGGGGAAAACTAAGTGTTTCAATAGCGTGTAGATCCACCTTTAGTAGCAATAACTTGAAATAATAATTTTCTATATGACACTATCAGTCTCTCACATCACTGTGGAAGAATTCTGGCCCACTCTCCTTTACAGTGTTGCTTCCGTTCATCGAGGTTTGTGGGCATCTGTTTATGCACAGCTCTCTTAAGGTCCCAGCAAAGCATTTCAATCAAGTTGAGGTCTGGACTTTGACTGGATCAGCGGCACATTGATTCTTTTCTTTTTCAGACATTCTCTTCTAGATTTGCTGCTGGGATTGGGATCATTGTCTTGTTGCACAACCCAATCTGGGCCAAGCTTTAGCTGTCAGACAGGTGGCCTCACAAGACATACTTGTTCTGTCTTTTTCTAATTGTACCGTCATGAACTTTAACATTTAAACTGCAGCCTGTAGAGTCTGAGATGTAGCTCTTGAGTTTTCTCTGAGCTTTGCAGAGTCCAACCTTGGGGTAAATTTGCTGGGACATCCACTCCAGACCTGCAAACTGCTAAAACTTCTGGTCACACTTACATTTATTTGTTGGTCTTAGTCACTTTAGCTAAACCTGAGTGAGCCCCCTAACATAACATTAACATCTGGCTCTTAAGCAGTTAAATGTTCCATTATAAATTTGTCTGTCTAACATCTGAGGGTAGACAGCATCACTTCAAATGGCCTTTTGAGCCCAAAAAAAAAAAAAAAAAAAAAAAAAAAAACTCTAATGAGAGTTGTGACACCTGACTAAAAACTTACAGGCTGTAAAAACCCAGAACAATGAGCTGAAGGGCACTATTAATGCAACTGAGGTGTGCAGAATTGCTGAGTAGGTTGAGTTTATCACTACAAGCGACACCTTTCACATTATTTGATCTGTGGTTAATATAAAAATATCGATTACTGAAGACCGAAAGCACCTCTAAGGCTTTCTAGGGAGAACACGTTTAATCACGCAGCGTAGTGAAATGTATGCCACAAATCAAATCAACCTGGACCGATGCATACGGTGTCTGAGTGTCAGAATTGATAGACGTTTAAGTTTTTTCTAAAAAATGCATCAGAATCAATGTTATTCTGTAGGGTGTCTAAATGAGGATCTGGGGGTATTTAACTTTGTTCAGATTATATAACAAATCTGTTTTGTCTGAGTAGGTGAACCAGCCTTAGGAGAAAGGTTGTAACTGTTGTGATGTATTATTCGTGAGCATGCATCATAAAAAAGTTCTGCTAGAAACTGCTTCATACATACACAAGATACCTGTATTTCTTACAAATGATCTCCCCTTGTTTTAGTGGATCGGCCACCTTAAATCACTGAGTGAATGTTGATTTTGGCTGTGCTCCCAGGTAGACTTTCTATTTCATTCTTGAATATCCTTCTCTTCTTTTTTAGAGCAACAAAAGCGCACCAAATAGGCCAGAAAGCGTACTCCACTAGAGGTATGAAGCTGTCTACAGTGTGCATTTGTGATGCTTGTGTTGCTGCAGTGCAACATAGTCAGTGGTATGTGTCCAATATTGGTGTTTGGACGAGTGCCATTTCTCCCCGTTGCCTCTTTCTCATGTCCCATTTAACGCGAATCCAATTTTCACACTTAAAACCATCTCGTGGACGTGACTGATGTGTGTCCTCAGACTAAGTAATATATGTCTTTGTGGATGTAATGGGCTTCAGGGAGAAGACATCTAGTGCACAACAGCAATCCCAAGAGAAGATGTACATTAAACATGTTCATTTATTTCCTTTATGAATTGCGCTATCTGTTCTGCAGTGTGAGCAGGGAAGCAGGGAACATCTGTTCATTTTTGGAATTTATTCACCAGCATGAAACATCGCTAGCCTGTGGCCATGCTTGTCTATGTCTTACGGTGGTGACATGTACACGCTTATTGTCATGAAGACTGTGAATGACGGACGCACTCTGAAGCCGAAATTACTTACAAGGCACAATGTGAAAGAAGAACTCTGTGTTTTTCACCTTCACATAGTTTTACATTTTCTTATGATTTAATATAAAAAAATCCTTCTTCAATATAGGCTCTAAAAACTTGAAAGCAATTCAAAGTGATATACTACCCAATCATATATGGTTATGGCAGAAGACATATATATTGATACAGATCTACAAGACCGTGTGGCAACCAGCACCACGCACACTTGCCACCTAATCTGAAAATGCTGACTGAAAGTGTGCATTTGTCAGTGGTTTTTATCAAATAAGCACATTCCTTCGCCGGTATTTCACTGAGATAGGCCCATGACACAAACAGCAGGCTCAGTTCCAGAAATACCCCCCCTCCCCTTTTTTTCAGTAATCACAAACACGACCCTACGCTTTGACTTACAGCCTGTTCACACAAAACTCAATCATTTCCAAAGTCACTACTGGCCTCGACAATGAGCTAATTGGATGGCTGACCCCGCTGATTGAAAAAGCGCACTCAGCGGTTTGAAAACCAAATTCTATCAGGAAGTACAAATCTTACGTCAGCTGTCGGTAATTTACAGATCAGTGACGTATTAAAGGATAAACTTAGTAAGTTGTAGTTCCACCATGAGCATCCAGAGCTTATCTAGTGCTATAGGACAGCAAATGATCTCTACGTAAGGATAAATGTCATTCTTTTAAAAGCAAATTGAAAAGTGAGGGCCAGCGTGGTGGATGAGAGTGTAACCTATCAGACTAATGCAGACTAGAGCTATGTTCTGCCACAGACCACACAGACCAGCGATTACAGATCTAGTATTGTGATGTAATCAAAGCAGTATATCAGAAAACACTGCCGACCATATTCATGCGCCTATATTTCCATGTATCTTTGAACAAAGATACTGCTTCTATTTTTCTCTGGTATCTCGTTGTCTCTTGTATGACTTCTTTATCGGCTATTGTAGATGACTTTTGCAACAATCCAACTCCGCGGCACAACACATTTCAGACCCTGCTGCTTCAGCAGACTCCGTATAACTAAGAATTTTCCTTTATATATCACTTGTCTTCTATGTCCTTTCACGCTACAGTGATCTCTGGAAAATATACAGTCTGCAGCATTTCTGATCAAAACAAAGAAAAGTTCTGTCTTTAAGGTGGTCCTCACCATTTCCTGTGGGATTTGTGGCTTTATTCCACCAATCTACCTGTGTCTGCCGTCTACCACTAAGCTGAAGTTTATTAAAAAATATGCAGCCTCAGAAACATCTCATTACACTGTTAAAATACTCTTAAGCAACCCCATTTCCTGTCTCAAAAACATTGTTTGTCCCCCCCCCCCAGATTTTCTAAAACACCAAATACTCAGTATCCTAAACCTATTTATTGAATTGATCTAATGTCAAAACCATAAACAATTTTCACCTAACTGGATCCAGTTTGCATATGTCATTTGTTGTTTTTGCAAACCTCCAAACACATTCACACTCACTTAAACACACTTTCACCAAGATGCATAATTGTAACCACAGATGGCAGAAGTTAAACATAATTACAGCACAGATGTCATTGCTTGCATAAAAGGGAGCAAAAATGTTCACACTTGTTGCAAATGACGTGATGAAACAATTATATAAGCCGGTTCAGGGCACACAGACAGCAGGGGTGAGGCGCAGGCTGATTCTAACAATGGAGGGAAACATTCCTAGCAACAGAGGAGGAAAAGGAGCTTTTTACCCCTCAATAAAGCAGAGGAGGAAAAAAGTGAAAGGCCATGAATATCAATTTCAAATCACGTTTGAGGAGCTCTGATGGATCACATTCATGTCCATGCAATGACAATCAGAGAAAAGGGAAAAAACACCCCAACCGAATCTCAGCAGATTCTCTGTAGCCATAATCGTGATGATCAGAGGAGATAGCTCTTACGTTCTCCCAATAGCAAGACACTCTTACTGGTGACAGAGTTATGATAAACAATGTGAATTTTGAAGGACTCATAAATCAGTTTGTTTAACCTGAGCAGTGTGAACACAAAACATTCCCGATTTGCTTTACCGCAAGTCATTATAAGCATCTAAGTGCACTATAGACAGTAACAATAACATGGTTATACATGAGAATAATGGAAAAAAGTGCATAGTCTGTTATATGTCATAAAAAACACATCAAACTGTCTTCCTCTAATTTTCAGCTATTATGAAAGGGAAAGGATTTGTCATGAGATCGATTATTTAGGTTATAAAAATATGCATATTATATATATATTGAGAAATGGTGGCAGAAGTCATAACAAAAAATGGTAAAGGTTAAGATCTCTTTTATGTGATCAGAATGAGGTGAGAATGATACAGACGGGCACATTGTAGTGCTTGGTCCATTGGAGTCTAGTGTCTTGCAGAACAATCTTCGTGTTTATGCTGTGATGATTAAATTCACATCATTGGGACCCAAACGGACTTTTGCATACTTGCAGATGTGGAATCTATAAATGGACTAGTTCTTCTATAGTGCTTTTCTGCTCTAGCTGAGCACTTAAAGCACTTTATACAACATGTTTGCATTTACCCATCTGCACCAGCACTTCCTTCTACAGCTTCGTGCTTACTATCTAACATTCACACACATTCATACTCCTACGGTTGCATCGGAGAGCAACTTGGGGTTCAGTATCTTGTGCAAGGATACTTCGGCACACAGACTGGAGCAGCCAGGAATCAAACCACCTTCCGATTAGTAGATGACCTGCTCTACTCTCTGAGTCACAGCCACCCCGGTGGCTATAACACTGGTGGGAAGGCCTCATCAAATCTGAACGGGATCAGAAAGAGGAAGTGAGTCTTCTTTCAAATGCAATCACAATGTGAAAAAGAGCTGAATACTTTTTTAAAAGTATGTTTTGCTCATTTTTTTCCCCTACAACTCTAACAGGAGTTTGGTTCTTTTAAAGAGGGCCAAACCACTCTCAGATTGGTTAACTTTGTGGAAAAACTCTGCACTGAACTCCCTTTACATGTGCTCATTTAGAAAGCGTAGGCATTCAGTTCACTGACTCAGTAATCACTGCTGGAACCCAATTACATAGAATTCCCCAGGTGGTAACACAGAGTCAAAAGTTCACACACACACACACACATGCACACATGCACACACACACACACACACACGCACATGCACGCATGCACACACACATCTCAGGATAGATGGATAGATAAATGGCCTATGGGTTGTTTTGGAATATTTTCCCCACTGCCTGGCTACTGCAAATGTAGCCCACGATATGAATGAGAATATCTGGCATGACCCATACCAGAGACAGATTGCTGAGACAAACTAAATGTGATTTCTTTATTTATGTATGAATCTTAAATATAATGGACAAGGTGGCGCCTCTTAAACTCAGACAGGTAGCACTGTTAAATCTCCTCATTGGATCAATGAATCCATACAAAGTTTTAGGCACATTTGCTGTAAAACTGAGCACCTGTGGAAAGCTACACAAATTCCAGTCTACAGGCTTCATCTGAAGGAGCTCTTGTCTATTTTCAATGGCACGGTGAAGGATGCAGGAGCCTCTTATTTCTCCAAGCTAATTTCTGAAGGAAAAAAAGACACAATGAATAACATTGTTTCTCCTTGAGCATCATTTACACCAGTTTTTTCAGATAAGGACTGCATTGACTTTTCTAGATAAGATTAATTGTATTAGAGAAACTATAATTGCCTCAGATAGAACCTTTGGTCATGATCTGCTTGATCCTGCAATTATCTGCTCTTTTCTGAAATACTCACTCAAATGAAACACACAATGAGTCCAGCTGATATTTTACCAACATCTTTGTTTCTTGAAAGTTTTTGACTCTGTTGTTCCCTCTGTGGTCTCTTTGATAAATCAGACTGTGTCCCCAGGTACTTTAAACAGGGTGTTGACCAACCCCTGTCAAAAAAACCCCCAAACCTGGATCCATCAGTACCCACAAACTATAGGCCCAAAACTTCCTTTTAAAGCCAAACTTATTGGGACACAATTAAGAAACATTTTGGAGATGCACAATGATGGCATTCAGTTGTTTGTTTGTTTTTTATATTATTTAATAGAAAAAATGATGTACTCATAAATATACATTGATGAACAGTGCCACTTTGGGATGAACAGTGCCACTTTGGCTTGGATGTTATTTGGCTGGAAACAGTGTTGCTAGAAACCAGGAGGAGATGCGTCAGGAGGAGGAGATGCGTCATTGCTGAAGATCTCGCGAGAGCTGTGCGTAAGTAACATGGTGGTATACTAAACAAACAGGTCC
>JAVDPK010002107.1:301059-315581 GCA_034780415.1 Cichlasoma orientale
GAGTAAAATTTGACCACGAGTATCAGTACTTTTACTTAAGTACTAGAGTTGAGTACTTTGTCCACCACTGCTTAAGACTCCCTGTTTTTATTGGCCTGCAATATTCCCCTGTGCCAACAAGTTTGTGTGTGTTTTATGTTTTCTTTTTTTGATTGTGTCAGCTTATATTTCAAAGCTGGAACGTACTGTCCTACCCCACTCCTGTATTTACTCAGTGAGACAATTATTAGACTCAGAACAAAGTAATCAAATCATTACATGTTTTTGAGTAAGCCCTGGATTTACGATAGAAACAAGTCACATTGTATAACGCAAGACCTTACCCACACCACCATCAAATCAGTTTGATGGCCTATTGATTGCTTCTAGTACCATTAAAAAATAAAGCATGAGGTGATATTGGTGCATCCTGCTATGATACTTTCTATACGCTGTTGTAATGAAGTGCATTTGATTATGCTAAAAACATTGTCTGACCGCTCATTTTTATGATGTTTGGAATTTGAAAAGCCTCTTGCAAATGTTATCTGAAACCAAACTGAATGCATTAGCAGGGTCCAAAAGCACTTTTCTCCTGCTGGGTGTGCTGAATTTCATGAAAATTATACTAGCGTACTGCAAGCAGAAAAAAAAAAGCCCTTATATCTTGGCTTTTTTTAAAAACTATCCTCTAAATTCAACAGTAAGCCAAAACTTACTGAAAATTCCATCAGCCTTTTGTAGCCAGAACAAATACCTTCATGAAAACTGCATTTTGGATTTAATTTTCTTTCTTTTAAGAATATTAAAGATCATATAAAAATCCCACTTATTTCAAGTAAAAGTGTAATCATAAAGATCTGTGACTCTATAAAGTAAATTTAAAAGTTTACCTAAGTTATATTTGGACATCCCTTCAGGGTCTTTTGCAAGTGCACCTCTGGACTGCTCGCTAACTTAAGGTATTACATGCTTTTTTTCAGCAACAAAACACAGAGATACACAAAGGAAGTGTATTACAATAAGCATATCACTGAAAAAAAGTGAGTTAAACTTTGTGAAGTGTTATGCAGCTTTCTGCTTTTCAGCCTTGTGTGATTGTGTAGCAACATTTTTTGCAGCCTAATCAGCAGGTGATTCCCAACACCTGGCACCAGTTGAAGCCAGAGGCCGAGTGCCCCGTTGCTCGTCCATGTGCTCTGTGCAAGCATCCAAAGGCCCTGACCACGAGCACGCACACATACATTCACCTTGTTCTACTTGGGCAGGGCCACTTGTTTTTGAACAATTACTAAAGCTGCCAGATGGAGTGGGGTTAGATTGGATCTATACCAGCTGTCAGGCTGACAGTTACCCCCAGCAGAGAGCTCACCAACACTCTGGACTTAAGCATGAGGGAATGCTGTTGCAGTCTGAACTCTCCAGCCCTTTCTCAATCACAAGCTCCACAAAACTTTTCTTACTTTCACTGTTTACTGCCATTTTTCTTTTTCCTCTATGGGAACTGTTACACTGGGCTAATCTCAAAAGACTAGTACCAAAAAAAAGATCAATGACAATTGCATTGTCACATCAATTTTTTTGTTACATTGCGCTTAACCGCACGTCTAAGACTGTAGCCAAAGTTTAGCTGACAATTTTACCCATAGCCTGTAACTTTAATTTAAAAAATAAAGGGAAGAAAAACAAAAACAAAAAAGGATCCTACCATTATATTGACATTAGTGAATAGTAAAAGGCTACTCATGAGAACCACTTAGTCCTCATGTGGGATGTGATGGTTTGCCCAAAGGTGCTGATTATTGTACAATCTCCTCCTTCACTTAATTACTACCCTATCTTATTTGACGGATGATGATTATGTTTTCTCATAATTGTGACTAATATATTGCATTTTCTCAGGACGTATTTGTTTATGTGGTGCCCTGTGGCTTGGCATTTGCTTCATTTTTATTAATACTTGGGTCCCCCCCATCATGTTTCTTCTTAATCATACCCATATCTTTGTTCTCCTCTCCGTGTCTGTTGCTGTGATCAACATGCCAGGTCTTCCCTGAGGCCCCAGCACACACATATCAATAATAACACAGACGATGGAGATCTGCTTGGAGGAGATATTGATTATTCTCCCCCCTCTTACCTCACCCTCAGTCAGAACCAACAGAAGCATAACAAGAAGCAAAATAGTCCAGGAGTGCACAGCTTCAAAGAGACCTAAACAATGCAAGAACAAATTTATCAGCAGATTTATTTTCTTATTTTCCATCTGATGTTTCTGGGATAAATTTAGAGGAGACCTGGGACAATAGCAACAGGGGGCAATTGTAACACACTTAATTCCACAAAGCAGAAACAAGCTGGAATGATTGCATTTAATCTGCTCATTAGGTTTTTCTCTCTGTTTATGGAAAAAGTGCAGATTTACTTCACTTCTGCAGAAATTCTCATAGACAAAATTGATTTTGACATAAGGAAGTTACCTTTTGGATGTACAGTATTTTTTTCTTCTAAAGCAGGGGTGGGCAAACCTTTTGGCTCTGGGGCCACACTGACTTTTTGAAATTTGACAGATGGGCCGGGCCAGCACCAGATGCATACATGTACATATCAAACATAAACATAAAAAAGGCATTACAGTGTTAATACTTACATTTACTTTTAGTGGGAACAGTGTTGTTTTGGCCAGTGCATCGAAGTCTGGTGTTAGTTTTGTTGTAGCAATTCTCCCATTCCTCGACATCAGTCATAATTATGATATGATTTGATTTGGGCAATTCTGTCCCAATCTTCGGCGGGCCGGATTAAAAAGACCAACGGCCCGGGTGTGGCCCATGCGCTGTAGTTTGCCCACCATGGTTCTAAAGGTTAGATAACTGTGAATTTAAACTTATGTCAATTTTATCCCGAGATCGCCTGTTAAAAATTTTCAGGAAGAACATGCTAGCTATAAAATAGATTGTAAGGTGGGTGCCACATCGGGGGCAATTCTAACAGAAGTGGAGGTTTAGTGTTGATGATGTATTTCACTGTTAAAAAATTTACATACTTCATTACAAGTAAATTTAAAATGACATTTAAATGAAAATACATTTTCTTTGTAAAAAAAAAAAAAAAATAAAAAAAAAATATATATATATATATATATATATATATATATATATAAGTAAGTGCGTGCATATCTTTGGACCGTGGGAGGAAACCGGAGTACCCGGGGAAAAGACACGCAGACACGGGGAGAACATGCAAACTCCACACAGAGAGAGGGGCCCGGGCCAAGGTGGAATCAAACCCAGGCCTTCCAGATGGTATTCTAACTGTGAGGCAGCAGTGCTAACCTATCTATATTAGATATTAGCTACAACTACAGCATTGTGATTACTCTGATGATTGTTTCTTTTTGAGATTGTTAGTATGACGGGGTTACTTTTTCCATTTTTACAATTGCCACCACCAAGGGGGCAGTTGAAACACTCAGCCTCTTGCATTAAACCAACCAGGCTCTAGAACTGTGTGACTCTGGCCTGAGACACTTTGTTGTTTTGTTTCCCTTTAATTTGTCAGCCATCAGTGTAAACAGCTGTACCTGTGAGTACACTACACTGAAGAGAATTTGGGTTAACTATATGGACCTCCTAAATTACTCTAAAAGGGGAGCCGAGAGGATGATGAATTAACAAAAAGATGCATTTGTGTGTGTTTTGAGCGTGTGTTTTAGTGCCTTAAGCCCCATGGCTAGTGCACTAATCCTACCAGTGCTTCCCTCAGCTTTTCTCATGGACCACGGAAAGAGCAGGATGAGCTTACAATGCGGAAGCCACAGGAAACATTCACTCATAATCTAGCAGAAGTATTGGTGTGGAACCTCTCCTAGCTGACAATATTGCATCGAAAAGTGATTTTGTTCTGCAGTTCTGAGATTAGACAGTTTGTCTGCATGGATAGCAGAAGAAGGGAGTTATATAAAACTTGAATTCAGGATTTTTGTGCACTGATACATCTTGAAATGTATTGCCAGCAGTTTGTGAGTGTGTGTGTATGTGTATGTGTGTGTGTGTGTGTGTGTGTGACAGAGAGAGAGAGAGAGAGAGAGAAGAGAAAAAGAGAGCCAATGGTGAGAGACATGGATAGAGGACCAGCGAGGCTGCACTGGTGCGTGGCAGGCGGGTTATTACAATAATGAGGATGGATGTGTTTATCATGAGTTGTGTATCCTATTCCAATTCTTTCCTCCCGATCTTCCTCCATCCTTCTTTCCTTCTCTGGTTCACTTGAGTACCTCTGCATCCTACGTCTGCCAGGCTGGGACCTCATCTTGACGCTCCTCCCTCCCTCGCCTCTCGAGGATGGTGTGTGGATGTGTGTCACCCTTTTCTGGCTCCACCACTCAAAGCCACCCCCTCCACCTTTGAGGCCAAGGCCAGTTACTGGTTTGGTGGGCTAATGGGGTGTGGAATTTGGGCAAGAGAAAAAAGAGCCACTCCACGTTTCAGCGCATTCTCTGACAGGGCCCCTGGCGATGCCACTCCATCTCCTCTACTTTTCCATTCTCACACTCCCATGTTTTTTCCTGTTGTTTTTACCTTCCCTTGTCTAAGAGGCCGAGGCGAGAGAAATCCAATTTTCAGGGCACCTTCTTTCACGCATCCGTGTGCACATCTATCCATCTGTCCATCCACTTCTGAGTCCCAGACCAGCAGATTTCCTCCACAGGTCATTGCATCCTTGGAGGATTAGGACATTTGAGTGACAATAACAGACCCAGAAATAGCTCTTGCAAATTGTGGAAGTTGTTAAAAGGTGCCAGACTTCTATTCTAACCATATTAAAACTTTCTGCTGTGGGGGAAAAGAAAGTGAAGAAGAAGAAATGTAAAATTAGTAAAAAAAAAAAGTTCCAAAATGCATCTTGTGAAGTACTGTTTCTGACAAAAGTATCAAACTCTCAGATTTGCTTTCATTTTACAAGATCAAAAGAGTCAATCCACCAAGCATCTAACTCAGAAATACTCTATCTTTGCCATGGATGCGCTTCACACATTTAATGATGGCTTGCTTGTTTTGAAAAGGGCTGTTGAACCAAATTGAATGGAGCACGGTGGGTCCAGCTGACTGCTCTGCAGAAAAAGGAAAAATCTTAAAGGAGAGGGAAAATCTGATGCCCAGCGTCACCATCACTTCACCGCTTCTTATTAAATCAGGGAATCTGGATGAATAGAGTGGCATTTAATCAAAGTGATCATGGGGGCAACAGATCAATAGTGTGCAAATCCTCCTTGCAAACACCCTGTCACTCACATTTGTCTCGTCTCTCTCATGCACATTGACTTTTTCTTTCTTGGTCTCTTTTTCACAAACTTTGCATCCATTCACTCTGTCTTCACCGCTCTATTCTGTCCTGGCCAATCAGTTCGGTCAGCTCCACTGGTTCAAAATAAAAATTTGACAACTCACAAGCAGTCTGACTGATGGCACTAAATAAAGTTTGTATTAAAATTCTCTTCAGCTCTCTTGACATGATTTCAGTCGTGTTTGAGTTATTGAGTGAGTTAATGGACATGTGTGTTTTCTATGTTATTTTCCCAGAGATGGCTTCATTTCCTGAAATGAGCGCTATCAAGCCAAAGCAGGCGCCGAAGCACTAATCAGTGTCTGTGTGATTGGCTTTGGGTAATCGTTACAGAAAATTGCTGTGCTCTTTTTGATTGAGTCAAGAACTGAAATACCCTTGAATGAGCTGCTTGAGATATTAGTGCAAGCGGTTTGTGTTTGTGTGTAGTCCAAAAAACATCCAGATTAACACAGTTTTAGCTTCTTTGCAGTCCTTGAATTATACTTCTGAAATAAGTGGATAATCTTCCAATGAGACGAGACGATGCTAATGTCAAAACACTTACTTTGAGTTTACATATTACTTATGTAAAGTGGCAATTTCTTGCAATAAAGAGAACGAGTAGATGTGCAGTAGTTAAAGTGTGATCACTTGAGAGTATCTTCTTTTAAAAAATTTGAGAGGTTTGTTATTGTAATAACTTAGTTCTTCATACACCCAAAAGTTTAAATAACTTTTTTCTATGTGAACAGATTTAAAGGTGCAGTCAGTATTTTTTCTAGGTTATTTAATAGAAAATAAAAGGATATTGTACTCATTGAGTAATTACGTCCTCCAACAAACTGATGCATTCTCATGAACTTATAATTAATCCATTAAAAATACACAGGAGCGTGCACCAGTTTGTGAAAGTCGCCGTGTTTCTCCTTTGAATCCAATGACAATGACATCTCCCTGCCGGCTAACCACATACACTGGTTATAAACTAGTTATAAGCTAACATTATGCCAGCAAGTGTTCTAAAAATCACACATTCCCTCTGATAAACTGTTTGATTACATTCTCATACTGTATGAGAGTTTATTCACTAAACAATGTTACATCCACTTAAAAGACAGTTTCACTCATGTCAGTTAACAGAGGCTAACAGCGGCAAAAACAGCAGCGCTTCTCAACAGAAAAGTTCAGGATATCCTCAACAACTCACCTCACTATCGCTGTCATCGGTCAGAAGTGAGCTTCTCTGACTCATCAACCCTTATTGGACTCCTTTCACAAAGTTTTACAGCCTCAGCCAGAGCAAATAATGATGTACACTTCTCACCCAGCACTGACAGCTGAGATAAACAGTGAACTGACAGCCTGCACAACAAGGAAAAACTCCTTTGCGGATCCAGTCTGGAGTCACTTTACTATCTGGGTACACTCACACCAGATGAAGGGTGGCCAAAGTTTTTGAGGTAATTAATTGACTGTATCCGTTTTTTATTTCTTGATTTATTGCCAAGTGTTGATTTTTTGCAAATATGTTAAAATATAGTGTATACAAAAATGTATTTCTTACACCATCAGTAGTAGAAACATGCTGGCCAGCAATGGCCGTTATGGGGTACAATCTAAATTTAATGTTTTCAATCTCTCTTGGCTAAAACTGATTAGCGTCTGTAGCTAGGATCATGCACATGAATTGGGAGGGGTAAGAAAACAGAATGCAGTGGACTGCAATCTGTAATCTACATCTTGCAGAGAAAATTTTACACACTAACTTGAAATGTGCAGTTTTGCTCAAAGATAGTGAAAATAGTGTGTGTACTTTAATCAAAATTCTACTTTCATACTTAAGCATGCAAGTAAATACAAAATGCAGTTTTTAAATGATAAGGTTATTTATTAGGGGGAAAAAAGCTATCCAAACTGACCCTGTGTGAAAAAGTGGCCCCCCTTTAAATCACGAGTTAACTGTGATTAACCACATTTTTGGAAACCTGAGTTCAATTTCATTAGCCACACCCAGGCCTGATAACCTGTCTAACAACTGCAGGCCTCACTTGTCTCAGTTAAGGTCAGCGTTCATGATTCAACAATAAGAAAGAGACTAGGAAAAAATGGCATCCATGGGAGAGTTTCCAGGCAAAAATCACTGCTGACCAAACAGGACTCAATGCCAGGTTTGAGTCCTGTTACATCTGATGTAAAACTAGCACAGCATTTCATAAAAAGAACATCATACCAACAGTCAAACATGGCGGTGGTAGTGTGACCATCCAAGGCTGCTTCGCTGCTTCAGGACCTGGACGACCTGCCGTAGTTGATGGAGCTCTCTACCAGAAAATCTGGAACGAGACTGCCCGACCATCAGTTTGTGCCCCGAAGCTCAACCACATTTGGGATACACCAGCAAGTCCACCTCTGAATGGAATAAAAGGTTTTGGAGCGGCCTAGTCAGAGTCCGTGAACTTAGCCAGGCCGTTCATGCTCAAAAACCCTCCAATGTGGCTGAATTAAAACAATTGTGCAAAGAAGAGTGGGCCAAAATTCCTCCACAGCAATGTGAAAGACTCATTGCCAATTATCACAAGTGCTTGATCACAGTTCTTGCTGCCAAGGGTGGAACAACAAGCTGTTAGGTTTAGGTGGCAATTACTTTTTCACACAGGGCCAGGTAGGTTTGGATAGCTTTAGCCTTAACAAATGAAATCATCATTTAAAAATTGCATATTGTATTTACTCAGGTTAACTTTGTCTAATATTAAATTTTTTTTTTGATTATCTGAAACATATAAGTGACAAATTTGGACAAAAATACGATTTTTGGAATACTTTTTCACAGCACTGTACACCTATGGCGATCTAGAACCGCCAATTAAAGCTGTATTTCTTTGGACCGGGGCTGGTGGGAACCCCCCCCCCCCCCCCCAACAAAGTGGGGCATGATGGAAAAAAAATTTCAAACCACTGCTCTAACAGGTGCTATCTTTCTGAGACATTTGCTGTCGTGGGATGATGCACCATCTAATCATCCCTTTGATTTCTTTATTATAGTTATTGGGCTATTTAAGTGCCATGGCTGACAGAAAAGGTTGCCCCCTCAGGTCTATGCCAGCTAATGTGGAATAAATCAGCTTTGAGTCCACAGTTCACGAGGAAATATAGGTACATGTGCATGCATGGGAAGGAACTCTACTCATCACTTGTCAAGCATCATGAAGGTTTTTTAAAAGATCTTCACTCTCCACTTCAGAGCACGTCGATACCAATGAAGAAAAATCTCACTGACAACCTGACAAAAGAATGAGATACTTTTGTTTAGATTATCTAAAAATGTTTGTGTCACTCGGTGTATCTGGATATCAGCAACGTCTTGAGACTTAACCTGAAAGACATTCAACTTAATGTGGACCTATTCATAATCACATGTGATTTAATGTTGCCCACAACAAATACAAAAAACCCGCCCAGATAATACACATCCAGGAAGTTTCACTATTGTGGCACCTTTACAAAGAACGGTAACAATCACTTTAAATTACAGTAATGATTTCACAACTGTGACCTCTGTGGGAGAGTGACAATAAAGCATGACTGTAAGAGTAAGGGAGAGAAGGAAAATGAAGATTTTATTCCAGCGTGAGTGAAAGCTCACGGAAAATTGTTTCTGAGCCGCTCTAATAGAATGAAGAATAGAGAAATATTGATCATGCTGGTTGCTGAAAAATCTCTCCTTACTCTGCCATCCTCATGCTCTCTACTTCTCCACTATGCCTTTCTCTCAATTTTATCCTTATCTTTATCATTGCATGTGTGTGTGTGCGTGTGTGTGTAGATATTTCTATCTCCAGTTGATAGCGGTAACTGTGCACGGAGAGGACGATTTCATTTCAGTGTAGATCGGCTGAAGCCAAAAAAAAAATTCTTAAGGCTTCTGGTCGATCAAGCAGTATTTTGAAAGGAAAATTGATTTATAAATTTTTAACCACACTGTGATGGAAAAACATTATGTATCAGATTTTGGAGGGTGAGGATGACCATGGATGCACCCCATCATTACCTGTGTGTGTGTGTGTGTGTGTGTTTGATGGGTAATGGAGAGTAATAGCCTGGCCTGTGGAGAACTGCCCTAGCTGTCGCAGGATGATGACAGATAAAGCCTCGTGTCCCCTGATGATGATGATGACACTAATGCATTCACAGTCCGTTTCCCCTCGCACTGATCTCCACATGAAGGAATGAAAGAGAAGGAGCGGTGATGGGGGCTCTGTGTGTGTGTGTGTGTGTGTGTGTGTGTGTGTGGGTGGGTCTGCATGTGGCAGCAATTCAAAACAGAGCTGGGAGGGAGTGGAAGGAGAGAGGGAGAGGTCAATAACAGTCAAACAATATAATATTAATGTGTGCCTCTAGTCACAGTTTCTCCTTTTTCAACTTTCCATCCATCTCTCCTTAGATTGCAGAGCTTAGCCCACCTTCCTGCCTCTCACTCACTTTTTCCTCAGTAGGAAAGGATTAGTGGTCATTAGCTGGGGACTCTGATATAATGAGGCTCATCTGCTCCCACATGAAGGACAGTTTAATAGAGAGTGAAAGCTGCTTCCTCTGCCCAGGGGTGAGCACATTAACCCCGACTCACATTCAGCCTTATGGACAACCCAGGGGTACATGGAGGCTGGGACACTTACAAACACTTACATAAACACACTTGTTCATAATGTATTTTGCAGGGTAAATGTGCAAACATCACCTCTGGCGCGTTTACAAAGGAAGTCCATAAAAATAAGACAAAATGTGTTCAAGCAAGATCCCGCGTGTGTTAGCACAGACACGCATTTGCAGATGAGAATCCTGCATTACAGACGTTACACACACATCATTATGCACACACACAAACACTCATTTGCTCTCCCTCCTCTCACTGTGAAATTTATTTCTTGATATTACCATCATGTCTCCCTTTGGTTCATTCTTTTGCTGTCTGAGCCAGAGCTGTAGGTGTTGTGTCAGGAGTCTTTTCAGTGGCACCCGTGCTTCCGGCTCAGAGCTCTATCTCCTGTGAGAGCTACCGCTCTGAACATGACAGATAAGGCCTCCTCAATGCCACGGCATCTACCATAAGCCAGCAAACGCACACACACACACATGCGGGAAAGAGCTGGTGACACGTATAGGTGGATGTGTATAAACTGTAAAGTGTGTAAACAGGTGCTTAAGCAGACGCGCATACATATAACCTTGGGTTGTGACACACAAAACAACCCTAATTTAAAGGCAAAAATACTGAAATATTCACTCCTACTGCTGTGGTCCAACAAGCACCGACACAAACATTTACAGCCTGATCCCATTGCATGCACCATGTAGGTTTTGCTTATATGCTCTGGAAACCAATAGGTGGGTGTGAGAGAAACCAGAAATACTAGATGGTAACTATGTGCATTTGTGCAAATGTGTCTCACTTTGAAATGTAAATGGCAGAAGTGGATGTGCTGCCAGGTACACTGACAGAGTGCATGCTGGGGGGAAGTGTGCCCGATGCTGCTGTGTGTGATGAGACACTTAAGTGGGTCTCTGTACTTGCAGACAAACGTTTGCAGCTGGTAAACCCACAGGCGGCTTTAGACTGAAAGAGCAATATAACCTGCCAAAGATATTTTTCCAAAGTTTTGACTGTAGGGTCACTGCCCAGTTGAAGACAGGCTGGAGATTTGAGCCAGATTTGGTCTAAGACTTTGTGCTGAATGTAATTTTTTGTATATCTATGGCTGCAGCTCCATATGAGCCAAGGGGATTGAAACATCCAATCCTGTATAACTGGAGGGATTGAATCGGTGCAAGGACTGAAGCAATCTAATCTAAGTTGTGTTGGGTGGTAATGGGGTAAACTTAATTTCCCGCCACAAAATAGATATATTGGAAGCCCGGGAACATGGAGTGCCAAAGATCAATCAGAATACGGTTATACATGCGGTTATACCACTATAGAAACTTTTGGGAGAAATAAACTGATGCCTGGATTCTATTCAACGGGGATATTTTGTACTGGCTAGCAATTTGTATTGTTCAGAATTAAAAATAGCTTTTAAGTAAAAGCAAAGTGGGAGGAGTTCATGGCTGGATATACAAAGAATAGGGTTTTATTTCAATATATATTTCAGGGTTTTAGTTTAATATAGTTCAAATCTTTACCAAAGATTACATAAAGACAACATTCATGCTTTAATCTCATTTGTGAGGAAAACACACACTCACCAGCCACTTTATTAGGTGCACCTTGCTAGTTTGGAACTGCCTTAATTCTTCATAGCACAGATTCAGTAAGATGCTGGAAACACCCCTCAGAGATTTTGGTCCATATTGACACGATACTGTAGCATCACACAGCTGCTGCAGATTTGTCGGCTGCACATCCACGATGTGACTCTCCCGTTCCACCACATCCCAAAGGTGGATTGAGATCTGGTGACTATGGAGGCCATTTAAATACAGTGAACTCATTTCCCATTGTCCAGTTTTGGTGTGAATTGTAGCCTCAGCCCATCTGCTTCAAGGTTCGAGGTGTTGTGCATTCAGAGATGCTCTCCTGCACACCTTGATTGTAACGAACGGTTATTTCAGTTACCGTTACCTTCCTGTTAGCTCAAAGCAGTCTGACCATTCTCCTCTGAGCTCCAGCATCAATAAGCAATTTTCTTCCAAAGAACTGCTGTTCACTGAATATTTTCTCTTTTTTTGGACCATTCTCTGAAAACCTAGAAATCCTTGTGTGGGAACATTCTAGTAGATCATCTGGCACCAATAATCGTGCCACATTCAAAGACACTTAACCCCAGAACAAGTGAGAGTGATAGTGTTAGAAAACTCATGTTAGTGTTCTAGGCTTATTTCACCTTTCTTCCACATGCTGATGCTCAGTTTGAACTTTAGCAGATTATCTTGATTAGATATTTGCTTTAAGGAGCAGTTGAATAGATGTACCTAATAAGGTGAGTTTATTGAATCCATTGATAGCTCATTGAACTCATTCATACTGATAAATATTTTAATGTGTTGAACACCTTCAAGTTCATTTTCAGCATTTTCTTATTATTGTTAAAAATGGAATCTGAAGCAGCTGAGCAGATTTCAGTTCAGTGGACCCGAAAGTACCTTGGAGGCACGGTCATAAAAGCAAACTATATATAAATATTTAACCCCAGTCACAAAGAGACTGAAGCTATCTTTTTTTTTATGGGGTGGCTGTGGATCAGGAGGTAGAGCAGGCCACCTACTAATCGGAAGGTTGGTGGATCGATCCCTGGCTGCGCCAGTCTGCATGCCAACGTATCCTTGGGCAAGATACTTAACCCTGAGTTGCTCCTGATGCGTTCATCAGAGTTTGGTGTTGTGTGTGTCTGTGTGAATATTAGATAGAGAGCATTTCAATGTAGAACGTGCTTGTGTGAATGAGACATGCTATGTAGAGTAGAAACTTCGGTTATTTGATATGAATTAACTTTATTTTGAGTCAGCTTTGTGGTCATTTGAGAACTATAATTTTTTTGTCACTTTGCTGCAGTTTTCAGTCACAATTCTTGCTGCTTGATCCTGCACGCTAACCTCCAAGGTTCTCTGTTTGATGTTTAACCCCTATTTAACCTCTATCTTAGTCTGCAGTGATGCTCAGTGGCTAACAGAAAGGGGGACAATTTTGTGATTTCTTGAGATTACCTCAAAATTGGCATGCATGCTTACAGGAGAAAATGTAATGACTTAGTAAAGCAACATGTTTAAAACACACATATATGAATTTGAAGGAAAGCGGGGGGAAAAAGCACCCTCAGCAGCAACTACTGGAGGTGAAAGCAGAGCTGGAATGTGCTGCATGAAAATGCATAAAAGTCTCATTTCCTAGCCTTTATTTAAGGATGTGCAAGATGGGGAGGAATACAAGTGTTCATGTTTCACGTCATAGCATGCTCTCAGTGTAATACATTCCATTTAGGAATTGAAGTCCCTTATTTGTTGACTGTGCTTAATGACCCCCTACTGTTGTTAAAAGAGGAAAACTGTGTAAACCGCTAAGAAAACAGTTTGTTCTCTTTTCTTTTGCTCTCTCAGAGCTGACCTTGTACCATTATGTTGCTTGTTAGCCTGCTGTGTGTCCTGGATAGCTCCCTTAGATTGTGTGCTTTGCTTGGATCAATAGTGTTAGATGGGGTGGTTGCTCCCAGTCATAGTGAACCATCAGTAAAGTTGAGGTCAACATGCAGACAAACTCAAACCACACTGTATAAACACACGTACTGTATGCACATCGTATCCGCTACAACTGAATATTTCCTCTGACATTTCACTTTTGCTGGCTGATCTGCACTGACCTAGCAATGAAAGTAGCCCTCACACTGTGCTGTATACTTAAGGGCTTTCTTCACTTCTGATGAAAGTGGAATTTTGATAGAATTTCTGAGAAAAGGCTACGCCACTGCTGTCAAACATGCTGCCTGCCAACTGTGCCATCTGGAAGACCAAGAAAAAGACTGTCAGTGGGTGAAAAAAAAAGCCCACTGTTGTACAAGATATGCAGACTACATGTCCAGATACACAAGGGATAAAATTCTTCTCAAGGACTCTTCCTAAAGTCCTGCATGTTTTCTCTTCTGCTAGAGTTTGGAATTAGCTTTCAGAGAGCAATAAAACTCCGTTTCACTACAACAGATAGAGAGCTTTAAGAGTCATTTAGTCTTATATTTGACCTTAAATTTGCAGCCCTAAAACTGTACGGGCTCTGCTGCTGGAGTGAGATACTTCTTCATGTTTCAGCTATAACTGATAAACCTCAGAGAAATACCTTGAAATCAAGGTCAGGAAAGAAAGTTCCCTTTGCTAGTATAATATTAAAAAAGAACATCAAAGGAATTGATTTGCTCTGTGCTCGACTTAAGTTTAGCCAAGCAGTTACTGTACAGTAACCGGTGTGTGTGTGTGTGTGTGTGTGTGTGTGTGTGTATATATATATATATATATATATATATATAGTGTGCCCTGCAGGGTGAGCTGGCATTTATATACATATATAAATCCAAGTTCGCCCTGCAGGCGGTCATTGTCCTCCAAGTTCAGGTTCTGGGAGCTTGAGGGTCCTGCACAGTATCTTAGCTGATCCCAGGGCTGTGCTCTTCTGGACAGAGATCTCGGATGTCGTTCCTGGAATCTGCTGGAGCCATTCTCCCAGTTTGGGGGTCACT
>JAVDPK010002108.1:0-13099 GCA_034780415.1 Cichlasoma orientale
TGTGTGTGTGTGTGTGTGTGTGTGTGTGTGTGTGTGTGTGTGTGTGTGTGTGTGTGTGAGAGAGAGAGAGACAGAGAGAGTGTGTGTGTGTTGTTGGGGAGCAAAACAAGGCAGAATTGCAGCTTCCACAAGGGCCTTGTTCTTCAAACATGGCTCAGCTAATTCATGCAAACCTGCTCTTATCAAATGAAAACAATCCTGTTATTTCATCTTCAGCTTCATCTTCATCTTCCCCAAACAGGGGAATGGGGTATTTGTTTTTGGCATATCTGTCTGTTTGTTAACAATATTAGAGCAGAACTACAACTCCAATTCATACCAATTTTTCACAAAATATGGCCAGTGACCCCTGGATCACCTGGTTACATTTTTTGGAATAATTGGGTCAAGGTCAGGTCTTGTGGACACAATAAGTCGACAACAATGTCACCTAGGATGTCCAAATTCACACCACGGATGCATCGACTAAAACTCTTGGACGAGTTTCAATCTGTGAGACTTTGACCTCAAGGTAAAGGTCAAAAGTAAATTATGGGCATGGACCTATGTGTTATCTCGGTGATTCAAGATAACACATAGGTTCAGATCAACTAAAATATCTGCTGGGGGCGCGTTTCTTGTGTCCAGCCAGTTTGAGCATTCAGTTTTAACCTCAGATGATGTTGTGCCTGAAAACTGAATTAAACCAAAATCAGTAAACCACTGAAACTATGATAAGTATTTATTTGACTGGCTATTATCTGATAGCACTACCAGTGCTGGAACCTTTCCCAGCATGCACTGAGGTCATTGTTCATGGACAGTCACATCTCAGCCACATTTCTCTTTGATAAACACTTTTATTTTTGCAGGTTTAAGGCACTTGAAGCTTCACGCATCTTTCTATGCAGTCTATGGTAAGATCGTGTATCCATTTTCTTCACCATCTATCCAGTTCTGGCTCACAGGACGTTTGAGTCTGTACCAGCTGTCATAGGGAGAGAGGCTAGGTACCCCCCGATCAGGCCTTCAGAGGGCCAACACAGAGACAGACAACCCAACACCCTCACATCCACACCTGCAAAACATGGGAGAACATGCTAAATTTACACCAAAAGGCCCCAACTGACCAGGAATTTTGGACACAGAACTGCTCGCTATGAGGCGACATCCCCAGAACCACTAAGCATAAAATGATATTGCCCTGGGTACACATTTTTCATGTGCAGCATAGTTTAGACTTTCATGCTGCAGATTAACATGTTGGCAGATGAGAGCGCGCAGTGCGTTTATATGTGAGGGGTAATGATCAAGCATCCATGAGTAAAGATGTTAATTGTTAAATAAAAACTATTCATAGCTCTGCATAGTCAAATAAAAATGAGATTTCTCGAGATTTTTATTGTAGAATATTCATTTAGATTCTTCAAAACATATTTAGATGTCCAAAACCAACCTACCAAACCGCCACATATACAGGTTACAGTTATGTAAAAGCAAGAAAAGCAGCAAATTTTTGATGTGTGAAGCTCTGGGGGTTTGAAAAATCTAAACACTGTTTTATTTATCTCCTGACTAAGAATTCAGCACTCAGTGGGGTACTTTTCTGCAATAATCCCTCAAAGTCTGCTGTTTCCTATGAAGACAATGCCGGTGTGATTGCAGTTTGCCATCTTCTCTTCAGTGAAATGTTTTAACTGTTCAGTGTTTGTTTTGTATCTGCGGTTTGCTGACGCTGGGGTCAGAGCAGGCCACGGTCCTGACTGTTGTTTCAGCGTATTTGTGGAGCTTTTATCAGCGCTGCAGGCAGATCAGACAGCGTCCGAGTCCTCGACCTTTGAAGTTTCCTCCCAGCTGACACTGTCGGCCGACTCAACAGCTCTGAACAGTTGCCTATGTGGCTGAACAAAAGGCAGGATTAACCCTGCTGCTCTTTGTTAAATATCCATCAAAGGCTCGTCACCTGACATTGTCCTCGTTCCACCAACTCTCTGAGGCTTCTTTGTTCTGCAAACTAACACTTTTATTTTGCTGTGATCCTGACCTCCTAATATCTGGGTGTCAGACAGACGACAGAAGCAAAGATGCAGAACAAATAATGAAAAAAGTTACCACCAGAAATTAAAGCCTGTCATGTGGTGTCTGGTGAGTTTCAGCTAAAGAGTAAGGTGGAATCTTTCCATCTTTTAGCTCAACATTGGCTGCGAAGCTTTTATTTCACTAACAAGATTGCACATCGCTATTTCTGCTTTACTCTGCTAGGCACAGGCTGAGGTCAGGGGCCTATTCCAAGAAGCAGGTTTAGCTACAACTCTGTGTTTGTTATCCCTAAAATGAGGAAAACTCGAGTTTTCAGTTCCAGAAAGAGTCAGTTACCATGGTAACAAACTCTGTTAACCTAACCTGCTCGCTGGCAGGTTTTATCCAACAAACTCTGAGTGTCTCTGATCCCTCCCCTCCTGCTGCACCTGAACCACCTGTCTGACACTCCCATTCATCTCCTCCTTCATAGAGTGGCTGTCAGAGCGTCAGAGGAGTGAATTCATCTGCAGGCGTTTATGTTTCTACGAGCACTGAAATCCCAGTTAGACGTTAGTTTGTTATTTTTGTACGTAACTTGACGCTTTTACAGTCGTTCACTCGTCAACAGGCTGTAAGGGCGGAGACAGCGATGATGTCACAGATTTATAATGAGGCAGCTGCAGCTGTCAGTCAGTTCCTCTGAAACATTTACTGTAGTTACTGCAGCATCACTGTTACATCACACTGAAGCTTTAGACACAGAACACACTGATCAGTGATCAGTGATCGATCATTGGTCGTGCTGGAAAAGCTCACTGATGGAAAAATGTTCAGATCCTGGAGATGATGTTTGAGGCTGAAATGATTTAAGACTTGAAAACGGAACTAAATGGATTTAAAGTGACTTAAAATGTCGACATTTTGAAAAGTATTTTGAAAGTATGAATCTTGACATATTTTCCATTGAAAATCACCTAAATCGGTGATCATCGGCTCAAACCGTGTCCGAGTCCGCCTGCACAGCAGAAGGATCCAAACGGATCAGGATCAGGATCAGGTGAGGTCCAGATCCAGTTCAAGCTCCAGTCATTTTCCAGCTCATCCAGCCCGGTTCTGTTCATAATGGATTCAGTTTCCTGACATGATCTGTATTCATTAATTAAAATGTCTCATCCTCCCAAACTGTACTGAAACCTTTAAGACCTATAAAGCTGAGACGTTCATTATAACATGTTTGCCTTTATTGGTAAAACTTTACATTAATCACAGACTTGGAAAGCTGCTCTGAATGTTTTCAGCTAAATATGAAACTATGACTGACCTCTGACCTTTAACAGTGACTCAGTGAAAAATCTCAGCTGTGGCTGTCAGAGAGTCGTCATTATCAGCTGATCTCAGATTAGATTAGAAACAGTTAAACTGGAAACATTAAAGTCGTTTTTCTGTAAATCTCATTACTCAGTTTTATCCAGCAGTGACAGAAATAATGAAATTCTCCATTAATAAAATTAATAAAGTGAGGCTGCTATTCCATCAATAGATTCCATTTTTACTGTATAATTATTTAAACAATTAAATGGTCATAAACTGAACTGTCATGAACCGCAGCAATAACATTTTTTAATAAGTAACAAACTGACCTGAGGTCAGCTCCACCCCCGGGCTCTGCTGCTGTCTCAGTCTCTAACACACAGGTCGCTCAGTAAACTCAGCCTGAGCTGTTTCTCCACATTTTTATCTTCACTTTCTGTCTCCTGCAGTTTGTCAGTCAGGCTGCGGCTGAATCCTGGTACCGGCGCTCCATTGATGATGGCTTTCTTTCGTTACTCACACACTCAGGGTGCACATACTCAGAGCTGATTGAACTAATTCTGATCAGCTGGTCTGGAACTCAGAGTTGCTTAACTCAGAGTATGTTTTTAACTTGAACATGCTCCCTGGAATCGGCCCCTGGTGACAGCAGAGGTGGTAAACTAAGAAAGACAGCTGTGTGCCCATATGACTGCAAAATGCAGTAGAGACTCTCACACTACACTGAAATGAAACAAGGGCACATAAATTATTTAAATAAAGGAAATGAAATGTGTTTTATTTCTTTATGCACTCATTTTTTTCTTCTTTGGCTTCTTGGAGATGCTGGGGGCTCCACTGGGGGACAGGCCAGTAGGGTTTGAAATTTGCTGCTATGGTTTAGGCTTCTGGGAGGCTCTGGCATGCTAAACTATGAATGGATATTTTCACTACACAGAATCACACACACACACACACACACACACACACACACACACACACACACACACACACAAAGAAAAACAACCTGTAAAAAAAAAAGTGATAAATAACTCGATATTATTATTATTATTATTATTATTATTATTATTATTATTATTATTATTATTATTATAACTAGATATTACTTTTGGAATACATAAGGCGCACTTCAAGAACGAGGGTGATGTGCAGAGCTGTAGTAACTATAGAGGGCTAAAGCTGATATGGAAAAGAGCTGATGTTAAGAAGAGGCGATGATCAGGGAGCATCTTCATGCTGAGATAGAGCACTACAGATGTGATGTTTGCTTTGAGAGTGTTGATGGAGAAGATCAGAGAAGGTCAGAAGGAGCTTCACTGTGTCTCTGTGGATCCAGAGACAGCATGTGATCGGGTGCTGAGAGAGGACCTGTGGGACAGCATGAGGAAGGGAGTGGCACAGAAGGATGTGAGGGTGGTGCAGGACATGTTTGAGGACAGAGAGACAGTGGTGAGCTGTGCAGTAGGAGTGACAGATGGGTTGAAGGTGGGGGTGGGATTACATCAGGGATCTGCTCTGAGCCCCTTCTTGTTTGCAGTAATGATGAACAGGCTGACAGATGAGGTCAGGCAGGAGTCTCTGTGGACTATGATGCTTGCAAATGACATGGTGATCTGTAGTAAGAGTAGGGATCAGGTGGAGGAGAGCCTGGAAAGGTGGAGGTATGCTCTGGAGAAAAGAGGAATACAATGTCAGTAGAAGTGAGATAGAATACATGTGTGAATGAGAGGGAGGCAGGTGGAAAGGTGAACATGCAAAGAGAAGAGATGGTGAAGGTGGATGAGTTTAAATACCTGGGCTCAGCCATTCAAAGCAACATACGGTGCACGAGAGAAGTGAAGAAGAGAGGGCTGACAGGGTGAAGTGGGTGGAGACGAGTGTCAGGGATCATTTGTGACAGAAGGAGAGCAAGATGGTAGTGAGACCTGCTGTGATGGATGGTTTGGAGACGGTGGCTCTGACACAAAGACAGGAGCCTGAGCTGGAGGTGGCAGAGCTGAAGATGTTCAGATCTTCAGTGACCAGGATGGACAGGATTAGAAAAGTGTCCATCAGAGGGACAGCTCAGGCTGAGCGGTTTGGAGACAGAGTTAGAGAAACAAGGCTGAGATGGTTTGGACATGTGCAGAGGAGGGATGCATGGATGTAGTGAAGGATTAGAGAGGAGGATGCTGGGACAGGGTGAGATGAAAGCAGATGATCCGCACAGCACATTATGAGAATATTATGTTTGGGAAACTTCTTTTTTCAGCAAGGTGATAAAGTTTGGTGAAAAACAAAAAGACAAATAACCGGGGGTGGGGGGTGAGGGTGGGGGCTGAATAAAATGAGCAGAACTGAGAGAGGGAAACAGCCAAAGTCAGAATGTAGAAAGTAAAGCTCACGAGAAAAAAAGAGGACATGTTATTGAAGCTGCTTACGTGTGAGTAACATTGCTGGCGCTTGCTAATTACCAGAGCTACCTGTTAAAACTGTAATTTTCAGAGGTGATCAAAACTCTTTTAATCTGCTGTGCATACATAATGCTGCAGCGACAAAGTGGTGCCATGGCAAGACGCCAATAATAACAATAATAACGTATATCTGAACACAACTGCTGCTAAAAGTTTCAGCCCGAATAAATCATTTGTTCATTTTCATGAATAAATTACCTCTTCATGCATTAAAAACGCATCTAATGAGGAAATCACTCTCTGTTCTTTCATTTGTGAGCATGTGTGTGTGTGGAAAGTAAGCTGAGGTCTGAGGTTCACTGAATTATTGTCTGAGCCATTTTCTCTTTAATACACACACACACACACACACACACACACACACACACACACACACACACACACACACAGAGGTAGAAAAACACACACAGCTGCAGTTTGTGTTGATATAACTGTCAAAGTACAATGAAACTGTTGCTTTTCAGGACCCTAATTTGAGCAGAGAAAAAATTGAAGTGCATGAGTCTTAAATAGGAAAAAAGAATCTCGACTCATTATCATAAGAAAAGAGAAACAGAAGTATGTGTAGCACCTATTCCAAAAGTCCAGCTGCAGCCTGCTGCGTCTTCCCCATTTCTCCGGTTTTGCTGTTCCACATTACAGTTAAAAATGAAAAAGACAAAAAAAAAGAAAAAGTATAGTATGAGTCTACAAGAACTTTATAGTGTGACAAAACACCATACAACACACACACAAAGACACATGAAGCCAGTGGTTGTACTGGAAGGAGCTTACGTGTTGTGTATGTGACGGTGCACCATTACATACTGTAATAAGATACTATTTCAACATAAACAAGACAATTACTGAAGCACACTTAAATGCTCAGAACGTATAATTTGCTGATCATCGTTAATTCTTTTGGTAGTAAATCTCATTCCTTCAGCTCAGTACAAAGTGTTTAAATGAGTTCTTGCTTTGGGCTGACTGACAGTCTTTGTAACAGTGATATTCATGATGGATTCTAGCACTGAATAGTGTTTGTTCTGTATTCACAGCAACATGGACTCCTCTGCTTTGTGCTTTTTACATTATTTGTATAATTTGATCCATTGTCCCATTAGACCACACTGGCCAATAACTAAGATGTGATGATATGAAAGCTGGCATTAGCAGTCAAATGGATTTTCATGTCAGAAATTTTGCACATCTTTTAACTTCAAACATACCAATTAGAGATAGATTCTTTGCTATCTAAGATTATACCCATGAGCTTGGATTTGGTCAATAAACACACCATTTATTAAAAGATTTCAAACAGAATTCTTTCTAATAATAATCTATAATGCTGTTTATTGATGATGGACTGGAGTCCTGTCCACAGTGTACCCCACATTTCACCCCAGGGTATTTAGCCCCCTTACGACATTCAAGATCAGTTCATTATTCATTATTTGAATGATTATGAGTCTAAATTTAAAACTTTAACTTAGTGCCTCTGAATGGTGACCTATTTATTGTTAAAATATCTGAGAGTTCAGCGAGTACCCCACAATATCTGTGGGGTACTCGCTGAACAGGTCGCCAGTTTGTCGCAGGGCTAACACAGAGAGACAGCCCCACACTCACAATCACACTTACAGGTAATTTAGACTCACCAATTAACTTAACCCACTAACTGCATGTGTTTGCACAGAGACGTCTCTGCTGATGATATTATGTGCTGGAGACAAAGAAACATTCAAAGTCTTTGCAGTTTTACATTGAAGACCAATATTCTAAAACTGTTCCACAATTTGTGGACAGTTTTTGCACATTGGGGAACCTCTGCCCATCTTCTCTTGAGAGAAGCTCTGCCTCTCTAACATGCTGTTTTTATTCCCAATCATGTTACTGACCTGTTGCTAATTTAGCTAATTAGTTGCAAAATGTTCCTCCAGCTAGTTTGTTTTAGCACTGCTCACTTTTCCATTGAGTGGTACTAAATCACAGCAGCTGACTGTTTTTGTTTGTGTTACGCTCAGTACATCTCATCACTGTTACCCTTCTGTAAAGCAATGATTTCACTGCTGTGTCTGAGTTGTTATCTGCACAGGGTTATGGTCAGCCAGACCTTCAGCTTCATTGTTTATCCCTGCTCCTCCACCAGTGTTCAGCCTCCATCAGTGGATAAAGTCCACTTTGTGTCCACTTTTGGTACTGGAACTGTAACACTGGGTCATGACAAAAGTGGGGCAGATTTTAACCCATAGCACCTTTTTCTACAACCTGACCAAACAACGGGCTCTTCTCATTTCTCTAATTTGTGCCTCCATCCTTCTGCCCATGACCCTGAAATCACTCCCAGCATGCTATGTTGTCTCAATTCCTAAAGTACATATAGCTATAACCAAGGATACACAGGTGTATGCTTTGCACAAGTGCTTTTTTCAGGTACAAACAAAGAGGCGTGGCCACAGCTGGAAGAATCAAACCATGGAGGGAGGAGGACTCTTTAAACAAGTACTCCTTTTTATTCACGAGCTGTTTCAGTTATTCAAGATGACCAAACTTTGTCCTTCACTGTTTCTGTATCCATCCATCCGTTCACTTCCGCTTTTCCTGTTTAGGGTCGCGGGGGGGCTGGAGCCTATCCCAGCTGACATAGGGCAAAAGGCAGGGTACACCCTGTACAGGACGCCAGCCTGTCGCAGGGCCAACACAGAGAGACAGACAACCACACACACTCTCATTCACACCTATGGGCAGTTTAGCATAGCCAATTAACCTAACCCCAGTAAGTGCATGTCTTTGGACTGTGGGAGGAAACCGGAGCACCTGGGGAAAACCCACGCAGACACGGGGAGAACATGCAAACTCCACACAGAGAGAGAGAGAGGCCCGGGCCAAGGTGGAACCCAGGCCTTTCAGATGGCATTCTAACTGTGAGGCAGCAGTGCTAACCACCACGCCACCGTGCTGCCCCCTCTTTCTGTATGCATCATTAAAAAGAAGATATATCTTCTCATACTGTGCTATGCTGTGTTCATTAAAAGTACTCTTAAATTAAAAAAAAGCACACAAAACAAACAAAAAACATCATGAGCACTGTTACACCTGAGATCATAACATACAGCTGTAATTGGGCTAAAACAAATTTATTCACGATGCACTCGTGTCAAATGTCATATTTAATCGACATCACGCTGACAATTTGAGACATCCTCCCTTCCTCACCTCTACACTTCTAATTCTGGTGGGGAGGACTAAGACACCAGAGAGGAACTGAGGATGTGCATTTTGGGAAATGAGAAGGGTGGAAGGTCTAAAGCCAAAGTGAATGCCCTGGGTCAGTAAAAATGTGTTGGTACATCTCATGGCATCACTGTCATGTCTACTCACCAGACTCCTCAAATATTTCTTGAAATCAGCGACATGCTGTCTGGGAAGGCAGGTGAGGCTGTGCCTCCCCTGTCATCATGACAACTAAAATACTAACAATGATAAGAGGAAATACATTTGACCACATGACTGTTCTATAAAACTTTTATACAAAACTGCTTTCTGAATTATTTTAACACGTTAATGTTCAAAATCGCGGAATTTACTCATCGCCTGTTCAAACACATGTAAGAAATGCGGGGTGAGCCATTGCAGTGCTGTGGCTCACCTCTGGGGGCGCTGTGTCACATACAATAAATGAAGCAGCTTGAAATATTTTCGTTTTTCCAGATGTGATTTTTGAAGAACAATATAATTTTTTATTTTATTTAATGTGTTGCGGGAAAAGTTGCTGTATTCATATTACTGATTAAAATAATTATTTTTATCCTGTTCGGCCGGCGACTCAGACTGAGTCTTTAATTTAGGCCCGTCCTATGGTTGAGTTTGACACCCGTGCTTTAAACCATGTTTCCTTTGAGTTTTTCCTAAATGAGATGCAGCTAAAAAAAAAAAAAAAATCACAGTTTGCAAGTTACTCAAATTAAAAATTAAAAATGGAACCATAAAAGGTTTCTCATTTTTAAATGCCAATTGACTTTCGCCACTGAAAGAGTTTTCTCCTCTACAGATCACTTTACGCACTCATGCATCACCTGGCCACCCAGCTACCTCTCATTCTTAATCAGCCTCAGTGAGTGTGTATAAATAGTGGTCTCATTCAGTTCTCTCGTGCAGTTTCTGCTGCTCCAGCACTCCACAGTCTGCTTGTCTGCTACCTGTTGCTCTCTTCTGGCACCTGTTTGCTGATTCCTGCTGAGCTGCTTGTCTGGTTCTGATGTCCCACCTCATCACGAGAAGTCTTCCTTTTAACCACATTTCTTCTCTCTCCATGTGAGTTAAATTACACGTTGCCAGTAACTCTCAAAGGGCTTATGTTTTCATGGCTGCAAGAGTTTGCTTCAGAAACGGTCCATTAAGTAGCTGATCAACTGCCCGGTGACCAGAATCGTCTGTTTTTCAGCTGATCTGCCTCAGATACATCTGATTCTGGGCCAAACCTCATGTTTACCCATTTGGAAATACAAATACACGCCATTGTGATGCAGATCAGATCAGTTGTGATTGTTAAACTTTAATAGCAATATGCAGGGTAAACCCCAGAATCAAGGTGAGCACAGCATGCTGATTTGCATAAAGGTATATATGTTTGTTTCTGTAATGTAAGAAAAGGAATATGCAGCCGGCTGTAATTGTGTATAGCTTGTACATAATGCTAATGGTAACATGGTAGCCAGTAATAGCTATTTCAAAGTTTTCAAACTTTGTCAAATCATGTCTTCACTCAATCAGAGCTCATTCAGGTGGTAAACATGTTCATTCCTGATATAAAGTTGGACATTTTAACCTGGAAGTTTATGGGGATTGACTCACTGCTGATCCAGCCTAAAGTGGATATTAGAGGGACTGCAGTTGTTGACGCTTCATATTTCTTACTGGATCTGCTCAGTCTAATGTTTTTTTTTTTGTTTTTTGTTTGTTTTTTTAGTGAAATGGTGAATATGTCTCTTTGAGGTGACTGTTTGTTGTAATTTGGCACTATTTAAATAAAACTGAATTGAATTGAATTAAATCAAAGTCCAGCCATTGTGTGTTTGAGGTGTAACTACAGAGCACGGCAGATGCAACATGTTAGATACAAGGAAATACACCATTACATTACATTACATACATTTGGATTTCATTGTCATTATTATTTCGACAAATGAAATGTTACTACATGTTTTCAAATGTTGTCTCTCATCCACAGCATGCCTTTTGTCCTCTCTCTCTCCCCTCAGCCCCAACCAGCTGCGGCAGATGATGCCCCTCGCTGAGCCTGACTCTGCTGGAGGTTTCTTCCTGTTAAAAGGGAGTTTTTCCTTCCCACTGTCACAAGTGCTGCTCATAGGGTGTCGTTCTGACTGTTGGGTTTTCTCTGTATTATTGTAGGGGTTTTACCTTACAATATAAAGCGCCTTAAGGCAACTGTTTGTTGTGATTTGGCGCTATATATACAATTGAATTAAATTGAATTGTATTACCAAAATTTTTACATTTGCATATTACAAATTATTAGTTCTTAGACATAAAATCAGCTGGTCAAACTTTGAAAAGAATGAAAAGCTGAGTTGGCAAAGGAAACCTGTGATCAATGAATTTCTAATTTAAATTGCAAAGCACTTTGGAAAGTTTGTTGTCAAATAATTTACAGAACTTTTGCACAGTTTTAGACTTTTTAAAATTAATTTCTTTGATATAATTTTTATCCCAAAAAAGGCTTCTTTTCGGGATAAAAATTGTCCTTTGGTCATTTGCTTTATTGATTTTGATTTTAGATTTTAACTGGAAAGCAAACCTCAAACATTCTGAAGAGGCTCTCAGTGTAAAATGGAAAATTCAGTCTCAACACTTAACTATCATTCCCCCTGAATATCTGAGGGATCATTTGTCCAGGAATGTGTGATAACAGCATAGCAGGCCTCTTCTCAGAACTCAGCTACATAGCAGTTGGTTACCCTGCTCTCACTGTGATTTGAGAAATATGAATGTCCATTTCATATTTATCTTCTTCTGTGGTAGTGGCAGGCTGTTGAGGGAAGCTGCAGGAATGGGCTGAGCTGGGAGGTCCGGGGGAATAAACTTTAATTATACATGCCAGTGTCAGGGATACAGAGTTGCGAACGGATGGAGTGATTGATTCGCCGTCAACAGGGAGGGGGGAGGAGGAGGGTGATGGAGGTATCTGCGGCGACAAGCAGCAGGTCCTTCATCACTTGAGAGGCAGCCGGCATTAAGGCAGCTGTCAGAGACTTTGATTTGGAGTGGGGATTACAACACACACACACACACACACACACACACACACACGCACACACACACACACACACACACACACACACTTGCATAACACACTTTCTCACACAATACCCCAGCTGGTATACTATACATGACACACACACACACGCACACACACACACACACACACACACACACACACACACACTGAGGCTGTCCCCACAGGCAGATGCTGCAGCAGCTCCTTGACGTGACACCGCATGAATAATTTGTGAGCGGTAGTTCAGGCTGGAGGTGAAACAGAAATGCAAGGCTGAAAAATCCCATGCTTCCCAAACACATCTCATGTAATGCTGATGGTGCCATGAAAGGAGCACGCGCCTGACATCTCACCTGCAGGCTGAGACAAGCTGAAAAAGCTGAAACACAGAAAAAAACACCCCAAAAAATACTTCACATCTGTACCAACGCCGGTAAAAAAAAAAAGAAAAGACCAAAGCAGCCAAAGGCAGAGTGAGTGAACTGTCTCTGCCGAGCATTTAGCTGCAAGTTTCTGACTGGATACACATTGATATTCCTGCTATTGTCACACAAATACTCTCACTGTGACCCAAAATGCTTTTAAATTATGAACACTGAGTTTTGGAGGACTTTGATTCAGTAGCTCTATTAGTGATGGCACGGTGCAGCCAATGGTACTAATTCACCAAAGTCAGCAGTACTACACATCAGCTGACTCTTGGTAAAAATCATATGCTTAAACTAGAACTACAGTAGTGCATTTATGTTGGTAGGTGAGCATCCCCACCTCTGGGCAAGGGATTTAAATTAGTACTAAAAAACCACCACAAAATCTGTGTAATTGCAGTTGAAGGCCACAGCCATGTAATCTGTCAGCCTTTGAGGAGACTGCTCCTCAAACTCAGGGAGCAAATGCCACCACACCAGTGCACAAAAAAAATAAAATAAAATAACAGCAGCTAAAGAAACAAATCTCTTAACCCTCTACGGTACGCATAGTGATGCCAGTTGGGAAAAAAATGTTTACAATGTTTTTTTGACTTAAAATAGACCAAGTAAACATAATCAAGAGACAT
>JAVDPK010002109.1:0-26575 GCA_034780415.1 Cichlasoma orientale
CACACACACACACACACACACACACACACACACACACACACACACACACACACACACACACACACACACATTTAGACCATTTACATAGTTTCAGCTTATGTTCAGTTTCAGTGTGTGTGTGTGTGTGCGTGCGTGCGTGCGTGCGTGCGTGTGTGTGTGTGTGTGTGTGTGTGTGCTTTAACTTGTGTTTTTGACTGAACTGATCCCTGACTGGGGCTCATTTCTGTGCTTTTCTATTATCCACCTCTCTTCTTCCTTTTGTTTTGGACTCTTTAATTCAGCAAACAATGGTGGTGCTAGAAGTTGTAGAGACACAGAGAGACATCGAGGGGCTGCATGCATTCAACTCAACTCAGTTTTATTTATATAGCGCCAAATCAGAACAAACAGTCGCTTCAAGGCACTTTATATTGTAAGGTAAAGACCCTACAATGATTAGCACCTTTGGGGGTATTGACGCTGCAGTGAAAGCATATACGAATGTCGTGTCTGATACATGGATTCTGCAAGCTCCTGTTTGCTCTTCACAGCAGATCAAAATGACTTTCAGGCCTCCCGGTGCTCCTGATTGGCAGGCTGCAAATGGTCACCTTCAACAACTTTTCAGCTGTTTGTAGAGAGGACGTCTTTATTGAGTTTACAAGTTGGCGCTAAAAAGCTCCACTTTTGTAGATTTAATAAAGACAAGTGTTACGATACCTCTGTTTTTGATCTTTTTTTAGCAAATCCTATGAGTTGGCAGGTGTCTGTGGGGCTTTGGTGGTTCAGACGCTGGAGATGGTGCTAGGTTTGAACCCAGAGTTGTTATATCTTATACAGTTTCTCTCCTCATCCCTAACACATTTTATACTATATAAGTGATACTATTGTATATAAGCTGAAAATTACCCAACAAATAAAAATAAATCCCAAGTCTTGTGAAGACAGCAGTCTGGACTTATTGGATTTAGTTTTTCTTTTTTACATTTTTTTTTTTAAACCAGTAATATGAGAGTCCTGACAGCTGAATTTACAGCAGCTCATATACTCCCTTTGCTGCCAGCATAGTTTCTTGTGCAGGTGAGATGACAGCTGGATTTTTACATAAAAATCTGGATGGGAGTAGCTTTGCCAGACTGACTAAGCTCTGAAAATACAAGTGTGGAAGTTGCTGGGTCTGCCTTTACATTCCCTCTGAATGCAGGTTTGACAAACAGCTGCTGAGCTGTTGTACCGCAGCATCGGAGGCCAGCTTTTCCATTAGCGCTGGAAGCAAGTGAGGCATAGCCGGCGGCAAAGGATGCTGCTGGCATTGCCATGTGTCCGCTAGCCGTTTTCCACTCACACCGAGGAAAACAGGAAATGCAACAGGGAGTAATGCGAAACAGATTTGACTAGTCTGTAGCCAGCCACTTTACTCTGCCAACCACAGCGGTTGACCAACACGCCATCCAGGATATAGTTTCATCAAGAGGGAGGGGGGAGGTCCAGCTGGACGGTGGTGGAGCCAGAAATTCTGCAGGGGTTTACAGCTTGGAGAGAAGCTGCTGAAGGAGAAACAAAATGTAAGATAATGCTGGAAAATCTGCTAACTGCTACAACTTTGACTCCCTCTGACATCTGCTGATAAATGATAAGATACTTTAAGGTCACCTGAAGAGACACCAGACCAATCAGACAAAAAGATAAGATGATAAACAGAAAACAGTACAAGAAGGTCTCCCGAACAAGACCACAGAAGTGAAAAATTGCTCTTTGAATCCATATGCATCTCTGTCCTTAGCATGCTAGTGCTAATTAAAACTAGATGGTAACAAGCCAAGCACTGAAGATCAATACCCGCATCACCACCCTGCAGAGTCGCAAGCAAGATCCAAACAAGTGAGGGCGAAGGAGGGAGAGTGCGAGTGAGAGGGGAGGCCAGTACATTTGATTTAATTTATTGAATTTTTACTCGCTTTACAACACGGTGCTAAGCAGAAGCACGAACAGCCTGCAGCTGCTCACAGCTAACCAGCAACACGCTGGAGCACACATGGTGTTTTCTCAGCAGTCGGGGGCTTTGCATCGAGTGGCATAAATTTACTGAAGGCTCTTCTTCAAATGAACCCTTTCACAATTAAAACCTTAGTTAAAAACCATCATAAACATACATAAATTGCTCATCTTCTTTCTGTTACTGGATGGAAGGTGAGATCTGATGATAATGTGTGTGTGAATGAAAGCAACACACAAACAGTTGCCTTCTGTTGTTGTGACGGCAACAACATGGCATCATGTAATCAGTAGGAGTCATAAGGCTCTCGGCTGCACGCCTAACATCGAAGCCAAGTGACCAACGTTTGCGCATCCTGGGGAGAAATTTAATGCTACTTTGTCAGATGCCTTCTGCACCTCCCCATTATTGCATTACCACAGCGATATCAGCCGCCATGAGACAACAGTCACCTTGCAGAGACCCACAAAGTCTGCATTAAGAGGCTGGGGAGGTGGTGGCAATGCTGGTTTGACTCCCACTGGGACCTTTTTGTGTTTTGCATTTTTTTTTTTTTTTGGCTATTCCTCCCATTTGCTGATTTGTTTCGTTTTCCACTCACAGTGGGTTAGAATATGCCCCTTCAATACAATAATCAAGGAGTGAGAGATCCTGCTCACTAATGCCATAATTCAGTGTGTCAGGTCACAGATGCCAAGGGAAACCTTGTGTGTAAATGAGCCAAGGCAGCAGCTTTGACAAAATGGTACCAGCTGACACTGTGGAGATGAGAATGTGCTGAAGTTACAGGCAAACAATCAGCAATTAGGCTGAGAGTCCTTAGGCCAGGTACTCCCGCCCCCTCCCACAGTCCAAACACATGCATGTTAGTTTAATGGGTGATTATAACTTGGCTGTAGGTGTGGATGTGAGTGTGAATGGTTGTGTCTCTGTGTGTTAGTGCTGTGATAGATGGGTGCACCCCGCCACCTCCCCAGCTGGGATGGGACCTTTGGTTTGTGTGTTTGCGACGTCTGTGGAGAGGAGTGTGTGTTTTGAGCATATAACCCTTTTGACGCACACTTGTTTTGCCACCAGCTTCTACATTTTGTTGTGTTTTTGTTTCTTTTAGGTGACAAAAGCGGCTCATTCGTCTCTTTCAGTTTAGTTTAGTTATGAATAAAAAGTTTATTTTGGTTATAAAGGCTTCTGTTTTTTACTTGCACATCCCCCCCCCCCCCCCCGGACTTCCTGTGGAGGTAAAACTTTCCAAAAGAAAATCCAGACTGTCAAATCAAAGTCAGTGCAAAAAGAATGCCGTGGAAACAGTTTTTATATATTTAGCATGCTCTCAGTGTGATAATTGTGGTGTTGGTTTACTTTGGTGAGTTTTACTTGCACACACAACAAACGCATGATTGCCAAAGTGATCACTGAACAGGCCCACACCTGGCTGAGCCCACTCCCTTTCTCACTGTGAGGCATCCCAGGCTGGGGCCGTGACAAACCATCCCCACTGTCCTAAAACTGTTTCCATGATGACTTTTAGCTTTTATGACTCATTTTTGTGAGTACAGAAGTGAGGATGTGAGAGTGCACGGGGACCTTCTTTGTGTCACGCACTTTGGTTTATTACGTTTTGGCTGTTCTTTGTCACCTTTTATTTACTGTATATTTACTTTTGTGTGTCTGGTTGTTTTACTTCCTTTGTATGTGATTGTCTGCTTCACCCTGATTGTGCTGGTCATCACAATTATACTCTTTGTGTGTATTTGTTCTGTAGCCCCAGGTTTTGGTCAGGTTGTGTGTGTCCTTTGGTGCTGTTTCACTTGTGTTTTTGTCTTACTCCCCCGGGCCATCATCTGCTTCACTGGTTTCTTCCTCAATGACTTTTTTTTACGTGTTGTGGCGCATTTGGTTCTGACTGCATGTAAAATCTTCCTATTGAAAAATTCCTTTTGCTTTCAAAAATGTTTTTCTCTTAAAACTAAACATACAAAAAACAATCTAGATATTCAGTTTCCTATGCTGAGACTTTCATTTGGCACATAGTGGAGGCATATCTGGTGATTTTTCGTATATATTTTTTTCCTTTTATAGAGTGATTAATTTACTTTATTACACTCACATTGCACTTACTGGTAACTTACTAACTCCAGCCATTCTCACATCTATTCTGGACAGGGTCGTGACAGTTCTTGCTGTTATTCAGCTGCTTCTCCAGAGAGTCTCTCATTCCAGCTGGCAGTGGTAGTCCTCCTTCTGCTCTGGACATCAGCTGCAAGTTGAGGGCTTATTTAAAGCAGAAGCAGAAGAACTGGTTCATGAGCTGCAAGTCGAGTTTACTGAGGATGCTTCGCAGAACAACTACTAACTAACAACTGCAGTCCAACATGGTGGAGGTAGAGTCCATCTGAAGGATGAGAGGCACACCGGGGTGGCAGCTTTATGTCACAAAGCAATAAAATCTCATTATATATTATTTATAGAGGAGAAACTTTAGAATCCAGAATCGAACTATATGGGAAACATTACAATACTGGCATAGACAAACATCCATACCAACAAAAATCTCCACCACTGTTATAAATTTAGAATCTATTATTTGTAAAATATTTTCCACTGACAAATTATAATTTCTTTATCCAAATTAGTGCTGAAAGCTGAATTTTAGACCAAACCAGTGCTCATGTCTTCACTTGGATAGATCAACAGTGATGGCAGCAAGAAGGTGGCTGCCGTCATTGGCTCGCACCTTTGTGCACTCTGATTGGACCACCGACAACTGCGAGGCTGTAAAAGAAGACATCAAGGTGGTTGTGATCATGGCAGTGATGGTTTAATTACCCCGAGGCCTGGAGCTGCCGCCCTTTCCAATTAGTATTATGTAAGAGACTTGTGTCACCAGCATGACTGCCTCTGTGCTGGCCTCTGAGACCTTATTGGAGGAAAGGTGAAAAGTTTGAAATCGCACCTCCAGAGATTTGAAAACTATCATTTTCAGCGGGGAAAGAGAAGAGACAGCAGCACATTTCAGCAGTGACATCTATCAAGAGAAACTTCAGATTGGGTTTATTAACGCCACCATAATCCATCTCTTCTACAGGAAATTCAAAACATACAAGTAGCAGATGTTCAGTCTGATATAATATGTTCTCAAAGGTGAGGTAAACGCAGGTGCTGCACTGTGTCTCTGTCACATTTCCAGCTCGCATTGTGCATCCCTTCAGAAACAGGCAACTGACAGAGAGGCACAGTTAGTCATTCATCTCAGCTTCAATGCCACTGTGTTATTTCACATACTCAACAGTCTCATTAAATGTGCCACCTTTAAATCTGGCAACTAAAAAAATAAATTACTGCAAAGTCAAAACAGGAAAGGTTGGCACAACAAATTAGGCTGATAAATTAGTTCAAATGTTACAGACTTGCTGCTTTATGTGTGATTTTGGGGGTTTTTCTGTTTGTTATCATTGTGATTCATCTTTATTTTGTCATATCAAAAATGTTATTATTACAAATGATATTACCAATCATCTGTATCAGGTTTACTGTGAATTTTCTTATCTGTCTCTGGAGCTTAAAAAAAGCCGACAGGACTTCTGTAAGTTTCTTGAAGATGTTTCACGTCTCATCCGAAAGGCTTCTTCAGTTCTAAAACCAAAAGGTGGAGAGACCCAGGTATTTAAAGCCAGTGGGGGTTGTTCCCCTGAACGCGTTCATTAAGAGTGGTTTTGCTCATTTTTACTTGTTTCTATTTTTTTTTTTGTTTAACACTTGATTTTAGCTTTAGTGTTTCATACTTTGTCAGGTGCAAGAGTAACTACTGTGTAATAAGACCTCAACAAATGATACCATTAAAAAATGTAATATATGTGTAAAACATTAATAAAAATATTTATCTCAAAATAAACTGGACTGCCCAGCACTGGATGCAGGTCCAGCTTCAGTGCAGCAGATTAATATCAGCTCCATGTGGTGTATAACATCAGAACACTGAAAAACATTATGAACCAGAACAAACTGAACTGTGAGCATTTGAACGAATCAAAGCTCAAATACAGCTTTTCAGGACTTGGCAGTGCTGAACAGGCCAATCACAATCATTTGGGCCGCGTGGACCTGACGTGCAGTTACATTTCTCAAGAGGTGCGTGTTAGGTTACGTCATAGGTTACTGTGTGGGGTTCAGAGGAGTGTCTGTAGCTGCGTTGTGTGCACTTCTCAGGTGGACTTTGAGGTTGGTGGTTTTCTCCCTTGAGAAATGTTCCACACATTTTGTCATCATCCACAAGAAGACGCTCGCTTCTGTCTGTCTCGCTATCCTACTCAAATAAATCCCATACGGGACCCTGCCGCTTTCTCCCAACTTTGGCTGTTGGCATTATTTTGCAGACTGGTGCGGTGAGCAGACACACACACATCGAGGTGCCGTGGTGCTCCCAGCTAGAGTGGAAAACATGATTTCATGTCAGTCCACGAGACTTTTAAATAAACTGACAAACATGAAAATATTTTATCTACCATTTCAGTTCCTTTTGCAAACCCACAATACAGTTTCCATCCGTTATCATTTTTTCCTTTTAATAACCATTTTTATTTATTTCAATTAAGGAAAATGTTTTTTCAGGTTCAGTTTTCATTGTTTTGTTTGTTTTTGTTAATAACCTTGGTCCTGTCGCTGCCCTTAGTCTTTGTCAAAGCATCTGTGTGTCTTTCCTGGTGTGCGCTCTGTTGTCTCCCTGTGATGACTTTTGGATTTCTGTTTGCTTGGATTTTGCCTTTGGACTTTAATACAAATGTTTCACTCACCTTTTACTTTTGTTTTTACTCTCTGGCTGGATTTGGGTGCATAAACCTACTTGTTTTTGTTTAGGAAAAGATTGTGGCTTTAGGTGAAAAATGTGCTCCTGCACAACATGAACATGCTCATTCAAACTGTATCGCAGCTCTACAGCTCTCTCTCTCTCTCTCTCTAAATATGTGACTTCTTTCAAACGACTTCTAAAAACACATTTTTATGAACTTGCTTTTATGTGATGATTTCTCTTCTCTTCTCTCGTCTCCTACTTTTCTCTTTAACTTTATTCTGTTCTAATTCTGACCATAATGTCCAGCTCTCTGTTTGAATCTAATACTCTACTTTTACTTGGCTGTCAAAGAACTTTGTGCACTCTATTTTTATGAGATGATATATAAATAAAGTACTTATTATTTAAAATAAATTATGCTTACCGGCTGCATTTAAAGCTGATGCCAAGGGCCTTTTAAGCATGTGTGGCTTTCTGGGGAGTGAAAGATGCCGCTCCCTGCGCACAGCACAAGCATCAAAACATCACTTGTGTGTGAGACACCTGCAGCGGTGCCTGATGCACTGTAAATGACAACATGCTGGTTTTACAGGGGTTTAAACGTGTACAATTAAGAGGTAGTTTTTGTCAAAACATGTAAAAAATATATATATTACAGTAACTGATTCATTAATGAACGAAACAGCATGGATGATAAAAGCAGAGACATGGAGCTGCATTAATTCTTCAGTTTGTCGCAGTCTTATTATCAGTATGCAGCGTGTGGCTTCAGATTTCCATGCAGTGCTCCTGAGTGCTGCATCTCTCCTGGGATCAAAGCTCCTGAGCACATTAAACAGCAATCCCCTTCCTACTTTACACAGATTTTACTTGTCAGCTGGGAAGAAATACAAAGTAATAAGAGTTAAAAGATGTGTGGTGTGAAGATTCATAAGACAGCACTGTGTGAATGGCAGCTTGTGGGTGACAGCACTTCTTCCCTCTATCTGCAGAAATAATCCCTGGTCCGATCCACCTGTCATACAAAACAACCCACCATGTTTTATTTATGAGTGTTTCCCGAGTAGATGGCCTCTGTGCTTCTGACACTTCGAAGTCAAAAAGGAAGTTTGTAGTTAGCGGCTCTAACTCATTGCTGTAGGATTCCGCCGTTTGGTTCAGAGAGGTCAGCGGCGGCACAGAGCGGAGAATGTTGCATCATGAGATAATGAATACATAAAACAAAGGCAAGAGTTGTGAGGAAAAGCTTCTGCGGTTGCTTTTTACCCTGATTGGTGTGACAAAGAGGAAATAGTCCTCTCCAGACATGGAGACGTGAAATAAGCAGCGTCTCACAGGAGAGCAGCGTGAGCACAGAAGCCCAGAACAACAGGCACAAAACGAGCTCAAAGACCTGAAAAACAGCCTCATTCGTTCACTGTTCTACGGCCCATAAAGTGTGATTTATTTTAACAGTCACACACAGCTGCAGAAAAACTACTGCAGATAAAAGGAACAGAAAGTTTCATTGGTAATTGGAGGTTCAAAGACTCAGCAATTCAAAGCGTTTTGATGTACGGCCAGGATCTCATTTATTAAACAAGATTATATATAGATATGCAAAAAGGAGATATTAGTTGAGTTCCATCCACTTGAAAAGAGTGGAAATGAAGAAGGCAATGGCAACACAGGCTCTGAGAGAAGAATTTAGTACCACCGGCTATTTGCTTCTATGATCTCCTAATGTTTAAATGACAGCCAATAATGGAAAATTATTTCAGCAGTTTTGGAACCAGGTGAGAATCTCTGGAACTGAAAGATGAAGCCAGTGCTGAAGTGTCAGAACCTGCAGTTTCTCTGCTGTCCACCTGAGGCTGCAAAAGTGAGCCAGTCCCCACAGACTCCTGTCCAACTGCAGAAATAATCATGTTTACGGCCTGACACTGCACATTTTTTTGGACTCTAAAGCTAATTTCCCCCCTTCATAACAAGCTGTGTGCCTAACTGTACTAACAAGAAGTCCGTACTACAGTTTTGGTGAGTGGAATTCTATTTTTTCTCTATTATTTCTCTCTTGCTTGACACTAATTAGCAGCTATCCGTGTCTGTGTGTTGCGCTCATACAGTCCATAAATGGATGCAGCTTGATAAACAAGCTTGCTGGTGTTAGCTGATAACTTGGCACTCCACCCTCTCTTCCAAATCGGATCTAGCTCAAAAAAACCCAACATGACAGCTAATCGATAGCAACAGAGAAGGCTCAAACTGTGGTGTCAGATCAGTTCATGGTGTCATGGTGGCTGTGTCCATCTTTTGTATAAAACCTGTGGCTGGAACTGTTTACAACTGATCAGGTTTCAGCTTTTTTTCTCGTCCAACACCGAGTAACCCCAGGTGACTGTACGATGGACTGCACGACCCGAGCTCCCCTCTTTACACTGAAGAGGTCAAACAGAAATCTGTCTTACAGCAGCTTCAATCTTTCTGGAAATTAAATTGAAAGACATTTTTGCTATATTTGAGCTCAAAATAAAAACTCACCATCTGCATGGGATAAAACATCCAATCAAACCATGAGTGGCTAATCTGCTCAGCCACATGGCATAGACCTTTCTTTCAGCTGCCAGGTGATCATCTTTTTTTATGTTTTTGTGATCTGCAGGAATTATGTTTTGCCCTGTCAGAGGTGCTGGATAGCTCAGCTGAATCTGTGAGTTTTAACTCTGAGGTTGATGTTTCAAATCCAACTAGAACATCTTGGTTTCAATCTCAGCTCAGAGCACACACTTACTGCCCCCTGTTGCAAATATGTTCTGCTTTTTCCACAGCCTCACAATTGAGGAGCTGCACCTGAGTGATTTGTTTGCTCCTACAGTCCAAATTGAGACCAACATGACGGCTTGCTTGCAAGATTTCTCTTTTATTAGTCCAGTAAAATGTGTTTAAGAAGAGAAATAAGGTGTGCAGTTCTTAAATCTGTCTTTATTTTAGATCAGCAGCAACTAGTGTCAGAGATTTTCAGAAGATGTAGAAACATTGCATCATGCCGTGATACCTTGATATGCATAAAGGAGCCCAGACCTCAACTTTCTCAAATGAGGAGTGGGCGACTTGAGGACCCGTCACTCAGAATGCAACACAATGCTATCAGAATGCACATCTGCTTACATACAGCTGTGGATGCATTATAGGAACTAGTACACACTCATGCTACAGTATTGTTTGGTCTGTTTGTGCTGTTGGCAAACTGATATAATCACAATGAGAAAAGTAAAACAAACAAACAAACAAAAGGGGAGTAGATGTCTTTTATATGTTACCCCATTGCTACATTGTTACTTGGGGAAAATGATATCACAGTATCTGATATTGATAATTACGGAAGCTGAGAGCAGACGTGGTACCTATAAACTTTTTTCTGATGGTTTTCTCATGATAATTTTATCTCCTTATCGCAGAGTAACGATTACCGTTTTCCCGAGATAACGAGAAAAATAACTTTCCTATCAGCCTTTGTTGGCTCGACTGCAGCTCAGCCCGGCTGCACGGCACCTCTCGTGCATCATTCTGTAACCATGAAGACGGCCTGGTCCTCTCAGCGGCTCACCGATGAAGTTGACTATATCAGCAGGATGTGGTGTTCAAGAATAATAAATGTTAAACATTAGGGATCTTGAATGTGACCCCGGAAGGTCATGTGACGTGCGGAAGTCAGCACGGGGGTTGTTGTTGTTTTGGTTTTGACAATAAAGGATGTGATCGTCAGCACACGGAGGTCTACGGTTATTTGTTCAACTTAAGAACAAAACAGTGTAAACCCCTATTGAGCTGCAGGTTCTTCACAGTCTGGAATTTTCAGCTTGAGTCCGTTCTTGGAACGGTTTTAAGAACACTGAGAAACTGATCATGAGCATTCAATAAAATATAATCATCTCGGGATCTCAAGAAAACAAAGTTCGTTTTCTCGAAATAACGCGTTATTTATCTCGTTATCTCAGGAACATGGTAGTCGTTATTCCGTGATAACGAGATAAATAACTCGTTATCACGAGAAAACCATCAGAACAAAGTTTGTAGGTACCATGGCCGCTCTCGGCTTCCATAGATAATAACCTTTAAGGGCCTAAGATGCAAAAGTGCAATACTCACCCATCTTCATGTTTATACTTATCTGTTTATTTTATTTTTTGATATTTTTAGAAAGTGTGACTTTTTACAGTGTGGCACTGAACAGGAGTGGCCCTTCAATCTCACTGTACATTCTGTGTAATGACAAATAAAGTCATTCTATTCTATTCTATTGTATTCTATTCTATTCTAAGTAGGAGTTTGAGGACAAAGCAATAAAGAAACACACGGAGAGATTTTGTATATTATATTGAGATTACAGAAAGTCTGTCAGCTTCAGCATTGTATAACCACACAGTTATTAATGCGAATAATAAAATAAAGAAATAAAGAAAAGAAAAAGTCTAACAAGAGGAGCCTATAGAAACAGTTGAGCTCCTCTTGGCAAAGCAAATGTGTTTGGCACGACAGCCCATTCAGACCGTGAGTCTGTTCACTAAAGTTGCCGGTGAGGACAGGTTTAAACAAAGAAAAAACAATTAGAGAAAGACAAATGAGAGACTCTTTTTTTTTTTTTTTTTATCCAGGCTGAGATCCAGGGCTCTTCGCTCAGGTCTACTCCTGCTATGACACATGTGAACTGTGATGTCAGCACAGCCCTTCCTGCAGTTTACTCTCAAAGACTGGTTGCATGCTGGGATGGGCATAGAAGAAGCTGAAACAGGAAACGGTGAAAGAAAAAAAAAACATTAAAGGTAAAAAAAATACTCACAAAGGAAACTAAACATTAACTACTTGATAAGACTTCCTTGGAAGTGAATAAACACTCTGAAAGACCAGAAGCTCCAGCCTCTGCCTCATCAGGATCTGACCATGGAAATTCATGTTGGAGCGGTCTTAAGACTTAACGAGGTTAACTTTTGAAAACTAACGTCGGGTGATTTTCACCCACATCAAAGTGAGAGTGTTACAAAACTCACGTTAGTGTTCGAGGGTTAATGATCCATCCATATTCAGTTCAGCACGATGCACACTGAACAATAAAACTACACAAACATGGTTCAGAGCAGTCCAAGACGATTAAAACCAAAAACAATCAACACCAAACAATGCAAATATTTTAAACACAGCAAACAATAAAATCACACACGTAGAGACCGACCCACTCCCACACTCGTGCCGGCCACGTACCAGGTTACAAAACGTGTAAAGTACGACGAACCAAAAGGACACCAAAGTGCAGACTGCACAATGGCAGCTGTGACGTCATTTCTGACAGCTCGCCAGCATGACGCTGATAATGATCTTTATTCTGCTTCTACTATAGAAGAATTCCACAACACTGTGTGTCTGTTAAGAACATATGGACATGCTTACAGCCATCACCAGAGCTAATTCTTCTGGGGTAGCCCAGACAGTCAATATGAATAATTCAAAGCCTCAGTAGTAAATAACTACTGTCCCAGCAGCAGAATACTGTTGTAGGATAAAGTGTAATTATAGGAACTGCCAAGGTGTATCTGAGGCATATGGTTATGTTTCTTGCTGGGTGACTGTTGTTTTTCCGCTGGGTTTCAGGGAAGAAGGACGCTTGTCTTTGTTCTGGGATTTGTGACAACAATATGTGATTAAGGCTGTTTTATTTATGACTGCCTGTTTTTCATATTTTCCAGCTTCCTGCTTTCTCTCCCCCGCAGAGGATTTCAGCTGTTGCCAAAGGCTCCGTCCTGGTCATTCATCATTTATAGGTGCCAGTCAATAAATTATAGCAGTGAATGATTCATTCAGGCACTAAGTGCAAGCAAATACTGTGTAAGCTGCTGTCTGTGTTCATGTTCAAAAGAGGAGCTTCCTCTTTAATTTATCAGCCTGTTTCTCACCAAAAACTCTCAGGATTTGTCTGGATGCTCCTCCTACACTGTAAAACAAGCTCCACCAGCCTCCATCAGCCAGCAGTATACATCAGTTTAGTTTCTGCAAAGACCTGCTTTAAAATAACAAAAAAAAATGGCCGTGCCATTTTCATTTTAAAATGCTCTGGAAACAAGTTCCAGGAAAAAAAGGTTTTGTATCTGAGAGTCTTCTTGCACTTCTTCCCAAGACAAGAATATAAATGAAGAAAAATAGATAAATATTCTGATGTAAAACCAGTTTAGGAAAGGGGGAGATGAATAAATTCACATTCTGTCATAACTGATTCTTTTATATCTTTGCTTATACAGTATAGTAAAAGGCTACATGGTGAAATACTACAGTAGTGCAGGGTTATGATAGCTTCTGTAATTTTGTGCAATAGTTTGTCTTAGTGAAGAAAATGAGGCGTGTTTCTGGAGTTATTTAAAGTTGACTAAAAATAACCAAAGTTATCGAACTCAGAACTTCTGTTGAGCAGCTGGGCCTGCTTTGGAGGTGCAAGCCTCCTCCACCTTCTGCAGTGCACTCGACCATCACAGTATAACACAGAGTTAGCTAAACTTCATCTGCTTTGGTGTAAATCAAAGTGACAACAGCTGCACTGGAGAACCAGAGAGTGAATGGGTTAGCATCGCTTTAGCATCAGTTTGTCCTGACTGATTTTACTTTACTGTCCTTCTAACTAGTGGTAGCATTAGACGGTACCTGCAGCCCGTTCAGGCACCACAGCTCTTCCAGGATGGCACATGCATGAAGTACATGCTCACGAGAAGGCTTATTGCATCACCTCAAGAGTGTGGAGGAGATACCAGGCTTTTACATGAGGAGAGCTGGACAGGAGCCCAGCAGGACTGGTATCTGCTCCTTCGTGTGGTGATGAACAGGAGGAGCATTGCCAGAGCGACCACCAGTGGGTTACTAGTGGATTCAGACCAAAATTACTTAGACAAAGAAAAACTCCACCTGCGGTCACCTAAATATTCTGCTCTTCTTCCTGTTTATTAAAGTGGACTTACTCTGCTTTTCCAGTCAGACCTCCTGTTCCAGTGGTGGATGCTCATTTCCAGTAATGAGGTCAGTGCTTGCAGTCCATGTGAGTCAGAAGCTCAGATGGCTCTAAACACTTGGATTTTACACTTTTTTCTGCTCTTGAATCTGTATGATGTCATAAAGAGGGGTTACACGGTCAGCAGCTCCTCCCACCTTTGAACTGTAGTAGAGTCCAAGATTAAACTGTGGAGCAGAAGAGATCCACTCTAATGATCAGAATGGATCATTTGCCCAGCCGTAAGCATGATGATGGTAATAATTAAAACTGATAATGGTCTCTTTTATTAAAATGGGATTATAACATAAAGTGTGTGTCTGGTGATGTATAATCTGCATTTTATTTTGAAGAATGTTGCTCGTCAAAGGATTCTGAATAAACAACAGACCAGAAATTCCCAACATTTTCGAAACATATAAAACAAACTGCATCACATGCGACTGATTCAAGCTCTGTTGTAGGACTGGATTTTTGGTTATTAGCCTTAATTGGATTTTTAATGAGGTTTTTCATATTTCTGGAATATAACCCAAAGCAGCACTTCAGCCCTGCGTCTGAGGAGGAGAAACACTGCACTGTGGTATGAGCCTTCATCATTTTCCTACCAGAACACACTTTCATTAACCTTTGACTGTCACGCTCTTTCTGCATTCCTGTGAAAGTCCAGACCTCAGCTGCACGTCATACCCCCCCCCCTCTCTCTTTGTCTGCATCTCCAAAATAACTACCAATAAAGCCAATAACGAATTTATTAAATTAAATAAATAAATATTTAAAGGAGTGCATTTGGGAAAGTTTTCCTGAGATCTGTTTTTGGTTGAATCTGAGTAATTCCTGAATCCGATCAGGCGCATTTATAATTTTACATATGAGAATAATAGAATATTCAGTTTTATACCACATTATAACCTCTTTTCATGTAAACACCGCACACATATCTGTGACGGGAACGAGGATAAATATGAACATGAACAAGAATGAGTAATCCAGAGCGTGTACGGTAAAGAGTCAAATGATAATGCACACGGTGACTATCGCAGGTATAATCTTCCTGCCGTCTACAATTGTGCTGTTTCCTTCTATAAAATGATGAGCTGCAGCAGCGGTAATATCCTGCTGTCTGATAGCTCATTTATGATAATTTATGAACCCGAGTACATTTTTTTTCCTTTCTATTTATGCATACAGTTATATATTTATCTGTTTATCCATACAGTGCCACAAATATCGCATTCTTTGTTCTTTGTCTCATACACTGATACAGTTAAATACAAAGAGAGGAGTATTTGATAAATGCCTCTTTTCATCTGACATCAGCATCTGAAAGACAATGTCTTAACATGATTGAGATATTTTCTTTAGTTGCTGCAAAATGCCAGTTCAATGTTTATTCATTTGCCTTGAGCTCGTTGTTCCTGAGTAAACATACTTTTACTTGAGTTCAGTTTTTGTCCACTAGCCACGTCTACCGAGCCATGAGCGAAAATTTATATTGTGTGTCTACATAGAAAAACCCTCAAACCTTTAAACAGATAAGTGATTTTCATTTTCCTCGATTGGTTTCCCAGAAAGCAACAGATTTTTTTTATTATTATTTTTTACCAAATGTAAAGATTTTAATCATAATTACAGACAGAGGTGCTCCCAGGTGGATTTGTGTTTATCATGACTTATCTGAGCCTCCCACTTATTTATCCTGCTGAGACATATGCTGGTGTTTTTATATTCGTCATGTCGGCACACAATGAGCACCGTTTTAAAAAGAACAAATAATTTGCGCTCATTGTTTAGTGTCTGACGCCTTGCAACAATCTTCTCCTGATTTTACCCACTTAAATGTTTCAGGTGTGAGAAATAAGCCACCACACTGAATGCTATGTATGATTTTGGACTCCAGAGGCTCGAGCTGTAATACTAAGTGTTTCTGAACCTGCAGTGCATTCATGAAGTACAGATAAAAATACCAGCAGGAGAATTAAAAGCATAAAAAAAAAAAAAACTCACTCAACACAAATGAAAGGGCTGCTTACGAACTCTGCAGACATCTTTTCAACTGGAACATTTTCCTGCTATTTGTGAAATGTTCTCATTAGAAATTGGCTTTAGAGTTCCAGCTGAGGGTCTGTGACATTCCTCTGTGTATGCCGTGCGCTATTTTCTCTCTAAATCTGTAGAAATAGTACCATCAGTCCTCACAGAAATGCCCTGAGCTGAATTTTTCACATATTATACAGAGGTGATAATGCAGGAAGGTGGGACATGGTGAAAACTAAGTAATCCCAGAGAAAAACAACAACAGATTTTTAGTAGTGCAGCTTCCTCCTCCTCCTCTGCTTCTAGTTTGCTTGAAGGTTTACAGCGGGTTACGTAACTCACAATCCTTTATTGTCTCGCCTTTTTTTTTTTTTTTTAAGAGCGCAGGAAACGAAGATTCGTTTTCATCTGTCACGGTTTGAACATCTGCTATTGAACACTCGCAGAGGCGCCGCTCTGCGGCAAGAGGCGACTTTTTCCAGTTCAGTGTTTGTGGAATAAAAGCAACAGGAAGAGAGACGGGCGCAGGCACCCGAGGCCATAATTATCCTGTTTGTTTCGAGGCCGCTGTTTTGTTTTATTCAAATCTCTACAGGGCTGACAAGGCTCGAGAAAGGCTCATTTTACTGTCATGTCAGGTTTGTCAGTGCAAAGATGCAGCTTTGCATTAAATATCCCAAGTCTTTTGTTACAGTGCTGAAAGAAGTGTGGGAGACAGCAGAGTTTTAGCATCCACATTAACTCTCGTGAAATGAGATGCAGGTTCCTGCTGTGAACAGGAATGATGTTCAGTTTAACATGTCCCCACCACATGAAGACTACATGTCAAGCAGCATTTTCACCTATTATTATTAAATTGGGCTGCTGACAAACCTCTAGAGAGGATACTGAATAAAAAAACTATAAAGTGGGTCACAAATTTCTTTAGGGAAATTTCCAAAGGTGGACTCCTGCCCCTCACACCTCCTGTGTGATGGCAGATCTGTAGGGATTTGGTGCTTCCACAGACTTAAGGTATTTATGCAGTTGATAGTGAACTGGCCCTTTAACTTCATAAAGTTCTGCAGATGTTTTTGTGCCCATGATCGTTCACACCTCTTCTCCAGGATTGCACATAATTAGGAGGTCAATGATGATAAGGATAATTCTTGCATAAGACATTGTTGACTGAATCAGCTTTCCAGTCAGTTGTTCCTGACGCGAGCTCCACAGCTGCAGCGCTCAAACACCGACAAGTCCAAACATCTTGGCCTCCACTTCTTCTTTATTGTTACAGTCCAGATGCAGTTCTCGTCCCTCTAGTAGCACAACACCTGAATGAATGAACCTCTTCCTGTATAAATGCAGTAACTCATGAGGTAACTGCTCCCTGGCATCCAAATGCATAACAATAGAAATAAATAAATAAAACGGGTCACACGTTGCCAATGTCACTATTGTAGGCCCAGCCTCTTCTTGATTTTGATATCTTCAGTGAAAGAGATGACACTTTAACTGCTGTCTACACTGTACAGAAAATAGATGCTGACTCTCTCCTGCTGCAACCTCCAAAGGTGTGAACATGCTGGACCTCACACCTCCTTCTCACCTCCATTTATCAGCACCCTCTCCTTCCCTTTGAAGAAATGCCACCATCCATGGTTCAAAGAGACAAGCAGAGGCAGGAAAGATGGAGCTGGAGTATGATTACATTCCTGAGTATCAAAGTAGTTATTTTTAACAATGTATTCTTGTGTGTTTTTGTCACACGCACCCGTGACACGAGTATGTATTTCTATTTGTTTCAACTAAACCTCCGAGAACGTGTGCTTGTATTTGCTTTCAGTTGAAGGGCGATTTCTCTGCTGCCGCTGGCAGCGTGTGACCAGCTCTGTGACCAAATTACTTGAAACTTTTTTCAAATGTGTATGACAGATCATACACATTTGAAAAAAGTTTCAAGTAATTTGATTGAAAGCACTAATCCAATGCTGGACAGTTCCCACTGACAGTAACACAATAACAAACATGTGCAGCAGTGAGGTATTGTAGAAACAATAGAAGAACAATGAGAACGGCTGATGTGGGCGGGGAAATGTGTTACTGATTTGAGAAAGGTTCCTACCCCATAACTGAGCTCATATTACATCCACCTTTCGGAGACCAGTGACACTGTTTAACTTCAGCTGTGCTGTATCAACACTTCAAAGTGCAAAACATTTTCCGTTTCTGCTATTGACAGCTCTCTATTTTTAGCCTAACAATTCATTCATCGTTTCATTCAAGCAATTTCAAACAATTTTCTCTCTCTTTTTTTTTAAAGAAGGGTGGAGTAGATTACCCATCTGCCCCATTGCCCACTCAGCTCTCTGTACCTTGACAAAGTCCTGGAAGTGAACCTTCCTGTTTCTGACGGGGCAACGACGCTCAGGCGTTTGGCTCTGCTGCTGTGGTTGAACTGTGGTTGTGTGTGTTGCAGTGTGTTCGTCTGTCGGCATGTCAGGAAAGTTAGTTGCAATGTCAGCAGCCACCGGGGACGGGGAGAGATGGAACCTATTTCTCCGTATGATGCGACTGAGAAAACCTGTGATGTGTCCTTTTAATCTGCTCACAAATTAAACAATTTTTCAAGTTAAAACTTGAAAAAACAATGAAGTTAGAAATGGACTAAAGACCCAGACAAATATAACGTAATGCTGTTTTAGCTGCAGCTACCTGTGTCCACTAACTAAAGGTAGGCTAAAATCTGACTCTTTGTAAGTTTAAGTATGATTCAGTGCTCTACCGCCGAGAAATATTCAGCTTCCTTCCTGTTCATGGTGACAGCGTGAAAGAAATAAACTCCCTCATGCCTCTCAGCGTCCCTCCTCTCTCCTCTTGTGTGCAGCAGTGTGCACACAGCAGCCCCGCTGTTCTGTCTGAGCCACCATACAATTAGTGTTATAGCAGGTGGTAGCCCTACATTAATTTTGGATAACATAACAGAGCAATTAAGATACATATGAATTATTGAATTTGTTTGAAAAGTCAAAAATTGATAATGTGAAGCCTAAAAATCCCTGCTTTGCTGACGAGAACCTGAAGTGTCATGTTGATTATAAAGCATTTCAAAGTTTTTTATGTGGACTCAAATAGATAATCATCAAAGATCTTTAATGAGAATTACATCAGAAATGAAAGAAAGAAGATTTCACAACACTCTGACAAAGACTAATGCACAGCGGGGATGATGAGCTCAATCTATACAATCATAAGAGCGGGAAAAAGAATAAAGGAGGGAAGTAAAAACACTGAAAGCCATATGAAGATCTTACCTTCAAAATAAAAGAGGAGGTAGACTTACAGACAAAGAATAACACAGACAAGAAGAGACAGACAGACGGGGACAACAGACAAAAATGAAAAATACAACAGAAGCCCAGAATCACTTCCAAACACCAAAGAGAAGCGCTCAGTCAGTCAGATGCTGCGCTGAGCCTCGTGCGCACCATGACTGCCGGGAGCTGGCGGTGAAGAGCAGCTATCTGAGCATATCTGAGCATATCGGTATTTTAACATCTGCAGCAACAATGCGGCAAATATGAAAATAATATTTTATTTATCATCTTATATGAATGCTTCAGAATACACTGTCTTTACAGGAAATAATATTTGACTTTAAAAAAAGAAAACAGCAATAAGTTCTCAGAGGGAAAAGATTAACTGCACCACCAACCAAGAAAGTGCAGAAACAGAATGAACTGCTTTCAGCTGCTCATCTCCCTCCATCTGTCTCGCTGGCTCTAAACACACCTTCCTCCCTCTCCTCACAGCACTGGTGGTGGTGGTTGTTATCCCGGGCCCCGACTGATCTGACCGGACCGGAGGCACACTGGCTTGCTCTTTAACCATCGCCATGCCGACTGACAAAGGAAGAACCAAGTCAAACAAAAAGAAGGACGAAGACAGAAGTGTGTGGATGGTAGTGGGTCATGGGATCAAAGTGCCTTCTACTTGAAACAAGTATAGGAATGTGCCGTGAAGTAACTATAAAAGGAAAAACTTTTCCCTCCTCCTGCTGCTGCTGACATGATTATTTCATGTAATTTCTTCTGGGATGATTTTCGTGCGCTTCCTTCATGCCTTTCCTTTTCATCTCACACAGCACTGTGCGTTTGCTCAAAGTAGCGTGGTGAGACGATGATGACTCTGTTTCTGTATCTGTTTGTGTCTTTAATACTTCTAAACACACAGGGCCGAGAGTAATATGGGAAAAGAGTTTTTTGCACAGCACATGATGGCACTGCTGCGTGGTGAAAACAAAGAGAAGTTATTAAAGGATGACTTTGACAAAAACACAAGAAGTATGTGGACGCCTGAGCATATCAGCCTTATGTGACAGCAGAATATGATATGCTGACCAACGGGCAGTCATGTGACGATAACAGCCTGGACGCAAGTGGAATTCTTCTTAACCTCTAACTGCGATGTTGCTCTATAGTATTAAACACATTCTTTTCACAAATACGGCTTTAAAATTAACAGCTGGCTGCACGTTTTGCTGTTTTCCATTTTCTTACAAGTCATGTGACTGTCTCCTCCCACAATGTCCAAAGAGAAAAAGGAACTTTAGCCTTCTGAGGTGAAGGTCCTGCAGTCAAGAACAGGACTTTCACACAGGATGTCCATTATTTTCAGATATCTATCCATTACAATATAAAGCGTCTTGAGCCATTTTTTATCCAAATTCAGGACATTGGGGGGGGGGGGGCTATCTCAGCTGCCATGGGTTTGGAGGTGGGGTTCATCCTGGACAGGGTGCAAGTCTACTGCATGCTAACACAAAGAGACAGACAATCATTCACACTCACATCCACACCTTCAGCCAATTTATAATCACCCACTAACCTAACATGCATGTCTTTGGACCGTGGGATTTGACTGTCGGCCTGGTTGCTGATTGCCTGTAACTTCAGCACATTCTCATCTCTGCAGTGTCAGCTGGTACCATTTTGTCAAAGCTGATGTCATGGTTCATTTACAGACAAGGTGTCCTGATGCACTGAGTTATGGCATTATAGAGCAGGATCTCTCACTCCCTGACCCTCTGGAGTCGACAGATGTGCCGTCGCGTCCAAATGACATTGTTGATTTGAGATGACGTAACAGCAGGATGCAGCCTCGCTCGGTTTCTGTTTCAACATGAGTTTGTATGCCAATTAAAACCATCGTTATGATCAGTAATTTGCGCCGTGCTTTGACCTGTATTTTGTCCTCATGTGTGACGCGTGTTTGGTGCAGGTAGTAATGGTAAAAACGGGATCTTTGTTCACAGAAAGTGCTTACAAGCAAAGCTAACAAACAAACAATCACAATATCTCTTTTCCTAAAAATGCATCACATCAACCAATCAGAAAATTATATGGCAACGTTTGGTCGCAGAGAAACAGGTGAAAGCTGTGTGAGTGACGGGGCGAAAGACATGCAGTGATATTGATGGCAAGTTTGAAAATTAAAGAGATTTGAGAGATTTTAGTGTGTTTGGCGTGTGTAGTGTGTATTTAGTGTGTTGTGTAGTCATGGACAAGGCCGATGATGCAAAAAAACACCAAAGCAGACTCAAATGTAAACGCTGTCTCCAGGACAGGAGGAGGGACACACCTGGACGTGTCAGGCCTGTGATAGCGCCCTCTGTCTTTATGTGTCATCTTTCTATGACACCTGATTGTTCGGCAATTTGTTGTACAAAAAACACCAGCAGCATTGCCTGCATTTTAATATAAATAGTTGTATATTGCATGGTTATTCGCTAAATTTGTACACATATTTTTGAACATTACAACTTATATTTGTATTTTAAGTTATAAAAATAAATTATTAAACATGCTTGTGGTTTTTACAGTAAAAAAATCGAACTATTTCTACTCAGATTTTATGTTTTTTCTATCATTTTTAGGTCTATTGTGGTAATTCAGTGTGTCAGAATGGAAAAATAACTGTACAGTCACACATGTGAGGTCAGGCTGAAAAAAATACCAAATGATGCAGAGTGAACAGTTTTTAAGGTAAAATCAAAAGTAGTCAAAAATGGCCAATTATACCTTAGAGGGTTAACGAGCAGGGTCACTGTTGTGAAGGGGCATGTTCTAACCCAATCACAATCTTTCCTGTACCTAACCAGCTAATGAAACAAAAGCAAAAAGTGAGCGGGTGAGAGGAGGGGTACTATCACAGTGCTAACAGAGCACAGACAGCCATTCATACCTCACATTCACACCTATGTCCAATTTAGAATCAGCAATTAACCTGACATGCATGCCTGTGGACTGTGGGAGGAAGGTGGAGCACCCACACAGACACGGGAAGAACCTGCAAAACCACACAAAAATGTTCCAGCTGGCTGGAAGTTGTAGCTGCAGATTCTTGCTGCACCACCTTACAGCTCATTTATTGTTTTTCAATATTCAGACATAAGTCCTAATTACACAGCTTTAGTATTACCAGGGGATCTTGTGTTTTCGAAATGACCTTACCTACAAAGTCTGTGTTTCCTCCACTTCTTGACTTAGCACAAAAACTGTTGCACTTGTTCAAAGACAGCCAAACATTCCAGTCTGAATATCATCCATGCATGTTTTTCATTCTTTGTTAGTTTATATTTTCTGATTTCATGTTGTGCAGCAACACAAACCCTCCTGAATTTGGATCCAACGTGCTGTCCAAGCACACGTGTGCTATAATGCACACACACGTTATACAGTAGGTCAGTTATAGTGAAACTGTTACTATGGATGTGTCAGATACGCACAGGAATAAATTCACAGCCAAACTGTAATTATTGCAAATTACTACAGGTCCCCGGGTAATACTAGCCCACTGCAAAAAATACTTTAATTTCAAGTTTAGTCACTTTTTGGTTTGGTTAATGTTAACTACTTTATTATGTCACAGTTTGGGGTAAAATGGACACCTTAAAAATGTTAACCACATGTAGACATGTATGTCTCCATTTTACCTTCTGCTAGTTTTCAGTTCTAAGGTCAGGGCTCTATTTTACGTAACAGTAACCTTGATCTTGACCCCAGTGACCTCATATACAATCCCAACCTTGCTTTGGTCATAAGCCATCTACCCGTGCAGTTTGGGAACTGCAGGCCAAACAGTTCTGAAGTTAGTGAGAGGACACTTCAATGATGTCGCCCGCCCCCCATTGGTGTTCCCATAACACATCACTGCTGCCTATAGCAACAACGTGATTGTAAATTAGTGGCATGAAGAGGACGAAACAAAGAAAATCTTGACTTATAAGGAAACATAATTTATCTAAAATCATTTATCAGAAGTAAAATATAAACACAGCCACCTGAGCAGCACAACTTTCCTTTATCCTCGTCTGTTTCTCTGTCTGTGTTTCCCTGCATGTTCCTGGTAGGCAGAGCTAATTAATGGAACAGGGAGCACCTGGCCAGTCTCCCTGCGGCATCGCGGGATACGTCTCCCTCTTTGCTCACCTCTCTCTGTTCTCCCTGCTCTGTGTTTCTTTTTGGTGTCTCCTATTCTTATTTTAAGTTTTACATCAAATGTTCATCCAGCTGCTGGCTCGCTGATTAACACACCTCACATTAAGAATACTTAAATAGCGGTGCACTTCAAGTTCACAATAAATGGAGTGTCCTGTTATTTGTTGGGGATCATGCGCTGGGCCGTGACTTTGTATTTAATCACACAAAAGTTTGTTTCACACTTCGTCTGAATACACCATAAGATTTACATGTGAACAGCAATAAGCCCTGTCAGTGCAATCAGTCAACCAGTCACCGTGGTCACAAATATGACTCAAACTGGAGGAAACAGTGGATGTGTTGGGGGCTATTTTCAGCAGTGGATTAATCCACGTTTGGTGCTCCATTGAGTATTTGGGGCAGCAGGACAGTGAATATGGGACTAAGTCAACATACACTACAGTGTGTGTTTGTTGTAATGTTGGTTGTAATGTCACCATTGTAAAAGTGTGGTTCATTAAAACACCAATGGTGCTCTATGGCACAGAGGTAAAGATAACAGCTGATTCTTGTTAGGACACGTTCTGCGTTGGCTTTACTCAAAAATATCAGAGTTATCCTTTAAGTCTGTTTTATTTCAGAGCTCAAAGGGAACGTTCTGGGTGTCAGGACAAAACGGGGTGAACCTTTTGTCCTCCTCGGCAGCCAGCGTCCTGAACACAGCAGGTTCTCCTGCAGACAGGTGATCCATCAGCTCCAGCAGGTGTCGTCCTGCCTCTCTGTGCGCCAAAGGAGCCAATCAGTGTCGAGATGCCCCCTCCTCTCTTCGCTGAGCCAAACAGCAGCTGTCTTGATACGGTAGGAGGGGCAAGGGCAGCGAGGAAGCACCACCACAAGCTGGAGACACTTTTAGAAACAATGGGTGGACCGATATAGCAGCCAGGACAGAACAGCAGAGGAAAGGGAAGGACGGTGAGTACAGAGCGTTCAGGACGCCAACACCAAGCTGATGACAGCAAGGACACACAGGGAGGGAGGGAGGCAGGACACCGTGTCCTCTTTTGGGGACGAGTCAGCTGTAGCCCGGAACAGGAGGAGGAGGAGAAGCAGGTGCATGAGGAGGAGAGGGTAAAAGAAAAAAAAGAGCAGGACGAGTGAAACTATTAAAGGCTCATTTTATTAAATTTTCCTGCAGCACAGCACCCCCCCCCCCCTCCTATTTCTGGAGTGTCAAAAATCAAATCCCAGAGACCAAAAGAAAGAAAAGCAGCGCTGGCACAGCTGCAGCAGGTAGGCAAGAAAATGTGTCTTTCTGAAGTTTTGGCCTTGTCACCACTTTATCCCTTGTTGTCACAATCCAGACAGACTTTCCACATATCAAACTTAAGAAAACAAGGAGCCGGTGTTACATAAAATGCTGCTGGTTTGAGTGAAAATAAAATGCACTTTGATGAAAACTTTGAGAGTGTCTTTGGGGATCGAATGGTTACAGTAGTCAAGTTCTCGATGGCCCTCGAGGGACCTGAAACAACACAAGTTAGACTTTTTCCAATAATACAAATAGAAGACATTTGAATCAAACAAATCTCTGTAAGTCATGATTGTACCATGATTTATTGGTTTATTAATCATCATTTTTTTAATCAACTTGGTGCTTTCAAGTTTTTAGAATTTGACAGCTTAATGAGATGAAACCAAAGAAGACATCTTGTTTGAGGAGAAAACAAAACTGACTGGAAACTTGAGAGGACGTTGCCAACATAATTATAACTCTAGCATAACGCAGGCTGGCGTCCTGACTGCAAGAAGCATTGTGGGAATTCTCTGCCCCTATAGTGTGGTAATAAATATCTCCAAGGTGCTGATTGCTGGGGTTGTCGGTGGCAGATTTGTTTTCTTGGAGATAAAAGTGACGGCAACGTGAAACAAAAATCGGTGCGTTTGAGGCGGCTGAAGTTCAAGTGACTGCAGGAGGAAGGTTAGCTGAGCGTTCCATTAATATTCACGGAAAACATCCCCGGGGAGGACAGGCCCAATTAACAAATCCCATTAATTACCAGACTATCACAAATGATTAGTATATGGCCGTCTGCGCTCAGCTCACCGCGGCCCACGTTTTCTGCTTCGTCAAAGAGTTACTGATAAAAAAAACAAAACTAAACGATAACTCCAGACTGCCACGCACCGTCAGATGCTGCCTGAGCGACCTCGCTAACACAAACTCGTTAGTACACCACAGACTGTGATGAGAGAGAGGACAGCAAGAGATTAATACACAAGGAAACTCAGCCAAGGCGGAGAGGCTCCATTTTTCCAACTGCAGCTCCCACAGTTTCAGGAATCTTCCAGAAGCAAAGCCATAAATGTTTGTTTCATTAGTGAATGGATTCACAAGGAATGCTAAAACTTTATAACCATCATTCATCATTTAACAATTGACTAATTAAACCTGTCATTATTTTGTGTAAAATAAAATGTTTACTTTACAAATAATAAATTGTATTATGTACTGAATCATAAACTGCACTGCTCAAAAAAAAAATGACAGGAACACTTTGAAAACCCCTCAGATCTCAATTGGAAAAAAAAAATCATGCTGGATATCTGCACTGATATGGACGGGGTGATGTGTTCGGGATGAGAGGATGCCTCATCATTTGATGGAAATGAAAATGAATTTAAACTCCAAAAATCAAAGAGAACAAATGATGCAGCAGGTTAGCGCATTTAGCTGAAATTTCTTTGCAGCAACTCAAAATGCTACTCAGTAGTTTGTACGGCCCCCACATGCTTGTATGCATGCTTGACGACGCCGGGGCTCCTAATGAGACGACGGATGATTTCCTGGAGGATCTCCTCCCAGATCTGGACCAGGGCATCACTGAGCTTTCAGGACAATCTGAGGTGCAACCTGCCGGTGTCGGATGCATCAAAAGAGACTGTGCTGGGAGACACAGCAACCCTTCTGGCAATGGCACATATTGATGTGGCATGGCTACCAGTAGTGGCACTGACCCTAGCCAAATGCAAAACTAGTGAAAAAACTGCCAGAAATGATGCAGAGGAAAGAAATGCCAGTGGCCTCCACCTGTAAAGCCATTGCTGTTTTGGGGGTTGTCTCATTGTTGCCCCTGTAGTGCACCTGTTGTTAATTTCATTAACACCAAAACAGCTGAATCAGATTAACAACCACCTCTGATATATAAACTACAAATGGGGGCAAGTATGTCTGGTCGCGGCAGATGACCGCCCCTCCCTGAGCCTGGTTCTGCTGGAGGTTTCTTCCTGTTAAAAGGGAGTTTTTCCTT
>JAVDPK010002110.1:0-12729 GCA_034780415.1 Cichlasoma orientale
GTGTGTGTGTGTGTGTGTGTGTGTGTGTGTGTGTGTGTGTGTGTGTGTTAAATAAATCACAGGGAAAAAAAAAAAAAGAACGAAGGTGCCTGCCTAGGTGCCTGTCTAAAACACATCAATAATAAATATTTCACGCTCTGATGAGAGTCTGTGTGTAGCTCCAATGCTGATGTAGTCGCACAGAAATGTAAACAAGCGGTGATCGAGCCTCCTGGTTCATCTCTACAGTTTATCGTAAAGAAGAGAGCATGAATGACGTGGATTATGTTCACCGTAACAGCTCCGAGAGTGAGCCGCAGCTCAAAGCTCATCAGCTGCAGGAAGGTAAGATCATTCATCACCGTGTTTCTCCGAAGGAAACGGCTCGTTAGCTGCTAGCTCGTTGTAGGGTGGGTGAAATAAACTATTCACCTGAGAACCGGGCTTCTTATCATCCGTTCAATCTCCCACGAATCAATGTTAAAACGGGTTAAAAACGGCGGAACGGAACGGCAAGGGTCCAGTGTGGTACCCGGACGGTTTATACTGCGCACACAACAGAGTTAATTTGTAGTTCAACAAAAGTCAGCATGGAGGTGTTTGATTTCCGATATTTAAAGTGTTGTAAATGAGTTGTTGGCCAATAATCTGTGAAACATATGTCAAACTGTATTCTTTGTTGACCACCTTATTTGTGATTTTTTTTTTTAGCTTTTTCAGCTTGTTTAGTGTATTTTGTAATAAGCTGCTTCTCTGATGTTGTTGTTGTTGTTGTTGTTAAAGATTAGAAATGTAATTTTTGTTTTCAGCTAAAAAGATTTTTATTGAACATGTCAAAGTATGCAGGCCCAACCTCAGCCTTTGAGCAATGATTTATTTTGTTTCAGAAGTTGCTCCAGTTGCACTGAATATTTGCATACATTCCTAAAAACAAAAACACAGAGCTTTAAATTTTCACTAATAAAACTCACATCACTGTCATTTTCATATCACTAAGTCACGCGCCCTCTGTGTCTTTAAGTCTTAATAATGATGTTTCCCACACTTTAGCAAAGGTGTCACTGTAACTAAAATAATAATATTTGTTGTGATTTTTCTTTAACTAAAATCAGAAAAATGTTTTATGTTTGAAATCTGATCAGTTTTGCGTTTTGTAAGTGAAGTATAATAGGTTTGTTCTGCTGACTGAAACATTTATAGTTGTTTCAGCAGAAAACACCAGCTGGTACTCGGGCCTTAGTTGAAATCATCCACAGAAATCTGCTTTGCAGCCAGAATAACTCAAAACATTTATTCTAATTGTATCACAAGTTAAAATCCACAGGACTCTCTGGCTGGCGGGCACTTACACACTTTAAGCTATGAAAACTGTTTGACTCCACAACTAGAAGCTGTTAGTCACTGCTCCACAGTGCCGACAGCCCCAGCGTGTGTGTGATTGCAGCGTGTTAAAGCAGCAATATGCAGAAACTGAAACTCATTTACAAAACAACAATAAAGTAAATTCTCCATTATGCATGGTTTATCCTTAATAATTCAAACCAAATGTTACCTCAAAAATACACATCCTACAATAATAATATGGGTAAAGTGTCACAGAAAACTTTTTGTCTCATACAATGGTTGTTTTTATCAATAAGGTTTATCATGAAACAGAAATCTGAGGTTGGCAGTGCTGAACTGCTGCATTATACTTGTAAAATCAGAGCTGTCCATGTGATATCTGTGTGCGTTTCAGTGTTTCCTGTTGATGTCCAGCAGATGTTGGTGATCAAAGAAGAGGTTCCCCTTCAGTGGAGCCCCTCTGAGGACCAGTGGAGCCCAGAGCCCCTGCACATAAAGGAGGAGCAGGAAGATCAGTGGACCATTCAGACAGCAGAACACCTTAAAGGGCTGGAGGAGGCTGATACTAGCAGGTTCCCAGTCACTGCTGCTCCTGTAAAAAGTGAAGATGATGAAGAGAAACCTCAGCCATCAGAGATTCATTTGCATGAAACAAATAAACAAACAAAAACTGAAACTGATGGAGAGGACTGTGGAGGGCCAGAATCAGCCAGAAAGCTAGATTCAAAAAGTAATTTACAGCCAAATTCATGTGAAAAGGATTCAGACTCTTCTGAGACTGAAGTCAGTAATGATAGTGATGAATGGCAGGGACCTTTGTCAGATTCTGGACCTGAAACTGAAGACAGTGACAATGACTGGAAGCAGAGAAGGGTTCGTGAGTCAGCTGTAAATAGTAATGTGAGATGTGATGCTACCAAAAACCCCTTTAGCTGCTCTGAGTGTGGTAAACATTTTCTCCACAGGCAGTCTCTCTACAGACACATGAGAATCCACACAGGAGAGAAACCTTTTGGTTGTGCTGTCTGTGGTGAGAAATTTAGCAGGAAGACACACTGTAAGACACACATGAGAGTTCACACAGGTGAAAAACCATTTGACTGTGGTTTTTGTGGTAAAGGGTTTAGCCAAAAGTCTAATTTTAAGGAACACTTACGGGTCCACACAGGAGAGACTCCCTTTGGCTGTGATGCTTGTGGAAAAAGGTTTAGAGTTCATTTTACTCTTAAAAGACACATGAGAGTCCACACGGGAGAAAAACCATTTGTTTGTGTTGACTGTGGAAAAACATTCAGTTCCAATACGCATCTTAAGACGCACATGAGAGTCCACACGGGAGAGAAACCCTTTGCTTGTGGCGTTTGTGGCGAAAGGTTTGCACAGCAAGGGGTTCTGAAGAGTCATATGAGAGTTCACACAGGAGAAAAACCGTTTGGTTGTGCTGTTTGTGAAAAGAGATTTAGGCAACAGAATACTCTTAAGAGACACATGAGCGTCCACACGGGAGAGAAACCGTTTTCCTGTGGCGTTTGCGGTGAAAGATATACGAGACAGGGAAGCCTGAAGAGACACATGAGAGCTCACACATAATAGATTTTCTACAATTGCAGCTTCAACATTGAAATCACATGACAAACAGTTTGTAGGTCCCCCTTGTGCCTAAACATGTCTAACCTTTTAAATGCTGGGCTTCTTTAACTGTCCGGCATTGTCTGGCAGAGGGACATAGTTGCTGTGGATTCTCTGGGTACTGGGGCTTGCAGGGTGGGATTTCGGGCTGCTTGCATTCGAATGTATAAAAGGTGCACACAAACACAAAGGTAGTTTACACTGTAAAAATAAAAACCACAGGACAATCTGTCTGTTGGCTGTGCTAACCTCCAAAGTACTGAAAAACAGTTCAGCATTTTGTGGTGTCGTTGCTCAACAGAAGTTTTGCTATTATTCATACCTCATCACAGTTTTTAAAAAGTAATGCACTAATCTACAAATTTACTCCCTGTTGCATTACTTTGGTGTTATTCTGCAACATCTTGAGTTAACAATTGAACACTAAACTTCTTATGCCTATATATCTGCAAAAATTATAACAAGAAGGATGTGCAGAAAGTCTTTTAGTCTGTGTTTTAAGTATTTGTACAAAACAGACAATAAAGTAGATGAAAAACAGTCTGCAGGGCACTTAACAGAAAAATGTTTGTGCTTTCGGATATTTCTAATCCAGTAGTTTGTAAAAAAAAAAATGCAGCTCTGTTGACAGTAGACCTGTTTCTTTGTGACTGGTCATATGCTGCAAACATGTGAATGCACTCATAGCATCTGCCTGATTGTAGATGTTTGGGTAACTGAAGCCAGATAAGGTAAAGAATTCCTGGGTATATTGAATTTGCTTTATGGTGCAGGCATCTGGTATTTCAGTCCTGTTGCTGCCTACACAACTAACTGTCTTATAATTGGAATCAGAATAAATAAATGATAATAAAAAAAAAAAAACAGCTCTTCCCTTATTCACAAAGGGCACCACTATTTTTCACTTGAGCCACAGTGAGTGTCTCAGGGGACACAATATTCAGCTCCCCTGTTATATCAGCCTGAGCATCCCTTTTTATTTATTTATTTATTTACTTTTAAACAGTCATCATCCTTGTGGGAACACCTTAGAAATCTGCGCCTCCAGGTAAACATGTGTCCTTATATAGAGAAATGATGTAGCTGTATGCAGATTGTATGCAGATTCCAGGCAGCGGCGCGAGCCTGTTGACTTCGAATGAGTCGGATTTACTAACATATACACGGTGGTCAGTGCACATGTGTCAAAAATCTGACAATGATTTTGTGCACAGGTAAAAAAGTACAGATTAGTAAATGAGGTCCACTGTTTTCATGAAAGGTATCATTTAAGTACATATGAAAAGGAGGGAATGTGAATTCCCATTTTGTAACACAGAATATCTTTTAGCGTGTGAGCTGTAACTTTGACGTTGCCTCCCATCAGCAAATTCTCCAAAGCTGGACGCTTGTTCAAGTATCATCTTTCTTCTTACTAAAGGAGAGAAGGTGAATTTGTTCCGTAGCTTTTTTTTTTTAGAACTGAATGGACTTTAAAATATAAGGTTTTATTCAACAAACATGTATAACAGTTCACTTTAAGGTTAAACTGACAGAAATCCTAGAATAAGAAAACTGAACAGTGTTTTTATGTTGCATTTGTGATTATAAGGCCTTTGACTGTTTAAATAATGCCTTTTAATTTAATATTCATTTGGATGTTTTCTCACTGCAATTTAATGGACACATTGAGCTTATGGTCATAGATTGTTTCACCAAAAAAAAAAAATGGAAGTTTAGAGAGTCTAACAGTGGCTCGCTCACTGACATTATGAACTGCTGCTGATGACCTGGACAGATGTTTTCATTTGGTTTCATATTTTCTAATATTCTATTCAGCAGTTTAACTGCTTTATGTACTCCCCTGTGAGCTATCTTCTTAATAAAGTTTGAACTGAACTGAAAAAGTTAAGAGTAGTGCACTTCTATTATGAGGTCAGCAGGGGGCGCTATCTGCCTTGACAACAGTGGAGGGAAGGTGGTGGATTCCAAAGGAGACATTAAAGACTCACAAAGACAGTCCTGAAACAGTGGATATAAAATATGAACATCTTGAAGTGTGAAACGGCTTGTGCAGTATTTTTATAATAATATTATATAATAACAGTAAATTTAAGTCCCTTTTGACAATTTGAATCTGTGTATATTACCAGTTTTTAAACATGTTGAGAATTTATATCTATTGTGAAATTAATTCTGATTGGATTTTGAATGTTTTTTATTGTTATTTTTGTTTGTAATATAACAATAGGGAGTAGTTATATAAAACACCTACTGTGGAACTGTACAGTATGGAGATATTGCCACACAAACATTTTATTAAAAATATGAAAGCTTAATGTGAAAGCTACTTTCAGGTGCCTCCTTATAATGAAGGTCACCATAGCTGGTAGCTCCACACGTTTGATATCTGGTGCCCTTCCTGATGAAACCCCAAAGAGGAGCTCTGTCTCCAGCTGGAACCTAGCCCTTTGAGACCTGTAATAGAACAAGTCCGCCAGACCATATCGTTACAGTTATACATGCTGTAGTACCATCGTGTGAAATATTTCAACTCACTATACAACAATAGTACCTTCAGAACCCTAATTATAATAATATGTATGAAGGTAATCCATAGTAACTACATAAGGTAGCTAAAGAGCGCCATAACGCACAAAGAAATTGAAAACCATTTTCTGTATCTACATATGCTAGATACAGAAATGCCATGGAGGGTATGGAGTACATTTTGTTGTTAGTGCTTTCTATGGGATTTTTGAGAACCCATTAGAGGAAGGATACAGCGCTCTGGGACACGTTGAATGCATCATATGTGAGTGTAAATCCTCTGGTTTTATTTGCAAAAAGACTTATTGCTATATCGTATGTGGTTACAATTTTATCGGCATTTAAAAGCAGTCGGGAGTGCCGGCGCTCCGGCAGGCCACACAAGCCTCACAGTTTGAACTTCAGCAGGAGTGACTGGACCCTAAACTCTTCTACAAGTGGGTCAAAAATGACCTGTCTTGGTTTTATGCCATTTTTGTCATTTTGGTGAAGAATAATCATCTGTATTATATTTTGTATATTTGGATCCACACAATAATGATTTCATGTTTCAAATGTTTTTTTATTTTTCACCTTAAAATTTTAAAAACATTTTGAAAAGAAAACAATGGACGACAGCAGCAACAGAAAAATGTCGACATCCATTTTATGTGTGTGTGCATACAAAATGAATGTTGAATGGATGGCATTACCTTGGCCTCCAGTAACACTGTGAGGAATCTTAGAGTTATTTTTGACCAGGGTATGTCCTTCAGTGCACATAATGCAAATATTTAGGACTGCTTTTTTGCACTTGCGAAAATGTCTAAAATTAGAAACATCTCATCTCAGAGTGATGCTGATTGATTCATGAGTGATTCATTATTATCAGGCTGTCCTAAAAGCTCCCTGAAAAGCCTTCAGCTGATCCAAAATGCTGCAGCTAGAGTACTGACAGGGATTAGAAAGAGAGAGCATATTTCTCCCATATTGGCTTCTCTTCATTGGCTGGTGACCCTGAACCCTGCCTTAGTTATAATACTATAGGCTGCTGTGGGGTTCCCATGATGCACTGAGTGATCGTTCTTCATTCACCTCTTTTTTTTTACTGTTTATACCCCACTCTGCATTTAATCATTAGTTATTATTAATCTCTGGCTCTCTTCCACAGCGTGTCTTTTGTCCTGTCTCTCTCCCCTCATCCCCAGCCAGTCATAGCAGATGGCTGCCCCTCCCTGAGCCTGGTTCTGCTGGAAGGAGATTTTCCTTCCCACTGTTGCCAAGTGCTTGCTCATAGGAAGTGGTAGTTTGAGGCAGTAATACAAAAACTGCAAAAGCAGAAAAGTTAAAAATTTAAATGGATATCAGTGACATGTTTTTTGAGGAATGATGGGATATGAGCTGATTTTTCACTACAAAGATATTGCAGGAAAATGACCTCACCCTGTCATTTTTGACCCACTTGTGTATCTACGTGATTGGCCCGTTAGATAATTGAGCAGTTGGTGTACCTAATAAAGTATGTGAGCGTATGTGCACCCCTTTTTGTTGCTCTGCTTTAAAGGGGGACAGACAGACATACCAGTAGGTGGTGCTAATGTATAAGTTACATAAAACTCATGGAAGAAGGTGTCTTTGCAGATGCCTGCTTAAAACCACAGACATACACCGTCTGCGCTTAAAACACAGAAGACGTCAGTGCGCGTTTTACTACATGATGGAGGAGAGTGGGCACTCAGCGTGAGTCTGTGTCACCGTCATCATCAACTGAAACGTAGCCTGCATGCGTTTGTGTATTGATGGGTGCTGATCGGGTCTGCGCATGCCTGGTTTATCTCTAATGAGCCTGCAGTTTATTTTAAGACGAAAACAAACATGCATAAAGTAGATTATCTTCAGCAGCACAACACCGAGAGTCTGGATTCTGAAGAAAAACCCGAAGTTAAACTTGTGGGAGTCCCTCAGCAGCAGGATGGTGTAAACCAAACGGCCGGTAAGAGAAACCTGAGCTTTAATGTGGAGGAAATGAGTGCTGCGAGCAGGGCTGGATGAACAGAGGTTCTCTTGATCTGTCAGTCACAGATGCCACACTGCAAGGTTCCCAACGCGTTTCAGCCCCGCTCCTCCTCACAGCTCATAAACAGAGAGCAGACCGTGAAAACAGAAAGAAACAGGAATAAATAAACTAATGTTGATCACGTTGGGATTAACACTGTTTCTGTGTTTTTATGTCTAATATTTTTGCTTATATTGGCAAATAGGCTGTAAACCTTAATCCTTAGATGTACGACTGACTGCACCCTACTGCAAGTGGGTCAAAAATGACCCGTCTTAGATTCAATGCGTTTTTATGCCACTTTTGTCATTTTGGTGAAGAATAATCTATTTGATATTTTGTATTATACTTTGGTCCGCACAAGAATTATTTCATGTTGAAATATTTTTTATTTTTCACTTTAAAGTTTTGAAAACATTTTGAAAAGAAAAAACACAACAGCAGCAACAGAATGTGAATGATTGGTCAGTGCGTAGCTTTGAATTATGGGATGGCATGTTCTCCTCTCCTTTCCTAAATGATGCTCAGGTGTCTCCTTAGTATTGAGAGACATCCAGCTCATGCATTGATATTCTAAATTAAATGTGAGATTACCTAAGAGTTTTTCTTTGTTTTTTGTTCGTCTGGGCCTGCACTGAAAAGCAAGTTCAGCATCCCCAGGATATCTTTTTGTGACCTGCCTCCACATATGCCAACGTCTACAGTCAGACTAAGAGGTCATATGAAAGCACTTATGAACCTGATAAGTTAACCGAAGGTTTCTTAATGTCGGTGTGAGCGGGTTCATATAAAAGAGGCAGAGCATGTGACCAGTCACAAACATGGACTGATCTACTGGCACCAGAACAGCTGATTTCACAAAATAAGATCAAACAAAAATATCTGAAAAATACAAAGAGGTTAAACAAACGATACAGGCTAGAAGTTGTATGTGTGTTGTCATTTGTGTTTAATTCTGACTGATGTGTGACAGGAAAAGCACTTAACAGTAGTAAATCGTGCTGTATGAATGTGTGAAAAGTGCAAAACAAATGAGTTCTTTTAAATAAAATAAGAAACTGTGTAATTCAACCAATGTATCAATATTACAGCTCTATATTAGAGATATAATAACTATTGCTTATTCCAGTAAATTAATGTGTTTGTAGATGTTCTTCAGATAATTTTAACCTTATAGAACAAATATTCCATTATGTAAGTGATCTGAGTCCAGAGGCTGGGTGCTGTGTTTTAAAAAATGCTTCCAGCAAAAAGAAAAAAGCTGTAATAAAGAAGTTCTTTTGTTTGTTTGTTTGTTTGTTTGTTTGTTTGTTTGTTTGTTTGTTTGTTTGTTTGTTTGTTTGTTTGTTTGTTTGTTTTGATAGACGCTCATCAGGGAAAGACAAAGATGTTAGATGCTCTTAACAATCTACAGGTCCTGTTACTGCCTGCGCACTGAGGTCCACTATGTTAATAATGATTATAATCATAATAAACTTAATTTATATAGCACCTCTGTAAAGTGCTTCACTAGACAAGATAAAAAACAAACAGCAATAAAACCTTTAAGGAAAGTTAAAGTTTAAACGGCATCAGGAAGGGGAAGACTGGCGGAAGGAGGGTAAAAATGAGGAATAAAAGAAAATAAAAAATCTAAAACAGGCCAGTTAAAAGCAAATATAAAAGAATTAATTAAAAATGATTGATAGGAAGAGAAGATGAAACACATAAAATAAAGGACAACATAGAAATAACTCAGAGTGGGGGCATGAAAAAAGCCTGCTCATAAAAGTGTGTCTTTGGGATCTAAAAGGTGAGAAGAAGTTCACCAGTCAGGTCTCCTCAGAGAGAAAGGATGGATGCCCTTACTGAAAAGGCCTGATCACACTCGGGGTGGCCAGCAGAGCGTAGGCAGAAGACCTCGGGTTACGTACGGTGTCGGATCTGAAAGTGCTTTCGTGCAAGCCTTAAAAGTCAACAACAAAATCTGAAAAAATTGATTCTAAAATGAATGGATAGCCAATGAAGTAGTGATGTGTTCTCTTTTTTTGGTTTTAGTCTGGCTGCTGTACTCAAATGTGTGTAATGAAGTAGAATAATCTAATCTAGAGGAGATAAAAGCATGTAGGTCTCTTTGCTTGAGACGATCTTTCTGAGTCTCCGAAGCTGTGTAAAACAAGACTGGACAGCTGTTTCACACTAAGGTGTCTATCAAAAGTCATGCTGACGTTTTTACAATATTGGGCCAAATTGAGAGACAAGGAGCTCAGGTGTGCTGTGAGTCAGTTAGAGGCACTGAGGCCATTTTCTTGTAGAAAATAGTAGCATTCTTCCTTTTACAGGACAAAGAATATTTTTCACTTTGTTATCCACCTTAACAGAAATAAGAGAGATATTTTTAAGTTGAACCGTAAAACACAAAAATAGAAAAAACGTCTAACAAATGATTCCTTTAATAACGCCTCTGTATGCATTGTTTGGCATGCTCATTTAAAACATTATACATCGGCTCCTTTAACTAAAGTCACAGTCCATAATGTACATGTGTGTCACAGTGGTACCCGCAGATGTTCAGCAGCTGTTGGTGGTTAAAGAAGAGGTTCCCTGGAGCCCCAGTCTGGACCCGCAGGAGCCAGAGCATCTCCACATAAAGGAGGAGCAGCAGGAACTCTGGCGAAGTCAGGAGGGACAGCAGCTCAATGACCTGGAGGAGACTGATATCACCATTTTACCTGTGAAGAGTGAAGATGATAAGGAGAAATTTATGTCCTTGGAGCTTCAGACAAGCCAAACTGAATACTGCTCAGAGGCCAAAGTGCCAAACAGCAGCTTAGCCAAACAGATGAATGCAGAAACTGATGGAGGTATACAGCAGTCAGATGTTAAGTTGCACACTGTAGAGAAACCATTTGGTTGTGACAGCTGTGGTAAAGCATTTAGTTGCAACATGCATCTTATAAGACACATGAGAGTCCACACAGGCGAGAGACCTTTTGTTTGTGATGTTTGTGGTGAAAGATTTACACAGCAGGAGGTTCTGAAGAGACACATGATAGTTCACACAGGAGAGAAACCATTTGGTTGTGAAATTTGTAGAAAAACATTCAGACATCAGAATACTCTTAAGAGACACACAAGTGTCCACACAGGAGAGAAACCATTTGAATGCGGTTTCTGTGGTCAAAGGTTTAGTCAGAAGACTCATCTCAAACAACATGCAAGAGTTCACACAGGAGAGAAACCGTTTGGTTGTAACGACTGCGGTAAAACATTTCGTCGCCATGCGCATCTTAAGAGGCACACAAGTGTTCACACCGGAGAGAAACCATTCAGCTGTGGAGTTTGCAGCGAAAGATTTACCAGACAGGGAAATCTGAAGAGACACATGAGGGTCCATACGGGATAGATACTGTACACTTACAGTTTGTTTTGGATAATACTTTTATCATCTATTCTTTCATTCTTTGTATATTAAAAAAAATGAGAGCCAAGGGCCCAGATTACGTGCCAATAATTGACCTATCATAGGGAGAGAAACATAAAACTTTATCATTTTGGGTCTGGTAGGCAAAGTCAGCCCCAAAATCAGACTGTTGGATGCAAAAAATAAAATAATAATTCATCCCAAGATCAGCGACGAGGACCAGCACTTTTGAAATAATGTGAGGAAACTAAGATGGAGTTATTTGGCCACTGTATTTGGCACAGACCAAAGACAGCTTCAGCTTAGCTTTTAGAGGATGTGACTTCTTCTTTTTAAAAGATAAACAGGAGGGTGACCTTTAAACCTGGCACTGACCCTGATCACACTAGCAGATCTAACTGGGGATGGGTTAAAAATGCTGGGTTCAAAGCCTAGATGCAGTTTGGAGAGTTTTGAATAGAAGGGCAATAAAATACCTTTTGCAGATGATGTCAGAGAATTATGGGCAAATATGCAACAAGAAATAAATGATTTGCTATAAAACTACTTTCAGAGGCTCATTGTCTGCATGTTTTTTTTTTTTTCATGGGAAATGGGTGCACTGGCTGAAAAGCAGCCCAAATCATGACAGAGGCTCCATTGTGTTTACACAGATGGCTGCAGACCCTCACCTCTCTGCTGACCTTCTCTTTACACACTGCAGAACCGAAAACTTCAACTAGACTGAAAATCAGCTGATGTCTAAAGAAAAACTCTGAATGCTTGGAGAGAACTGTTGATCAAAACCACTTTAAAAATGACAGGAAAGAAATGAGGGTGACTCAAAAGCTTTTGTACAGTACTGTGTGTCTGTATTATTATTATTATTAGTAGTAGTAGTAGTTAATTTGTCTGTATATATTTTGTTTATTTTATATGAATGCCATTAAATGCAGACAGAATAACAGGGCTGTGAGTTTGAACTGAAGAGTTACTATGAACTGGGATGAGTGGGTTAGTGATGGTATGATGAGCTTAAAGAGTTTCAGTGACACAAAGTTGCTGGCTCTCTTCAATTTGGCTGGATGGTAACTAATGATGAACACACAACCTGGTTTACAGCAGAGTTTTTGGTTTAAAACAGCCAGATTTTCATTGACTCTTTTTCCTTTTGCTCTAAGTACATTTAGACTCTGCTGAAGGAATATGTCACTACTCACCCTAGCCATGCACTGTTCAAGTTATTTTACACTACTGAAACTGTGCCTAACAGAATACAGAAAAATTATTGTTTGGTAATTATTGTAGAGAATATAAATAAAATTTCCCTAAAACTGAACTTCTTTCAATAGACTATGGGAGAGCCATTAATGTTAAATCAATAAGGAGCCATACAGGCAAAGGTATTTGTTGTGTGCCACCCCCAGTTTGCAGCCTGGATAGAGTGTAATAAAATATAGAATGGTTGCAGTAAGAAACCAGGTGATATGTGAGGGAATGTGCTCCTCCTGTTTCTCCTCATGCAAAGGAGCAGATGCCGGTCCTGCTGCTGGGTTGATGCCCTGTCCAGCTCTCATGTAACAGCCTCTCTCCTGCCATCAACTCCACACTCTTGAAAGTGTGCTGGGACGTCATGCAGTGACGTGCGGTGAAGTTTGTGACGAGTGAGGCACAGATTCGTCTGGAGTCAGATGTTCACATAAATGAACCCAAAATAGAAGCTTATATTTCAATTAATTATGTTAATGATTAAATATGCTTTAATCACCATACTGTTCAACAATGATGGCAAGAAAAACAAAATATTTAATGTAAGGTCAAACTATTTTTT
>JAVDPK010002110.1:19632-34587 GCA_034780415.1 Cichlasoma orientale
TAAACACATATGAATGTTGCAAGTCATTGAATGTCTTTAATTTATCATAATGTCTGTAATATCTGCTTTTTGTTTTTTGTACCAATGTATTTATTGTAGAAGCCTATACCCCTGGCATCCCATTTGTCCTATTCTGTGCTCTGTTCTTGTTTTCTCTGTTTTTGTTAACAAGTTGTTCCCTAAATAAATAAATAAATTTAAAAAAGCAAAGACAGCAAACCTTTTAAGCTGTATTTATGTGATTTGACTGGTGATTATATGCATTCACTTCATGTCCAGGTTTCCACTGAAATTAAAGGTAATTTACATAAAGCTACAAAATACAGGACTTGTTTCTCCAGGAGGATTAGCTCATTTTAGTTTGTCAGCCACATAAAGTTGGATCTCAACTGGGCCACAACATTAAAACGTTGCACAATAACCTACCTTTCTTATGTAGTATGTTCTACTTCTATTAGAAAAGCTCTTCTACTGACGACCTTCTATGGCACTGTGATGGCGTTGTCCATACTTTTTTTTTATAAGGGCCTCAGAAAAAAAAAATTGACAGGTACCCTGGCCATGCAGCTGGAACAGGCAGGAAACTGAAATACCATTCATGCAATCTAAATCACAACGTGCAGTGGTTTTCAACCAGCCTGTGCAATGCTCATCACTCCAGCTCTGCTGCTGTTAACGTCCAACTTCTGCACCTTTAAACATTCTGTTTTGCTGCTATTGGGCACCTTAAGGTGTCAAACTGTTTCATATAAATATTATTTTACAAATATATTTCTTCTGCCTTGGGCACAGTACATTTTTTTACCTCTCAGCCTGAAAGGCCGGTAGGATCACAGTCACTGATCGTATCCATCACCTCCAACCTGAAAGAATTTCTTCACTGTTCGCCTGTGATGAAGAAGACCATGCTGCATGTTTGAGGTCAAACATCACACAGATAATATACCAGTAATTTGTCTCCTCATTTTATAACCACCCAGCAAAATTAGCATCACAAAGGTGTTTCACTGACAGATGGATAAAATGGGACTAAAAATTCCCTGGATGTGTGTGTAATAGCTTATAGTAGTGTTATTTCCATGACATATAACATATAAAAGCTAACATGTTAACAAGTAGTTATTAGTTACTCCTGGTTCTTATTCAGCCATTTGCTTTTGAATTGATATGGTGCATAAAGTCACTGAGCTCATTTTGCACCGAATTAAGATCTACTGAGAACTGTAATTTTGTGTTCTAGAGCTTCCAGGAATTCGTGCCACGTAAATATTCTACTGCCAGGAGGCTGAGGGGGAGCAGTGCTGTACAGCATTATTGTTATAAGTTATAAATTATCTGTTTATTCTGCTCTGTCCACTTTGCTTTGCAGCTGTAATAACCCTAACCAAACAAAAACCTTCACACGAAGGGTTTTTGGCACCAAACTACGTTTTTTCATGAAGCTCGCACATGAGAATACGCCACCTGACTTCCATTCTTAATCAACTGATTGGACTGAACCATGGAGCGTGGAAGGCAGGGAAGGGGGTTATTTTGTCATGGGGATTTTGTTAAAATATTTTCCATTATAATTTAGATTTGTTATAGTTTTTGTTGGGATGCTCATGTTATTCTTTTCATGATATAATACAGGCAGTTTATGAGATATGATGTAAATAATTGTAAATATCTTTGGGAATGACTCCCCCCGTAGTTACAAGGAAGGCAAACTATAAATAGAGGGGTTTTTCTGTGCTTGTTTGGACTGGAGTTACTGCTAGGTGTGTGTTAGCGGTCACTGTTTTTGTATAATCATTGGTAAAAGAAAGCCAGAGCTCTGGACATCTGAGTCACCGCTCTCATTTTATTTTATCTCCATGCACGTCAAGCCGTGTGGTTGCCATCCTGAAAACAACAACCCCACATTTACACAGCTTTTGAAAATTGAATAAGTGGAATGGTATAAACATAAACCAAATACAGTGTCTTGGGTAAAAACTAATCAAAAGTAAAAATAAGCTCAAATTAAAATGAGTATAAATTTTAATAAAAAATATTGGCAAAGAATATTTCAAACCCAATAAAGAAAATCAGGCTCCAAACTGAGATCATACTGAACTGGTTGTGGCCCTTGAGCCTCATTTTAAACATGCACAGTCTAAATGCAGAATATGAAATTAAAACAGTGGATCATGTGAGACTCATGCTTTCAGTATCTCCCTCAGGCTGACCACATCACACAACACAGACGTCTAGCTCAGTGCTTCGTGTCTGCCTTGCAGCAGATTCTGTTAAAACGTGATCTGTTTGCCATCAGTGTCACTACAGAGATGGCTTCAAGGCAGGAAGGTTCTGGAATACCAGGTCTGCCAACAGTACGAGGAGGTTCCTTATGGATGGGAGACAACATGCTTCCTTTGTGAGCTGGTGGCCTTGAGTCAGACTAGATTAACCCATGATTGGGGGGTGTGCTGATCTCCTGTATTCACACAGGAAGTGTTGGCACACACCTGCCACCTAAATGCATTTTAGAAAGGCAGCACGACATGTTTAAAGGTTAGATTTCAGACTGGATGATAAGTCAAAGAATGATTAAATGCATCATTGTCCCACAGGAGCATACATTTCCTGAAATAATTGTCATTCAGGTTTTTTTTTTTTCTTTCAAAGACCTGAAACAATCATTCAGTGTCTGTTGGGGTACAGGTTTCAGCCTTGTGCCCTCATACACATGTATTACCTGCATTTTGCAAAGTGACAAAACAGGCATAATTCTGCTTTATGTTACAAAATGTACCTAAATTAACTCCTGTCCTGGGTTTGAAACCACCATCCACCGGGGAGTTTGCATGTTCTCCCTGTAATCGTGCAGGTTCTTCCCCGGTAATCTGGTTTCTTCCCACAGTCCAGAGACATGCATGTTGGGTTCATTGGTGATTCTAAATTGGCTGAGAGGTGCACAGTTGTCTCTCTGTGTTAGCACTGCAACAGACCAGCCCAGGGTGTACCCAGCCTCCTGGGATAAGCTCCAGGCCTTTCCATGAACCTGGATTTGATAATGCAGTTAAGAAAATGGACTGATGGATAAACACTGTCCACATTTTATAATTAGCAACATTCAATAATTTCTAAAGCCTTCCTCTTGAACTTTGTTACAAAAGCTTTTATCCCAGCGGCAAAATGAAGTGTGGCACACTCTCAGGCTATGACAGAATTACAAACCCACCGAAATATAGATTTTATTTAAAAAAAAAAAAAAAAAGATAAAGTCAGAATCAGTCATTGTACTATATATAAACAAAGTCTCCTTCCTTACTTTGCAGAAATGCTGGAAACATAGCATAGCTTTTTCTGCACTGATTAAAAAAAAACAACAAAAAGCACATTTTAAATACACACATTCCCTGATTCGAGTTTTTGGTTTCTTTACCCCCCCCCCCAACCCCCCCTCAGACCATGTGTCCTCTTTAGAAGTACATCCATGCAGTCGAGCAAAAATAAATTTCAGTGGAGTCCCTCGTGGTCAGAGAGAAGTTCAGGTGTGGTGGATTAACAAGCAGGCGAGTCCAAACTGAAGCAACAGCCTCGTTCCGCTCTTACAGTAATGAATCCAAACTGCTGTTTCACATTGAAGGCACTGAAAGTCCAGTATTAAGGTTTAAAATGCAAACAAGAAAATAAATTAAATACTTAGGTTCATCAATCTGTGGCAGTGAGCTTAAAGCCACAGTCAGTGAATTATTTCCCTTTTCGTTCCACAGTAAAACGCAGACTCAGAATATTCCCTCAGAAAAAATGGGCCGCGATCACTGCCAGCAGTGCGCCGACCGTCTCTGCAGGGTGGGGATATTTTAAGCACGTTGCCAACCCGCTTGCAGTCTCGCCAGCATGTCGTGTCACACAATACTAACTTCTGATGTGTGATATGATCTAAAGTTTTTGTGGTTTGCTGGTTTAAAGGGGAGTAGACTGCATGAAAGGCAGTTTGCAGTCCCCACTTCAGTTAGCAGCAGTAGCAGAAAGGCTCACAGGAAAGTTAATATTATGGTGAATTACAGACCAGAGATTGTGGAGGTAACAGAAAAAAAGCTTTTTCAATAGAAAATCAATGCCCCCCAAGAATGAATGACTATTATTGTCTTTACAGTCTAAAGCACTGTGAGGTGACTGTTATTGCGATTGGAGCTCAGTGTGCTCCAAACACTGACTTTATTATTTGGAACAGTCACCACTGCGATTAACCCAAATATGACCGAAAGTAAGAAGTCAGACTGTATTTCTTAGTTTGACCCACAGTGTATACCAGATCATTTAGTGTCATCAGGCTTTCCTGTCACATGGTCTGGACCAGCGGCGCTTAATCCAAAATGTATTTTCACCTTTTAACTTTTTTTTTTATTATTAGGATAACAGAACCTATTTTCCTAACTGTAACCAAAATAAAGCTTCCCAGGATAAATAAACATTTCTTAAATGTTAAGAAGAAGCAAAACAAACTATTGTTGAATAAATCTTCACACTGAACAATAACAGTTGTCCTTAAAAAAAAAAAAAAAAAAAAAAATTCTCATTTCCTTCATGAAAACATTTTTTCTCCTTTCAGAAAGTTGTGAAAAGTCATTTTGATGCACAGAATCAAACATTTCTGCACATTCTGCTTCTCCGACTGCTCCGGCGGCTCGTGTGCAGACAGCCATGCGATGCATTTTCTGGTCCTCTTCATTTAGTTGCGCATGTAGAGCCGTATGAGGCCCGCCTTGTGCAGCTGCTGCCACAGATCCATCTCCATACGCAGGTCGTGGTTGGCATAAAAGCCCACAGGGAGATAGCTGCTGTCGTAGTAATGGTCAGAGTAGTTCTTGTAGTCTGGGGTCATGAAGCCGTACGCGCTTACCTTCATCAAAAAAAAAGGACAAATAAACGACCAAAATCTGACACCTGGCAACCTGTAAACTCCTGATGCAGAATCAAAGCTTTCATGTTGTGACTTGACCCCCTCGGCTTATTTTCATTCCCTTGAGTTGAGAAACAGGTTTTCACAGAGAAAACATGCAATTCACCAGAGAGGGAATCTGTGCGTGAATCATGCAGCTGACACAGTAAAGAACAAGAACGCATCTCTGTGGCTGTCTGAAGCACAGCAACTATCAGAGATGCAGTACAAGCTTCCACATAACAGCTGCTCAAAGTCAAAACAGCCTTCGGGGCAAGTGCAGCCTCGTCTCACCGCACGTAAACAGTTGAGTGATCGTAACGTACCTGATCGCAGGTGTGCAGCGCTGCCAGCAGCATTGTGGCACCAGTTGAGGGACGGTAAATGTATTTATATTTGGTTTTCAGAATATTCGATCTAAGGAATCTGAAACCAGAAGATCACAACATGAATAAAGCTTTTAGGAGCTGAAGTTTCTCACACAGAAGCAGATCTGTGGCTGCAGAGGGAGCTTCTCTCAGCAGCTCCCTCTGCTTTCAGCTTCTGCTTCTCCTTTAATCTCAGTTACAGCTTTGGAAACGTGAGCTTCGCTTTCATGAGTGAGAATCTGCTCACCTGTTTCTGAGGTAACGGATGAAGTCAGGGTGGTACATCTTCACCGTCTCTGCTGACACATCCTCTCCAAAATACTTCATTGGACTGTGAAGGAAATATGACATTATAAAAACAACAAACGCTGTAGAGAATAATCATTTTTCTATAGAGACATGATGTAATTAATTACACAATCACAGTTTTATGTAATTAATTTACACTCTTCTGTGTTTTAAGCTCCAAAAACTGATGCCCGTCCTGCACAGGAAGGTGGCTCCTATTTTTTTTTTATTAATATTTTTTATTTAAATGTACACACACACACACACACACACACACACACGGCTTCTTGTGAGCAAAGTGCAAAGATTTTATACACACTGCCATGTGTATAAAAGGTTTTTAAAGAGTCTGTGACCAAATATCAGCTATAAGAGTTTCTTTGAGTCTGTTTATTAAATGAATTCATGAACAAATATTCTTGCCGTCCATCCAGCAGTGCTCTGACCATCTCTGCAGGGCGGGGACATTTTAAGCACGTTGCCAACTCGCTTGCAGTCTTGCCAGCATGTTGTGTCACACAATAAAACTTAATAAAACTTCTGTTGTGTGATATGATCTAAAGTTCTCCGTTTTTGTGGTTTGCTGGTTTAAAGGTGGGTGGACTGCATGAAAGGCCCCGAAGTGTGTGTGTGTGTGTGTTTTTTTTTTTAATATTTCACCAAAACGCTGGAGTAACCAACAGGATACGGGCACTCCTTGGGCCTCGATGCTGATTTTAAATAAATAATAATCGAATAAATACAAGTAAGAAGAAAAGAGGAGTGATGGTGCATCCTGTAAAGTGCTGCTTACTTCTTGCCCTTCTCATGCCCGCTCTCAACTAGCGTGTGTGTTGCTGCTGCTTTCATCAGCAGGTAATCTCGATCATGATCCGGCAGGAAAATGTAGCGCGTTTCCTGTTGGGGAGCAGCAGGGCGTGGCATGAGTGTTTTATTAATTAATGTTCTCACTTAATAAAGCCAGAGGTTTCGTTTCTGTTCTCACCTTAGAAACGGGGGGACCCCTGTACCCGGCGCCTGCGTAGCTCTGTATGGAGTTCATTAGAGTGTTTGTGGAGAACGTGTAGTGGGTGGTCCGAGACCCCACATCCTGTTCAAAGCCCTTAATAACTGCTCCATTGGTCCTGAAGAGCCCAACGATTCAGAAACACATAAGCAGAAAGAAAAGAATGGAAACAATTCTAAGTGTAAAATTTAAATCTGACTGAACAATTTTTGCTATATTTTCATTGCCAAGGAGACATCTCTCTTGACTGAGGAAGCTGCTTATGCAACAAGACGAGAACCTACCTGAAGACATAGTGATGACTGTCAATCTCCTTCCCTTTCTGGGAGTTTTTCAGTATGCCTCCATTCCCCACCAAAGCACAGCGTCTGCACTCCGATTTATTGCTGCGAGTCTTCCAGTCGTCCAACATCTGCCAGTTAGCATAAGAGTTGAGGACGGAGAGAGTTTCCACCAGCGCTGTTGGCACAGAAGGACTGACTTAATGTGATTTGTTTAATATTTGCATCTACCCACATATTCAGTTATTTGACTGTCCCAAAAGAACAAAAAAAAAAAAAAAAAAAGAATCCCAGAGGTTCCATGCGGGCACACAGATTCTATCTCTGTATGATAAGAGTCGTGCATTTCCTCAGTGAAATTATCTCTCTAACTCTGTGACAGGGTGTTTAGACTCATTTTCCTGCTGTTGAATGAAAACAGTTATACTATCTCAAAGATTTACAAAGTTCTGCATTTGCATTGCAAAAAAATTAGACCATGCAGTGCAGCCTCAATGTCGAAGCATAATTTTTAATACAATTGTAAACTTGAATGTTTGCCTGTAAAATGTGCACAGAACTGATTTACTATATTTGTGTATATTTATCCATATAGTATTTATAGTATTTATGTGTACTTTAAATTAGCATGCTAACAGTAAGACTTAAAAACTAAACAGAATTTGTATCTTGTAAAATTATACAGTTAATTCAATTAAAAACTATTTTATACATCACTGGCATTTTTATCTTATTTTGAAAAGTGAGTGTGTTGGAGTTTGATATTTAAGCCCATATGGATCTCACCCATAGAACAGCTGAAATTGGGTCCAGAAAGTACTTCTTCTTAAACACAACTGAAAAACTTAAATTTAAAAAGATTTCAATTCATAAAAGAAATAAAAAAATTTAGAGCACGGCTGTAAAACACACTAGCTTAAACCTTAGTCTTTTTTTTTTTTTAAAGGGGGAGGGGCTAAAACAACTGGGGGCCTGCACCAAGGTACAAGATAAGTAAGGATTATTTTGAACTGTGAATCATCCAAAGCTTCTGTAGTAACATCCAAAAATAAACATATGGAGTTGGAGGAAAATTACATTATAGTTATACAATATAAAAATATATTCTATATTAATTTATGCTGAGATCAGCAAGCTGAGTTATGCAATAAGTTATACACACACACACACACGACCATCACCATTACTGAAGAAAAAGAAAACAGTGTATGTGTGTTTCTCAGTGTGTGTGTGTGGGGGGGGGGGGGCATTAGGAAATCTCACTTTTGTAGTCAATCCCTTTCCAGCCGTGTGCTCCTGGGTAACGGCTCAGACGCTGGTATTGCTCATGTGTTGCATGTTTGGCCCACTGCAAAACTGGAATACTTTCCAGAAATCTCTCTCCAAACTCAGTTTTCCCGACCCGATCTCGAATGCTGCCTGAGCAGTCCTGCGTGGAGCAGATAACAGTCGTGTTGTTATCAAACCTTGTGCAGAAACTCTTATCTTCAGACCAAAATGCAGTTACTGCATGTTCCTAACGATGATTATGAAGTCAACATCATTACTTCACTTTGGCAGGATGTGCAACCTCAATATTAACCTCTGAGTAAGAGTCTCACTGGGTTCAATTACCTGGTAAGTACAGCGCTGATAGAGAACAGCGCAGGAGGGATGCTGAAGGTTTCAACCATCAAGAGACATTATGAAATGCACAGAGGCAGACTTTGATGCATAAAACAAAAGAGAAGTAACAAGGAAGTATGAAAAAGTTGTTATTGGAGAAGTATTTAGAGGCCTGTGGGTGAGTGAAAAGCATGCAGGTGTTATCAGAAGTGTACTGAGCAAAACTAACCACTGAAGATGAAGTCCCTAACCTAGGAAAGATAAGAGCTTTAAAGCCCCCCGCTGCAGACTGCACCTTGGAGTGGCCGCACCTACAGTACGTCTTTACAACACCTATAAGCTACTGATGCGCTACCATGCAGAGCTCTTCATTTCTGGCACACCTCCGGTGGTATAAATAACATTAATCATTTAAAGCAGTGCAATAAAAGTGCAGCATTTACCTCTAATATGGATGCAGTGGCATAAAAGTATCAGAAGCTTGTCCTAAATATATTTAGTTTACTCTTTATAAGTGGAAACAAAGAAGTCAGTGAACTACTTGATCTCGATCATGTCCTCCCCCCCGGGTGTCTGTCTGTGCAGTCAATGATTTAGCCCGTTTGAGCTGTCATGCTAGTGGCGGCTCAAATCTTGATGGTCTTAATATGTAGAGTCTCAACAACAACTTTGTTTTGTATTCTTTGCTCCAGCTGCATGCGGTTCCATTTTAATTTATTTTTCTCTGCAGTAGTTCAACTTAATTGGCTCCATTTCAGTTGACATGAAGATGGTTTTAGTGTGTGCACAGCAGGAAATTCCCATGGCAAAGATTATGATTTATGATATGGCCTCATTATGTCATTAAACTCTTACAAAACCATGTTATCTTTCTGGTGAGAAGTTCAGAGACTTTGAGCCAGAGCTGAGTAATGTTTTCATTTAACCTCTTATACACTTCGTTTTCCTCATTTCACTCAAGGGATCATGTGACAACAAAAAGATTGTGTTCAGGATGAGGAAACATGGGAGAAGGGCTCCAAATGACGTGACATTTATGTCTAAACATTTACTGGAAAAAAACAGATCCACCCTGTAACCATGGCAGCCACCCAATAACAGCATCTCAACCATGACTAAAACCAGACCTGTGAGAAAACTTTAACTCAGCGCTGTGCGGATAATAAACCAAATCATGTGATGGGCCACATGTTTGCAGGGTTCAGCTTTTACTACCCACTGCCTTCTTTCCCACCACGGTCTCTCACTCTAAAGATTTTGTTTACCATAATTCATTTTTGTGTGGATCTGTGAGTATCAAAGCCTGATATGTCTCTCTCTTACAAATTAAGGGAGCTTAATCGTTGTTTATTAAAAACCATGAATGAGCCAGTCTTGCACTGGGTGACTTGTTTCTGCATCGCAAGCACGCACGCGCACACACACACACATGATTTATTTTTCTAAGATGTATATTTTAGAAAAATGACTGATGATCATTAGCCTGAGAGAGGCACAGTGGATTAGTCATAAGGAGATAAAAGACTAAAAACAATGAGTGTTTGATTTTTTTTTTTTAAAAAAAATCACAATAAATGTCTTTGGATAACTTGTGTCCAGCGCATAGATTTTATATAGAGATGAGGTAAGGAATGAGGATAAAACAGGGAATGCTCATTCGTCAACAACTTGTTATTGACAAGATGGCAACAGTAACATCTCACAACAGGACTTCACAAACAAGCTGGTGATGTCATAGTGGTAGTGTCCATCTTTCACATATATGGGCCAACAAATGGGCCAAAATCTAGATAAGTAGTGTGCGTGAACCAGTAAAGGACAGCACATCTTTTCACACGTCCCTACACTATGAACTACTGCCTAATATGTTAAGTCTGTAGTGTTTAAAATGCAGGGAAAGAGCTGAAAGACCCTTTAAGTCTTGGGCAACAGTCCCTAGAGTTAAGATCCACTGGAGATTGGTGAACCTCTTTGGCTCAGTCCCCTCAAAAAAAAAGCTTGAGTACAGTTAAAGCTTCATGTGTTGAGACTGAACACATTTAGTCAGAGCCATAACTTTAACCAGCAGCAATTACACTGCACCCAAATCTAACTGGGAAAACAAGTTAGCTTACATAGGTTTCTTGGACACTCCGATTTCTGGACTAAAAACAGCAACAATTTCATCACCATTTCTTTGACAGCTGCTGAAATCAGATAAACATTTTGCTCCCGGGGGGGGGGGGGTCATTTTAAGAATGAGATGAAATCCAAACAAGCAGGCTGTGTACAGTTAAGGAGAACTCACCGTTTGTGGAGGGATGTCTTCACTCATGTAAAAGTCTCCTATGAAGGGAGGCTCTGTAGGTCTGGCTGCCTGCACGAGCTTCTCTGTGGGTCTTTTTATGTCAATCCTGGATTTGGAGGTTTCTGCATGTTTGGCTGCCTGCACAGGCTTCTCTGTGGGTCTTTTGGTATTGATTCTGGCTTTATTATCATCATCATCAGACCTGGACTTGGGCGTCCCATCATCCCGGACTTGCTTTTGCACTGTCTTTAAAGGTGGATGCGAGGTGCAGACTGGGGGCGGGTAGGCCAACTGGTCATTGTTGCTCTGCCTGTTAAGAGGCTCCTCGGAGTCTCGTGAGTTGCTGTGGAGACAGAGCAACATTTGGTTGTGAGCCCAGCAGGTCACAGCTGCACATCAATGATATGAAACCCATTTAAAAAAAAAAAAGTTTTTAAATCATCCTAAAGAGGGTCAGAAGACAACTGCAGCTTATTTCAACTCCCAATTAATCTAGCTTAAGAGATTTGAACCCACAATAAAATATGAAGTTCAAACATAACCTATGAAAAATTTTAGGATACAAACTGGTTCTTTGTGCAAGTTTTCTTTGAAAGTGTCATTTGCATGCATGAGTTTTGTTTTACAGAACATTTAATCACAAAACAAGATGTCAAGTTTTTTGTGGCATCCTGTTTTGTGGATGTCAAAACAGCGTGTCACAAAAAGTGCTTAGTATAAGAAAAATTTACATTTTTCTTCTAGGAAGGTTCCAAGTGTCACAGGTTAATCCTGGAAGTTAAACCAAATCAAAATACCAGTGGGATTAAAGAGGTCCTTAAATTATTCCTTCCATCGCCCACCTATAGCCTCAGTTGAAGTCAGCAGCACCCCACCCGCAGTATAAACCGTGTGAGTAGAGCCGCGCCTTCTTCTCCTGAGTTGCCTGATGGTTTACCAGAACCGCGTTGAGAATTACCACCACGACAGACACCAACTACCTTGCAGCAACAGCTCCATGCAGCAGCCTCAGCAATGGAGGTGCAGAACATGGTCAAACCAATTGTCCTCAACCTCCCTCGGAATGGTGTGGTTTGCACAAAAGTCCAATAACAGAACACCACTCGGGTTCACATCAGGCAGGCCATTCCTCCCATTCACACCCCTCCAGGTCTCACTGTTAATGCTCACATGTGCGTTGAAGTCTCCCAGTACAACAAGTCACCCCCAAACACTCAGCCCAGAGACTCCAAGAAGGCTGGGTACTTTGAACTGTCATCTGGTGCATAAGTGCCAGAACCTGTTTCCCAGTCCAAAGACTGAGGGAAGCAACCCTCTCGCCCACCAGTGAAAACTCCAACGTACAGGCAGCAAGTTGAGGGGATACAAAGATACCCACCACAGCCCATTCCCTCTCACTGAGGGCAACTCCAGACTGGAACAGAGTCCAGCCCCTCTCCAGGAGACTGGTTCCAGAGCCCAGGCTGTGCATTAAAGTGAGCCCAAATATATCTAGCCAGTATCACTCAAACTCACACAGTAGCACAGGGTCCTTCCCCAATAGCCAGCCTCAATACCGGGGATGGGTCTGTCAGGGCCGCCGCTCTCTTTCTTCCTTGTAGATCCTACCAGGGAGCAAAAGCCCCCTAGACAACACAGCCCCGGGGATCACTGGGACACAAACCCCCTCCACCGTTTTGTTGTTAAAGTAATGTAATTTCACATGAGAGGATTTTTGCATGGAGCTGCTTATTTCCCAACCACAGACTGATAGTTTCCCAGACTCAAGCCCTGTTTTTGCATGCCATGTTCATTAATGCAAAGTTTATACTGATGTGATGCAAAGTGATTGCAACTGGAAAGAGCCAACGTTGAGCGGTTTCTTTAAACCGATATTACAACTCTGTTAATCACTGACTATTTGTTTCAGTATTTTTTCTCTCCAAATCCCACCTTACTCTTGGTAAATATATTTTTTACCTTCTATGTTGTTTATTTCAGCAAGATACCATTAACAGAAGGAGAAACAAAAGTGACCAAATATTCAAGTCATGAGATTTAAAGGCTTTACTGCTCCCATTAAAACTTCAGCTTTATTACCCAGTGAAGTCCTGTTTAGTATGATCATGTGAGAATTACGCAAATCAAACATTTCACTGCCGTGAACTGTTGTGTGTTTACACCATGTTATCTCAGGTAACAGAATGTCTGTCATCACCCAGCTTTTATAAGCCTGACGCACCATATGCTGGTGACGTCATTCAGGAGAAAGTAAACTTTATGAGGCTGGAAACTGAGGCACAAACGCAATAAAGCAGCTGAATTAAAGTTTAACTGAAACTTGTAAAGGTTGAGCATAGATCAAAGGTTCACTCGCAGAGAAAAGTTTGTCTGTGTTTTCCATGCTGCAGAAAACAAAAGCCTAATGATGAGCAAGGGTCCAGGGCAGAAATTTGTTGTTTGCCCCCCAAATGACCCCCACTATAAGTGACAGTTTCCCACCCAGAAACCAATCAGGATTGTAGGCTGTGCCTTTGTTCCTTTGGAGGGAAAAAAGAAAAGGCTTTTTTTTTTTTTTTTTTTTAAATCAAATATGAAAAAGAAAATGCTCACAAATATATTTGCTAGTCTTCTCTGAGAATCAAGCATTAACTGACCAATATCTGAAGAATATTGGACACCCAAACCCAAAAGAAGTCTGTGGACCTCTTTATCAAATGTTTCAGTCACAGAGCTCAGACAAAAACAGAGACACAAAATCACAAGAAAACAAAAACTGAGAATAGGATTAGCTCATTCAGGCACTGCACAGAGTCAAGCTTGTGCTGCGATCCTGATGCACTCAGTAGGCAAATCTCATATAGGACAATCTTTTTACACTAGTTTAGTCTGCCTGTGGTAGCTGAACCCCCCCCCCCCTCTTTTAGGCTTAATTTATAGTAATGTATCAAATCCATGCCAGTGTTTTCACATTGCTCGTTATAACTGCTTTTACTACAAGCAGTTTTGTTCAAAGGAGGAGGGACACTCAGGAACTACTGTAATTGTACCGTCGGTCACATCAGAGCATTTCTATGACAGAATATCAGACTGGGAGAGTTACAGCCTGTTATATTTTAACAGAGGGTTTTATGGTTCTAATCAATTTACTGCATTTAGACAGCAAACAGAAATCACAGCTGTTGCAGTCTGTGTCACTGCAGCGTGTGCCATCATTCCTGAGATGATGCACATCAGGCTACACTCCAGTATACACCAGCATTTCAGCTCCTCTCACAGTCTTTCAGAGCAGGATAAACTTCATAAAATTATTATTAATCAATCTCTGGCTCTCTTTCACAGTGTGCTCTCTCTCGCCCCTCAACCCCAACCGGTAGATGGCTGCCCCTCCCTGAGCCTAGTTTTGCTGGAGGCTTCTTCCTGTTAAAAGGGAGTTTTTCCTTCCTACTGTCGCCAAGTGCTTGCTCAAAGGGGGTCATCGGATTGTTGAGTTTTCACTGCATTATTGTAGGGTCTTTACCTTACAATATAAAGCGCTTTGAAGTGACTGTTGTGATTGGTACAGATTTTCACTGAGGCAGCTGTAGTTGGAGCTGCAGTGTAGCGTTGCCATTAGCCTGGCCCTCCTATTTGAGCAGACCAGGATACAGTACGCCATAATCACAAATGAACTGGCCTTTAGGGGTCAAACATGCCTGGCATCAGTACATCTTTAATATGATATCTGTTGTCTTCTATGCTTGTTTTGCATGTATAAATTACTGCAGATGGAAGTAGCAGTCATCTTTCAACTTCAAAACAGATCCAAAAACTAAAAAAAATAAAGACTGTAAAGTGGCAGTCAGTCAGTCATCGAGCAGTCTCAGAGGTGGGAATTGGGCCTTTTATTTCTGTGTGCACATGGCTCCATTGTGTCTTAATCCAGCCGTGTGTATTATGGGATTTTCACTCTTCTGCTCTTTGACCATTTCATGTCTCTACATGAGTCTTTCACATTAATGGCTGCGTCTTTATGTGGCCCATATCTTCTACTTTAATGTCTGAATTCAGGGATCTTAACCTCCAGTTCCAGATTGAAGCTGCAGCAGGAGAGTGAAGTTTATTCATATGGTGATTTTGTACAAAAGGCATTCAGACCCAGGACAGCTTTTAAAATCAAAGACCTCTGAGCTCCCAAAACCCCACATTTAGTGCCTGACACAGGCCTCTCCGCACGCCGCGCCGGGCGG
>JAVDPK010002111.1:0-44517 GCA_034780415.1 Cichlasoma orientale
CACACACACACACACACACACACACACACACACACACACACACACACACACACACACACACACACACAGAGAAGCAGGACAATGAAGATGTGCCATCAAAACAACACAAAGTAATCAGGCTGAATTGCAAAAGTCTTTCTGTATAAGTTCAGGCATTTAGGATGTTGTTCTTATTTAATCGACTCACATCAACCTGCAGTATGTTTGACTGCACATATTTAAATGTTCATGGACTGAATTACATATTTTAAGCCACTATTAAAGTCATTTTTTATTGTATAGCACATCTGGTACTAGTTACAGCTTCACTTATATTTTTAATTAGACTTTTTAACATTACTTAATAAAGTATTATGTTTGTGGAAATAGCTGTAATATTTATATTATTGGAAAGGCATATAGTTTATAATATAAAATAAAATGCACTAATGATTGTCAGACTCTACACTGCCCATTCATTCCTTGGGTTTAAATGTTAAAGTAGGAATATAAATGCTTACAGTTGTTTGCCACCTCTGCTCTGAGGCAGTTCCACACGCTGATGAATCTGTCCACCCGCTCAGTCAGCATCTTCTTCTGGTACCCTGATGAGGATGATACAGGAACTCAGTTTGTGTGTGTGTGTTATGTTGTTGTTGATGTGTGGTCACAGTAGAAAGGCGGATGTACCTGCTGGTATCTGCTGTAACCTCTGTGCAATAGTGTGAGGTGTGGAGTGTGATGCCAGAGGAAGCACCCTCAGCAGGTCAGACTGTAAAGCAGCCACGTCAGGAAGGTGATGTAACTGCCGCACACAGTGAATCTGAGAAAAATACACAAACCCAGAGTCGGTTTCTTGATCTGCAGTTAATGGCTCCACTAACCTCAGATTCTTATCACCCGCTGGCCAAGAAGGTTATGTGATTGGTTCAATTTGTTTGTTAGCAGTTTTACTCAAAAATAAATGCATGGATTTCAGTTCAATTCAATTCATTTTTTATATAGCACCAAATCACAACAACAGTCGCTTCAAAGAGCTTTATACTGTAAGGTAAAGACCCCACAACAAGATTTGTATAAAGATTTTCCAGACACCGGGCTTGGCCCAACTCCACATCCATATCCTCAAATACAAATGTTCATTTTCTCAAGAAATATCACAAAATAATCCAGATATTGATTAACAGTATGGAGGTAGTTTTCAGCCTCTGCAGAGGTATGCCCCTGCTGCTGTGTTGCTTTCTTTTCCCTCTTTCCTGTTTCTGGACTGCCCCGCCTGAACCCGCTTCAAACAGTTCTTACTATTAAATGGGAGCTTTCTTCCTCCCCATTGTCGCTAACTGCTGCTCCGAGACAGTTGTTGGCTGCTCTTTATAATACTGTCAGGTCTTTACCTCATCATGTAAGTGCACAGAGATCAGTGTTATGAAATGGCGCTCTTTTGGACTCTTTGTTCGAAAACCGTGAGTACATGCTGACTCAACAGCATTGACCCCTGGAGACATATCTAGCAAACCGCTGTTATGCTGTCTTATTAAAAGCTGGCACGGGCCTCCTTTGTCTCTGGCACTGCTTGCTGTGGTCCTGTGTGTTTGTGTACACTTGTGTCTGTTTGTGTGTAGATCCCTGGAGGCATGGTCCTCTCTGGTTCAATCTGCTGCTCATAATTCACTCACTCGTAGCATATACTGTATACACCAGCCTTCCATCCACTTCTTTCTGTTTTTGGTTCCTTACTCAATAAAAAGTAAGGAGATGTTCAGTAAAGCTTCATTTATATTCTGCCAATTCACAACAGTCAAGGTGTTTTAAACTGTAAAATATTAAAATATATGATCTAAAATATTAGAAAGAGAACTCCAACAACTAGAAAACCCACTATGAGCCCCAGCTGGTGACAGTGGGAAGGAAGAACTTTATTTTTAACAGGAAGAGACCTCCAACAGAGCCAGGCTCAGGGAGGGGCAGCCACCACCTGCATGTTATTGGTATCTGGCAGTGAATTCATGCTATGGTTCATGATGGCTTATTCTGATTTAGATGTACTAGCAGAATTTTTATGTTTGAATTTTGACTTCTGTGAAATGTGAAGCCTGATGATGACTGATACCTTCTTAAGAAACAAGCTGAGCAGAGGTAGAGTGCGGCGTCCCTGCATTTCTCCCACCAACTGAGAGAAGCGCTCCACTGTCATGATCTCAGGTAAAGTCCAGAAGGAGGAGTGGTGGGTTGGGCAGTTAGAGGGGAGAGACAGCATTTTCCCAGGATCCCCGAAGAGAAGATTCATTAAGGGGCTTCCAGCAAGTCCATCATCAGCTCCGATTTTGTCCTGGGCTTCAGCCAGGTTGTGCTGCAAATCCTGACAAAAGGTAGAAGAAGCAAAAGTCATCACCCCAAAGCACTAAATGTCTTTGTGTGTCAGGAGTCCTGCATCTAGTATCAGTATCAGACTTTACTTGAAGCACTGGGTTGATGGCAGAATCACAGATGAGCTTCTCCCACTGCTCCCGTCTTTGTCTGGAGGAGAGATCGGGTCTTGCATTGCGGGAACCTTCATTAATGTTCAGCAGAGTTAATGTCACGCGTATTTTACAGCACCATTAGAAGCAGCATGCACAAAGTCATTGTTGAGTCAGCATCACCTGCATGAAATCTGGCCAAAATCAAATGAATTGTAACTGCTGTGCTGTCTATGTTCTGATCCAGAGTCTGCCCCAAAACCTTCATGTCTTTTTCCAGATGTCGCCACAGGAAGTTGAAAACATCCGACGGCACGGGGTGGATAAGGCCACCGACTCCCTACAGCAAAAAAGATCAAAACAGGAGTATTATCACATGATAGCACCCTGTAAAATATATACAAAACCAGACTCAGGTGAAGTCTCACTCTCTGATTTTTGATGGCACCCTGGAGCATGGCGAGGTGGGTGAGCAGCCGCAGGATGCAGGACTGAGCGTAAGTCATTTGCCTCTCTGGGGCTTCAGACCGCTGATCAGCCTCTCCTAAAATGTGTCCTGTCCGAGTCTGATCTCTGACATTTCAGACAAACATGGAGGGACGCAGATATTACATATATATAGATATATAGATATATAGATAGGTACTGACAAATTTGCTTAACAAAGAAATACCCCAGTGTGGTCTGCTGCATAAATCCATGTACTGGGACATGTTTTTCTCCACCAATTGGCATTCCACAATGACACCTTGATCTAACCACTGGTCTTCCACACTATGGGACACATAAATTCTGTTAAAGTCTGTTCTTGTGTTGCTGATTCTGTTATATAATTTACTTGCTTAATAATTTACTTTTAATTCTAGCATTAAGAAAAGAGTAATAGTCCGTACCTCTCCTACAAAGCACGGATGTCCGTTGGCACACGCTGAAGTGATAAACAAAAAAAGCCATATTTGAAAAGGTTTCAGTAACAGGAGTATTATCACAAGCATCACACTGTGAAACACTTACTGTACTGCTGTAGTTTTTTCTCTTTCAACCACTGTCTGGCTTCACTTGCGTGATCATCTGGCATGGTTGGCAGGAAGGAGTTCTTGGAGGAAGAAGTAGATTGAGTTAATCCCTTTATTCCCTTCCTTGGGACTTCACCATTTAGCTAAATTTATGAACTCTAATTTACGACCTCATGAGACATTTTAAAAGAAACCTTGCCCAGCCTTAAAACAACAACAAAACAACAACAACAAAAAAAAAAAAAAACAAGACCCTACATTTCACATAATGCAATCTGACTGCATCTTTTATTTCCTGGTTTTATAAAATCCACATGACATTCTCAGGCTCAGCCAGAAGCCATTAAACATTCACAAGATGACGGGTGGGCCCTCTGATCTGTAACCTGATATAGTCAAAGCCCAGTATCAAATAAATAATAATGAATATTTTAAACTGTGAAAGATGCAAAGTAGAATAAAAAACAGTGTAAATGGTGTAAATGAGATAAGAAGCTTCTCACTCTGACATTCTCGGGCTGGAAGGCTAACTGATAAAGAGGATGCAGCAGAGAATTTTCACTGAGCAGCACAGAGTCCTGATGGACCAGCAGCTCCAGGAGGGTTTGTCTCTGAGCTGACAGGTCCGGGCTTATGTAGAGACACAAACCAGTGTGACGGGAAAGAAGTGAAATGCAGAAATCCCTGAATTCCCTTGATTTGATGTTTTTTCTGAGGAGCGCTTCCACCCTCGCCGTCTCCTGTAAATTCAGACAACATGTCAGATAACTGTAGTGGACATTAAAACTATTTTTAACAACATTTACAAGTCTTTAAAAAAGTTTAAAAAGTTCATTTAGTATCTTTTTTTTAGTCAACTGGGGCACGTCCTGTATGCAGCTCAGTTTCAGGGTGAGACACTCAAAATATCAGAAGGTTTTTTTTGTATCATTTTAAAGTCAGATGTCGACCCATAAAACACAGAATCAGTGCCTACTGTCAAATATCAGCGTATGACTGACATGACACAAGTGGGCATTAGACTGACCTGTGTGGAGGGATGCATGCTGGCATCACGTGACTTGTAGCGACAGGTAATGTGTCTGAACAAGGCCAGGGCCAGGAGGCTGATCTGAGAACCTCCAAGTTTCTGCAGAGAAGCACAAAAAAAATGATATTCAACAAGTGAACAAGCTGACGCTAAATCATTTACAACAAGGACGCTTGTTGTAAATAGCTGAATACTGTGAAACCTCTGCTAGAAAAACAAGTTGGAAATGTAGAAAAAATGTAGACTATAAAAAAGAAACAGTTGAATGCAAGTTCACATGCTTCAAGGACTGAAAGACTGGATACTGAAACTGTGACTTAAACTACTTGGATCCACACAGATCATCTGTTAGCTTTGAGAGATGCATCGTTGGAAAGAAGACCAACAGTCCTGAGATTTGAGGGTAAAATGATGGCTGCAGAGTGAAAACTGTGGACATAGCTGCAGTTAAAGGAGAAAATTTTCCACTGACAGTTGATGCTTCAACACTTCATACAATTCCCACCCATGTCAGTGTAATCTCTGACATGGGTGGGAAAAGAATGAAACTTAAATGGGAACTGGAGAAAAAACATAAAAGATTTTTTAAAGTTGAATACAAGTCAAATACATTAACTTCTTGGCATAATTTTAAAGTCTGAATGATGTCTGTAGCTGAAAATATGTTGAAGTGGTTGTAAGAGCAGGCTGAATGAGGATTTGAAATTTCTCTCCATTAAAATACATAGTAAAGATTTTTTGTGAAATAAAAGGATAAATGGAGGAGAATAGATGGATGGATGGAAGTTGGATATTTTAAAAAGTACAAAAGTTCAAAATGAGAAAAGTACAAGTAGACTGCTCACAAAAGAAGCCAATTAATATCCTCATCCACCTCCTGTGGTCTGTGGATTTCCCTCACCTGTAGCTCTGTCACAAAGGTGTCAGATTTGTTCTCCAGAAGAACCTGAGCCACAGCGTCTCTCATGGCTCGATAAGGCGCCCCGCAGCAAAGGAAATGATCCACATTAGCTGGAATCATCCTCTATGGGGAAAAAATGAATATTTTAGTGATTAATTTCTGAATACCCTGCTTAGGCTGCTGCAACTGCAACCTAGCCTTCTGATAAACATGCATGGATGGATGGATGGATGGATGCATGCATGGATGGATGGATGGATGGATGGATGGATGGATGGATGGATGGATGGATGGATGGATGGATGGAGCGCTTTGTTTTATTTTCTTACCTGAAGCTGAAGCAGCTTTGGAGGGAAGATCCAGCTCCAGGCTGGGCTGTTCATCAGGAACAGTATGCAGTCCATACCGGAGCGTCTGTGGAGGGCTCGCAGCACGTAAACCTTGAGCCAATCATTACCACTGTACTCACACACACCCCTCACCTGCAACAGGTACTGATCAGTCTCCATTTCTCCACCTTTGAATGCAAGAGGAAATAGTCATAATACCTCTATGATAAATGTTTTACAGTTAATCCAAATTCACAGCACTAGAGCAGTAGATATCAAATTTCAGGCATGCATGTATACATACATACATGTGGCTAACACACCTTGAGCCGTGGCTCTCTCCAGCAGCTCTGCAGCAGTGCTCAGACATATTCTGAGCCTGGCAGTATTGAGCAGGAACTCTGCCGGGTCCTCCTGCCTGTCTGGAGTCTGTTTCCTGGCAATCCTGCTCAGGAATCTGATTTCTGTTTGTGTTTGCTGGTCTCCACTCGGCTCCACTTCTCTTGCTTTGGAGCACAACAGAGAGTCCTGAGTGGCAAACCCAGCACAGTTAGTTTAGGTTGCGTAAAAGAGGTGATGTTCTGAGAAATAATGTACAAAAGCTCAAAGTTGAATTCTCTCATAATGTGAAACTTCTGCTAAATGAACAAATTACAGAGATATAAACAATACAGGTGAGAATTTTAATGCAATGAGCACCAAAGAGGAGCAGAAGTCTGTCTTATTTCACCTGGAAGCAGTTGACAAACAGCAGGTAGAGTTCAGTGCGGTCTTCTTTATCTAGAAAATTCTCCTCCAGGTTCTTCAGGTAGGTGTGAATGTGAGCCTTTGCCTGGTCAAAACTAACAGATATACTCCAATTAGCCAAAACGTCACAGCCTGAAGGTTCTGGTTTGAAACCTGCCTGAGGTCTGGGTGATTCTGAATTAGCTGTGGGTGCAGATGTGACTTGGTTAAAGCTTGTTGCTCTGAGCTTTGTGCTATTAAATCCACTGTTTTTCCTTCGGTGTAGGTATTCGGCCTGTTTTATGACACTGCCCTGAAAGCTGCTCCTTGGTTTTTTGTCTGCTTGGTTCTTACAGCCTTTCATGAGATCCCATCTTTGATCCCTCACCTGTACTGCAGCAGCAGTTTCGGAAGCACAGATCGGACCACCGGACTGTTATCCACACACTCCAGGAAGGGAGTGAGCTCCCTGGTCCTGTACACGTCTCCTGCAGCACACAAAGGAACAACAGAGGGAATGGCTCACTGCCACAGCTTTATTGGTTATCCAGATAATGCCAGTGACAAATTCTCTCACTGACCGTTAGCGGAGACGAGTAAAGAGAAGAGCAGCTCCACCACCCCTTCTCCAGGGCTCTGACCCTCTGACAGATAGAACCTGGACACCACCTCCAGGAAGAAGGTGTTACAGCAGCGTCTGATGGCTGCCTGCTGTTCAAGTGATGCCCTGAGCCACACAAATGTATCCAGTGAAACATTAAACAGAAGAAAGCCTTCAGACTTTAATAACACGGCAGTACAGACTGCAGTACAGACTGCAGTACAGACTGAGTGAGTGAACATGAAATTATGACATCCAGTGTTAAACTATGCAGCTCAAAAGCAGATGTTTCACCAAATCACCGTTTGTGTAGATATGCGGAGCGCCCTCTGCTGGAATGAAGCTAAATCGAACTAAAGACATAATACAATCATTTTGCCTTGAGATTCAATAACAGAACGCTGCCCTTTGTTGATTTTTATGGAGTTGATAAGTTTTCATTTTAGGATTCTGACTGTCTGTGTCCCAGGTGGGGCAAGTGCAGCAGCGACAGGTGCTCCCAGGTAAAGAGGAAAACAGCTTTTTGACTTTGTGCAATATGCAAGCATGAGGATATGTTGAATATGTTTTTAATATAAAGTAATATCTTTAACACCTCAGTATAAACATGTTTTTTCAGCCCCTCAGTGGTATTTTAAACAAGTTACATGACCCACCACATATTCTGCATTGTTTTTTCCCCACTCACTTGACGGTGGCAGAAACAGTCGGGTTGAAGTTGGATGGCAGCTCGTTCCTGCATTTAGGGCATCGCCTGTGTGCCCGAATGCAGTGCTGGAGACACGGCAGGCAGATAACGTGCTGACAAGGCAGGACACACGGTTCTTTGAGCTCAGCGAGGCAAACCGGGCAAGAGATGCCAAACCTTCACAGAAACAAATCATTAGAGAGGAATCGTATAACTGTAAAATAAGATCGAGCAAGACATTCATGATCTGATTTTGTATCTTAGTTTGCTTAAGATTCACACACGGGTCTGAATATTACTGTTAAATTAAGCAACAATTAAGTCTTGAATAGAAAGAAGTGTTATGAAGGCAGAGTCTGACCTCAGATCTCTGCTGATGCACTCATCATGGAAAGAATTGAGGATGCGGATCAGCTGCTGCAGCGTGTCCACACTTCTTACGTCAGGAGACTCATGCATCAGCTGTTCGAAAATCAGAAAAGAAAGCGGAAACACGCCTTGTTACATCTACAGTTGCATCTTTGAATGGTTTAAGGTGGGTTAAAATGACCCTGAATGATCCACTTTATTATCACAGAAACCTCGTTGAGTATTTTGAAGGAAAACACAGAAGCAGGTTTTTCCATACGTTCAGGTGAAGGTTGCAGTGTTTGAGAGCCACTTCTCTCAATCTCGAGTCGTCCTGTTTAACTCTACAGATGACATGCTGGACGAAAGACGTGACGACCAGCATCCCGTGCCACAGTGATCTGGAACGGCAGACGAGATTAAAAATTAACCCGAGAGACACAGAAAGCTTTTTGCTTTTTCTTCTTTACATCCTGTCACCTTGACTCACCTGATGGAGTCCAGGTGTTGTAGACAGCCAGGGCTACACAGGGCACTGTATTTCTGACTGAACGCTCTATCCAGACATGGCTGCAGTAACTCCACTCTTCTCACAAAGGACTCACACTCATCCAGGGAAGTCACAGTCAGAAGTCTGGTCTGCTCAACACAGACACCAAGAGCTAAAATGTCCTCCCCCTGCCAAAAAAATAAAATGCGTACTTGTTATGAAGATAAAAGACTGTTATATGTACCTTTTGAACCTGTTTTTAAATAATGATCAGGACTGGTAAATGAAGATTAGTCACCATTTCTTCCAGCTCCCTCTTTGACCCCTGCTGAGCAATGTCAGTGGCTAGGTGGCGCTGCAGCAGAAATATGTGGCAGAGGGTGTCCAGTCTGGGTTCAAAATGCTTTGAAGCTGCTGTTATCCAAGCAGGAGAGAGGTCAGCGATGGCGCCCATGGACATCTGAAGTTCACACACGCAGCCCAGCAGGGCCTTGGTGAACACCTATATATGACACGTATAATTGTAAAAGCGTCAGTGTTAGCCAAACAGGCTCAATTCCAACAGCTGTCCATTGAGCGGGTGTTAGATCAGCTATAGAAACAACAAAAAGACTTTATGAAGGTTTAGAAAAGGTTTATAATGACTGGCAACATTACAGAGATGAGGTAAAAGTCAGAAACGATGCAACCTGCAGCTGTTTTTACTGCACACAGCACAGCGTGAAGAGAGAAAACATCGACGCGTGCGTAACACTTATGTTGTTGATCATCACTGGCGTCTATAATGAGTGTTTTCACAAGGCTCTTCTCACTTGACACCTTTCAGGGTGGTTTACCTGGTGATGCTCTCCGATCGTGCTGATGACGACAGAAACACGTTTGTTTTTACCAAAAATAAATATTAGAAATATTAGTGTTGGCGATCTGTTTGTTTTCACGTTGGTGGAGGAGATCCCAGCAGATGGTATCTGATGCAATCACAGGACTCTCAGGGGCACTGAGAGCAGTGCACGGCTGCTGAACTCAACTGCTTCAAATAGGATACAAATCTGTTGTAGTTTTTGCATTTTGGTACTTTTTCTTTTACATATTACTTATTTAATAGCAGGGTCATCCAGAACTTGGAAGCTCTTATTGAGATCAAAAGATGTTTTCTGATCAATGTGTCCCAAAGATGTCCGTGATGTATGATTGCAGTAATTGGAGGCAAAGCTAGTTTATATACAGAATGTGCAGATTTTATCAGTAGATGGAAATAAGCTGTTTCAGGTGTTGGATGCTTCTGAATGCGTTTAAAAATATTTAAAATGAATTTTGATTTTGCAACAACTGGAAATAACTCAAAAAATGTCTTATCGAAACATATGACTGATAATGTCTGTACCTTTAGCTCGTCCTTTGACTTGATCTTCAAAGAAAGCAGCAGGAAGTCTTGCAGATAACGGTGGCCATAATCCAAACGGTCCTCATCTGAGAGCTTCTGCAAGTGGCTGCCCAGCCTGCTGCTGTTGAAGGTGCTCACAAACTGGAGGATCCTCTCTGTGCCACCTTCTTTTGTTACTGAAGTTAAAAGAGACAGACAGATATCCATTTCAGCCTGCTGCACATACACTTCATTTGTCCAATTTGTTTATGAGTTTACACATTTAGTTATGAACCTGGCATGAATTCAGATTCTTCCCACAGACTCTCGAGGTGCATGTGGATGAGCCAGCTGAACGGGGCCAAGCAGGGCTGCTCTACATCATCCAACGTGAAGCAGTGCTGCACAAGCACCTCCTGATCTGACTCACTGGAAAATATTATAAATAAAGAAAAAATGATGCTTTATGCTGATAAAATTCACTCTTTTTATTACACAGATGAACCAAAACAGTACCGCGACTCACAGGTGAGGTAACTAACAGCGAGTCTGGTCAGGGATACAGTACCAGTCATATTAGATAATACAAAAACAACTTTTGTAGGTAACGTGTTGGATGTAAGAGAACTGGGCAGGCGTAAGGACCTGAACAATTTAGACAAGGACCAAATTTCTGGGAAACTGCGAAGCTTTTTGGGCGCTTCTGGTCAGCAAACCTACCAACAGTGGTCAGAAGAGCGACAAAACAGTAAAACAGTGGTGAAAGAGACACAGCTTACATTATGTGCTGGTCTTGGAGGGCCAACAGCACATGTTAGAGATGTGGTCATAATGTTTTGGCTCAACAGTATATACATCTGAGGTAATGCACGTTACCTGGAGTTTTGGAGAGGCGTTAGGTGTAAAACCTGCAAGTCTTCCAGGATGTCCAGCCACAGCTGTATCAGGCCCTGACTGAGCCTGTCATCAGAGAGCAGGTCCAGATTTGCATACCTGTCCATAACCTCCAACATGCTGGCCAAGATCGGGGTCACGGTGGACTGAAGACGGCGCCACAGGGTATGCCTTAAATCCACAGATAAGAACGACAAGTTTATTTTATATTTATTGCTGAAAACGTGTCAGAAGCCCAGAACACATTCACATGACACTGAAACATTGCTGGGACAGTCCTTCAGTTTCTTGATCATTAATTAAACCTTCAAGTGCTGGAGCAAATTCCACTGATAGAAAAGAAATATTAATTTGCTTTAATTAGAGCTACAATTACCTAGTTAATAATAACATTATGTGTATTTTCTTTTGATTAACCGATCATTTGTTTTGTGTTTAAAATGCACAAAAACAATGAAAACATGAAAAGAACATCTTCAAATTTTTGGATTTGTTGTTTTTACTTGAAAATTCCTGAAACAATCAAAACAGAAATATTTTTAAATAATGGAAAAGTGTTTGTAAGAAGTTTTATATTCAAGGCTGGATTCAGACATGCACACAAATATACACAAAACACACAATTATAGTGTATAAGTGCCTCATTTGTACAAGTGCATGAGCTAATAGTAAAAATGTCCAATACTACAGTATCTGCAGTACATCCTCTCCAAAAACGGATCATTTTACAGATATTTAGTGCACACAAAGTTTTACTGGATTTACTGGAATGAGGGATTCATATTGCGTAGTCAGGTATAAAAAAAAGAATCACTCTGACTGATTTGTGTGATGCCACACGGTGATGAATCATGTTTACCTCAGAGTCCCCCCCTCTTGCAGAGCCTGCCGTTTCTTGGCCTCTAAGCTCACCCAATCTTTAGGAGCGCCCATCGTTTCTTCTTTTTGTGCCAATGCCTCAGCCAGTCCACTCAACAACAGCCTCTGAAAGTGAACTTTAAACAGGGTGTAGTTTGTTAGACATAAATGAAGAACAGGCTGAGTGGTATTACTCATCAGACCCTTTCAAAGTTCTGCAGATGCATTCGGACCATTTTGTGCTTTTGGGCAATGAAAGCGTATTGTAGCAACATATAACCTGAAATCTGCATTAGATATTTACTTCCTGCGCGCTCCTGACCAGTTCCCAGAAGACTCAGAAGGATGTGCATCCGCTCCATGCTTCTCGATGCCACGCCTTCGGGGTCCCTCAGCAAACCCACTGCTTTTTGGATGCATGACCTCACTAAAGACAGACTGTGAAGGTGAGCTCTGTCGCCCTGTACACAGAGCATTATGATATTCGTTTTTCAAGTGTAAACATTTATAAAACATTTGCTCACCATCTGATTATACAATAACTCACGTCTCTGTCTTCTTCAGAGGCCTTTCCTCCCCTCACTGTTTCTCTGTCTTTGTGGTTTTCTGATGAAGATTAAGATGAAGATTTTATTGCTTAGGGTTGTCATTCTCGCTGCCAGTATAAAACGATCTATTTGGATTCCCATGTAAAGTATAATACTGTGTTCATGCACAGTGTTTACCTGTCAGCGCAGGTGTGAGCAGGCTGCTAATCAGAGTTCCACAGAAAACCGACAGGTTCAGGCTCATGTTCTCCGAATCCCTCAAGTCATCAATATGCACCGAGTTCCAAACTCCTTTGATAGAAAAGATAAAACATGGTGTTATTATTGTATACATCATGGATGATGCAGTAACTGAACAAATAACTGTGGTGATCTTTTTTCCACTTAGTCCTCACCTCCTTGGAAACCAATGTACTGCGAATGACTTGAAATCCTTGAAACCTTCACTATAAAAATCACCCAACAGGTGTGATCCTCCAGTGACATCAAACAATTCATGGTGCAATACCTGTTAGCAGACAAGCACAACTCAAGACACCTACACTGTACACTGAATGTGTCCATGTGTTTGAGATTGAGACCTACTTTGCTGATGCAATGAGCTCGCTGCTGCAGTGGGATTCCTCGAGGTCCATTTGGATTAGCAGAATATGAAGAGAGTGGCCAGTGTTTTGAAGGAAGCCCCTGAGACAGACAGATGAGCAAAAACAAGATTAATCCTCATCAGCTGCCTCTGATACATCTGTATACCTCTGATATCAAAGCAAATGCTACTGTGAACTAAACCTGCACAGTAAGCACCTGCAATGCTGTCATGTTCACGTGACAACAAGCCAGAGCTACGCTTTTCTGTATCATTGTGTTTGTGTTTAGACACAGTAAACTCTCCCATCATCAGGTAAACTTGAGATGACACTGTCTTCTATATTTTTTATAATTATAATAACTGTTATAACACATATAAACTTTCCTTGGGCAGGCTGAGCAGGTATATTGAAGCCTGCACATCCATTTCTAATAATAATCTGCGATTGACACACAGTCTTCCTGCTCTTAAAAGAAAACAACAGGATTAATTCAGATTGATTTTACTGGGATAAAGACATTAATAAATATGTCTGGGCTCATGTCTTTAGCCCAGTAAAATAAAGGCCTTTGATCATTTTTCAAACCCACCAAATCTACTGTGCATGGAATTGTTTTGGGGTTTGTTTGTTTTTTAGGCCATTTTTTGTTCATAATTTATTATTTTCTTTCTATGTTTTTTTTTTTTAACCTACTCACACTTATTTTGAAAGCGCTGTCGCTGCTAACCAGCTACTCCCAGCCCTTTCCATCTCGTATTTCTCTACTGGCTGGCTCACTGGTCAGGTCACTGTTATCATTTAGGTGTTTTCCCAGAAAGGCTCTCATCCCAGAAACAAACCCCTGGACTGCAGCTGGTGACACTAACTCACTGAAGATCTTCTGCAAGCTGAAGGACTGCTCTAATCAGAAACTGCAGCAGAGGGAGAACTGGTTCATGTGCTACTATGTCAACAAGGGAACATTCATTTAACAAAGTGTATGCACACGGGTATGTATTTGTGTGCACATGCCCTCTCCTGTGCCCAAAACAGAATCTATATCTGTAAGAAACACTGTGGTCTTAAATATTTTCAGGAATACCTGACAGCTGTATGGTTAATTGAAAAACGTAGTGAAAATGACAAAGTACCAATGCTGCTTTTTTAAATAGTTGGTACCGGATTTTATTGCAGAAGGAGATTTCAGTGTCGAACTGGTGGAGCGACAGCAGGAGGATCCTGTCTGTGTGCAGTCCCAAAGCATGGGCTGCAACCCTTACATCTGATCTGGTTAACAAGCTGGAGAATGTAGTAACCTATACAAAACCACAAAGCACACAGTGCAGTAAACAGATTGTAAGGAATGTGAAGAACTGATGAAAAACAAGCTAGTGGTCTGTTATTTGCCTTACCTCAAGAAACTGGCTGGAGCACTGACACTCCTTCAAGCAGTCTTCCAGAAAATCACGAAGTGAGTGGTGATGCTGTTGCTGGAAGTACAATCTCTGGAGTTTCTCTGTTTCCTGCTTTGCTAAATCTGAATACTTGAGCCTGACCACAGCATCAGGGGTAGCACAGCTTAACAAAAGACCTTTGGCTAAATCCAAGACTTCCTCTTCCTCATTTTTTCTTGCAGACTCAACATCATTTTCTATCTCCATCATCTCTTCGCTTTCTGGCATCTCTTTGTCATCATTATATATCTCAGTGGATTCGTTATTCTTTTCCACTGCCTTAATTTCTTGATCTGTATCCATTGCATCACCCAGCTGATCATCCTTCAGCTTAATAACATCTTTCTGCGTGTTTGTCTCAAGTGTTTTGTTTGGCTCTTCCTGTTCATGCTGTCCTTCTTGAGTACCGTCCACTCTCAGTGCTCTCATTTTCAGTGCTTGTAACAGAGCGCTGGCACAGGCATCACCATGGAAGCCAATAAAAATGTCAGATAGCTTGAAATCTTCTGTGGCCTCACCAGAGAATTCCTTCACCCACTCTCTCAGTTTGTCGAGAACTCTGTGTTGCCATGCCTCGAGGTCAGTGCTCCTATCCACCCTGTGTTTTTCCAGTCTGTTGATAAGGGGCACTGGAAACTGTTCATAGACCTTCTTCTGGTCCTCCACTACCACCAGTCTGAAGTTAGTATGAACACGACATTTGACCCTGTGGGAGCCAAGACCCAGATCAACATACTGCTGCTTACTGAGGTAAACATAGTACTGGTTCAAGGCATCATATAGGCTTTCATAGAGATTCTGCATGTTGAGGAGGATAACAGTACGTCCGGTCTCCATGCATGTCTTTACTCGGTTCACATTACGGCAGATTTGGGCATATTCCTGATCCTTTGGGAATCCCGAGCCAAAAATGATTTCTGGCGGTGGATGGTCTCCTGTGGCAAACACTTGTTGCTGAAGGATATGGAGAGCTGCATTGTTGGTGGTCAGTAAAAGGAGGTACCGGCTCTCCTCAGTGGTGCCATGATCAAGATTCTTTTTCACCATTTGCAAGGTGCTTGGTCTGGGAATTTCTGTAAGGTCATTGAGAACCTCTTGGAAAAATATGACAGGGTCAAAACCCTCTGGCTGTCCACTGAAGTTACGCAAGATGGCCTCTACCAGCTGTTCACCATCCGGCTCTTGCTGTGTGGATTTGACTGCAGCAAAAAGCATTTTGACAAGGCTGTAATAATCCCTCAGGCCAAAGAACTGATTCTTTGAGGTCTCCTTACAGATGCTTAAGAAGGACTTCGCCAAAGCTGGGAAGAGGTGTTTGATTTTCAGGAGAATTGGGTTTGAGGATGAACAAATTCCCTTGGCAGTTTCAACAAGTTCATCCTCACTTGGATCCCATCTGGATACAAATATCCCTCTGTTCATCTTGGCTGGGTCAAGAGCCCAGTTCGAGATGCCAACAAAGCCGACCTTCATGTGTGGATCTGGCTTTTCATTGTCAATGCAACCATCCTCCAAGAGAGGATGAAGGGTCTTCAGTGGCATCTGAGGGGAATCTTCTGCTAGTCCTATCTCATCAAGCACTACCACTGACACATACTCATCCATGTTTTTGTCCTTCTGAAAGCGGGCACAGTTCCTGAATGTGCCTATGATGCCCTCTGGGCTTGAGTGAGGGCTGCACTGGAAGGAGACCATATGAACTTGCTTGAGATTCTTGAATAGCTCACAGTGGGAATTCTGTCCCTGCATGGCATCAGCAACCACAGTTTTAGCAAGTGACTTGGAGCTGCCAGGCTTGCCAACCAGAAACAGTGGGATCCTGAGCTCAATGCAAACCACCATGAGAAACACATTCTCTTTGAGTGCAGCATTTTTGGCTATGGTCTCCCTGGTTTTTATGTTCTGAAGGAAGAAGTCTTGACAGGACGAAATTTCTTTCTGCAGTGCGTCTAAATAGCAGAAAGGTTCTGGGAAGTACCTACAAATGTTATCCAGGTAGTCCTCTTTGGTCACCAGAGATGGGTAGTAGCAGACACCAACAGCAAGAATCAGGCACTTTAGTGTTTTATGATCCTCGCTGAGATGGGTGCACTTGCTGAAAAGGACATCACTATGCTGGTAAACCAAATTAGCACTTTCATGGACCTCTCCACATCTCTGAGACTCACAAAACTGCACTCATTTTTCCGACTTCGCATGTATTTCTGGGAGGCTGCTAACACATTTGAAATGATGCTCTTGCATGCTAGTGGCAAACGATGGTCAACAACTTTCTTTTGGACAATCTGTTGGATGTAGGAAAGCTCAGTTGAATCACTAAGCTGACCAAAATCCCACACCAAAGAAGCCATGCTTGGAGGGAGAGGGTGAACTCTGTAGACCAGCTGCCTAAGAGGAACTTTGCCAAGGCGGTCCTCTGTTTCATCAGCTTTCACTCTATATCCTAATCCAGCACGTTCCAAACGTTCCACCATTTCAGAGGAGTGCTTCCTGTAAGGGTTGCAGGCAGCTATTACTTTTAAGCCACTGTTAGCCTTTAGAGGTTGTCCTTTCACTGTGCGATCACACAGGATTTCCTTGATGGCAAAAATGGCCTCTGTGGTGTTGGCTTCATCGAAGAATAAAATGGTGTCTAGATTGTGCATCTCACGGTTCTTGTGAGCAAGTGCCTCAGCCTCCTTCACCTTTCTGTAGATCATTTCTGCAGTGGTTCCGCCATGGACTTTGACAAGTACCATGTTCTCTACTGATCTCTTCTCCCTTTGCAGACTACAAAGGAAACGGACTAATCTGGTTTTTCCACAGCCAGTCTCTCCCATGATGACAACAGGAATTTCACATCGGAATCTCATGTGTATGGCCAACATCTTCATCACATTGTCTGCAGTGAGCTCATAAGTAGGGTCTGGATCAAATCGCCTGTCTGTAATTCCTTTCGTTGCTCCAACAACGCATGAAATCCGTTTGATTTTGTCTGCCCGGGGCAACTGATCAAAGTCCTCAGTAAGAGAAATCCTCTGCCGCTGCAAACCTTGAAAAAGCTCTTGTGACATCACATGGCGTATCAGAACCTTATTGCTGCGAGGATCAACGGCATTCAGTGTGTTCTGCCAACATGGTTGCACATTAAAGCCAAGGAAAGACATTGACATGTGGTCCGCGTTGAAGAAAATGTATGGATGAGACTCATTTTCCCAGCGCTTACGAATTGTCAGCCGGGCCAGAAGGTCCTCTTCCTGACTGTTATCAATGTGCGGCATGGGACTTTCATCAGACGTGTTCAGAGAAGGCGAGGCAAAATCTCTCGCCATTAGAATCATGAACTTCACAATGAAGCCTTTGAAACCAGGAAGCTGGTCTGCAAGAAAATCTCGATCACAGAAAATTGAGTTTTCACAGTCTTTCAGCTGCACATTGAGGAACCAGGAGAAGTTCTTCAGCTCACCCCAAGATGGATCTTGCATTCCACAGTAGGACAGGAAGAGACTGAGACAGTCATTGGGATCCCCCACTCTGGAGCCCTTCTGGTAGTTAAAATGATCCAGATTCTGATTCTTCTTGTAAAGTTTTAAGTACTGATAGGGTCTTTGAATCCCCTCACTGCAAAACTCCTGTTCATCCATCAGTGGATCAAAGGTCTTACTTGTTGATAGTCTTCGACTGGCCAGCAATTGCATAACCTGTCTTGGAGGTCTACAACGAATGGTGGGCAGAACATCAAAAAGTCCAAGCCTCGTCTGCATGAGAAAAGCAGCAGTTTACAGTTTTCCCCAAACATTATTTGTCAAAATATAAAAATATGTTAAAAAGATCGTTTTAACTGTAATGCCATGTTTAAAGAGTTTAATTAAAGACATACAATGTGGCATTTAAAACAATATTGTTCAATGAAGTCTGAAAAAAACATGTTTACCTCTTTTGGCTGGTTTTGGGGGGAAGCATATGTTTTCAGGACCTCAACAGTGATCAAGTGAGCTGCATTTCTTCTCCACAGCATGCCATGACTGTCGTTCACACAGCCCAGAACTGTCAGGTGGAACAGGAGCTCCTCCAAACCTGAACGAACCTGAGAGATATCCAAAGAGAAAAAAAAAAGGCAGCAGTCAAGTACGATCTACAGCAGAACAAGCTATCAGCAGCTCTCCATGATCACATACTTACTCCAGCAGTGTCAATGTGCAGAAGAACAGGATCCTGCTCTCTCAGGGGTGCCAGTTTCTCTGACAAACTCCTAATCAAGTAGTCTATGTCAACACATGGCTCAATCAGCTTGATACTGATATGTTTTGCTCTGGGAGAAATCTGCAGGAACTTCTCAAACAAACGATCAATATAAAGGGATTTCCCTATAAACAAAAAAAAAAAAGATGTCAGTAAATTTAAATATTGTTACTGAACTGCATTTTTGTTTGTGTGAGAAAGAGAAAATACAACTAAATTTTGTTGCCACTTATAGATACGTATCTAAAATCCCCAAAATGTCAAAGCTAAGAATAACACCTCACAGGCGACGAGCAGGTTTATGATATTTTGCTGTTGCAATTGTATTTAATACAAAAAGTAATGCTTCTTTTAAGATGACTTAATATGAAATGACTGTCCTGAAGCAAATGCTAGCCCATGCAAAAAAGAAAGAACAGATTTCTATTCAAGTAATATATCAAAAAGAAGTTATAGAAATTTGCTGTATGTGCTATTGTGTTAGGCAATCCTACATTATCTACATTATTAAACAAATAACCTGTTTTTTGTTTAAAAAATAGCCAGAAATAAAAGGAAAATACACAGACTAGTGTTAAGGATGGTAACACAGACTCACTATATGCATTCCAATCATGCTTAAGTGCCCAGAAAAGCCTGAATTAGGGTTTTCCTTACCAACAGCAGGGCACTCAGATGACACCATCCAGACTGAGAGCTGGTCTGGAGAAACCAGTGCGACAGGGTTTTGTCTGAGTGTGTTTTCTGTGAAGTGGTGATGCAGATATTTCCTGGCAGTGTCTGCTGTTAGACCCACACCAGCTTGTACTTTATCGTTGCTGAAGAAAGAGGGCACATATCTGTGCTGGTGCACAACCGGACTGACTATGACCAGGCGATAACACGGGCCAGCACTTCTCTCAAGACCCTCAAAGAGCTCCCCTAAAGCTACACTGACATCATATCCCAGCAGCCCTGGATTGACCAGAGAGTATATCTTCTGGCAGTTTTGTCTGGAGCCTTGACCGAGAGCTCGGCGGAGAAAGATCTCCACCTCCTCTTCTGTGGTTTCCTCTCTGCAGACTAGAACCTCATCAGCAGTTGGCAGAGGCTGCTCTGGACTTTCCATGTAAAAAGAAAGAGTGGTGGTAAAAACCTCCTCAATGGGACACAGAACGAGATTGGGCTTTCCTTCCTGGAGAACTGCTGAAAGATTTCTGATCATGTGCTGCTGGTTCATTTCAGAGAGGCAGAAGAGGAAGTTGGCCAGAGTCAAGATATCCAGGGACTCACTGAGGAAGCATGGCATGTCTTTTTTGAATCGCTCCCAGAGATTCTCAAGACTGTCCTCCTCATCAGTATGATCAGATTTCTGCACATCATCTTCATCATCTGAAGAAAACTCCATCAAATCAAAAGCCTTTTCCACGTGCACTTCAGTTTGTTGTGCTGAAGCTGGCATCGTGTCGTTGGAAGGTTCAAAATACATGTCATCATCATCATCAGATGAAACATCTTCCAATTCATCAGCGTTCGAGGTCATACTTCCTGCATTAATGTAGGCGTCTCTGACATCATTTAGCGTGCACTCGGGCTTTATGGGAAAAAGTAAGTGCCATAGCTGCTGAGGAACAGACGCCTGTCGCCGACACACTTTGTTTATCCAGTGGCACAAATAAACCATCTGCTCCGAGGTGTAGTGGTTCAGCAAGCCGTAGCTGGAGCGCATTTTAGTGATGAAGGAACGCCATTCCTTCTGGCACGTGTCCATGGACTGAGCAAGCTTCGGGAGCTGCTCTGTCACCTCACCGTAGTAGAACATCTGTTTACCCTTCAGGGAGAAGAAGGTGACTCTGATGGACGGCTGCTGCTGCTCTTGGCAGCACCGGACCTCAGCGTGCCAGTCTCTGAAGAGCATGTTGCCAGATGTTTGCATCTGAAGAAGGATGGTGCCCAGTCTCTGAACTCCTTCAAACACCTACAGAATATGAGGACATGACAGCAGGCGTTAAACAGTTTCCTAAGTCACACACTGGGCCTATGTTAAATTGCCTTTAGCTTAGGCTACAGTAACAATGGATGGAACCACATTTATTGCATAAAAAAACATCGAGTATCAGATAAGGTGACTTACAGTCATAGATCACCTAACTCTTTAATTAGTCAATTAAAGAACTGCTCTTTCTTCTTGAATACCTTTGAGGCCTCCTGCATCCTATCATCACAAGGATGTAGCTTTAAAGGTGCCAAAATCTTAATTCAAGCACAAAAAATCCTGCACTTACATTATTCTTTTGCATGGTTTTGCATAGTTATGGTTATTAACTCTGTCGCCACTTCTGTGCATATTCTGAGTTTAATAAATTTTCCAACACACAATAAAAAAGTTGAGACCTTTTCCAAAGAATAACAGTCTACAATAGTTTTTGTGCTTTTTTTTTTCCACTAACAAAAAGTCTCATTTTAATGGTTTAAAAGCCGCTGACCTCTGTGAACCTGTTGACTTGTTCTCTGCCATGCTCCCCTTTGGATGACATGAGCATGAGTTTGTTTTGTAGCTCCAGGAGGTCCTCGAGCTTGTAGCTCTTCTCCTCTTCGTTGCTTTTCAGTGTGACCTGCACCATGTTTTGCAGACATCTCTGCAAACAAGAGTAATAAACATATTAAAAAAAATTATTTCACTGTGTACGGCCCAAATCCTGTGTTTGGCACAAGAAGACTGTCCACTCACTCTCTGTGTGTTTTCATCAGCCCATCCTACGTGATAAACTCCATGAGCGTTAATAGAGGAAGCCAAAGAGAGCGAGGACTGCTCGACAGAGCCGTGAGTCTCCTTCAGTGCTTTCAGCCAGCTCAGCAATCGGGTCGACTCTCTCTGAAAAACAAGCCAAACAGTATTACTGCCTCTCTGCAACATCAGCCAGGATTTAGGCCTAAAACTAAGGGAGAAGCTGTAAATACCAGTTTGTCAGGGAGTTTCTCGTCCCTACTTTGGGTGTCCCACACCTGCCGAGCACATCTCATGAACTCATCAAAGCCAGCTTGAGGGGGAAGGTAGTAGAGCAGAGGGGCATAGCCCATCACAGCATCATGGAAGCAGGCCACCTGATCAATCTCTGTGTCATTCTCTCCAGCAGATATGGAAGCCAGATCCACATAAACCTTCACGTCGCTCATGTCTGTTGACAGGAGAAAAAAGTGAGCAGCGTGGTATTTTCTGCAAGGCCACAATATAATTTATAACAAAGAACATAAAAGAGAAATGACATTTTTAAACATCTTACTTCTAAGGTTCTCTCTGACCCAGCTGACAAGAGTCTGGCTCGCTAGAAACTCTTCCAAACAGGCAGTGTGCTGCTTGGTGACCGTGGAGAGCTGCTGTCTGGCATGAAACAGGTCGTCACTCAGAGAGCTCAGGACCCTCTGCTTAAAGGTGTCCTCTTCCTATTAAAGCCATGCATAAAGTTAAAGAATGAAACATTAATATCAATATACATGTTTGGGCTGCTCGGGTTATCTGCTTCTATATGTAACTTATATACATGATGCATTTAGTTTAATCCAACAAATATCACTCTTCACCTCCTCCTATTGGTTTATATTTGGTATTTAATTGTACCTACAGTAGCAGTCAAGATAGCTGAAGACATCAGGTGACGGTATCACCTGAACTTCAGCAGCGCAGAAATAGTGAGAGTACACAGTGAAAAAACCAAACACTGCTCAGCTACTGTAAAAATGCATATTATGGTAAGATCTGCTCAGCAAGCTTAAGAAAAACAGCAGATTATTATTACATTAAGACATGAAGGTCAGTCAGTCCAGAACCAGCAAACACTGTGATGATAAGCTCCCATGAGGTCCACGCAAGGAAAGGCTGCTACTGGCACTGTTCTCAGAGTGAAGGAAGCAGAAAGCAACACATGCTCTGCATATATGGGAAGATGTGTAATATGTGATTTCATAGTTTGAATGCCTTCAGTTTAGTTCTACAGTAAAAAAAAGAAATTGTGTTTCCGAAGTGGTTCTGTGTGTGAAAATGTTGAATATGTATCTCTGAGGTAGGTGGAAACTTCAAATAGAAAGAACATTAGGAATTAATAATTAAAGCAGAGAATAAATAAATAAATAAAACTATCATCACTTCTGTAAAACTTGAATTCAGTGGTTTTCAAACTGTACGGTCGGCCCCACTGCTGTGGCCTCTGAAGTGAAGCATGCCAGAAGAGTTTAAGAAGAATGCTTCAATTAAATATTAATATTCATAAACTATTACCAGTTGGCTGAGTGTTTCAATCTGAGTGAAGCTTCCAGAAAGCTTCATTTTTTCTGCAATTTTCAGCACTGCGCTGGCTGCAGCCACTGCCTCGTGGAGCTGCCGATACTTCTGGATCTGATCGAGCCTCAGCTTCACCCAGGTCTCCTCAGGTTTGAACCCTCCTGCCTCAGAAAACATCTCAGACATCAGGCTCAGCTCCGTCTTCATTAGCTTCCCATCACCCTGGTCCCCGGACTCCTCCAAAACTTGATCGAGCCGCCTGAAAGTGATATTTGCTTCTGCAATGCTCACGCCGAGGTTGACAAACTCCGTCAGCAGGGGTTTCCAGATGTTGTCACAGACCTGTGTTAGGGTCACTGGAACGGGAGCTGGGGAGGGATGTCTCGCTGCCAAAGATGCAGCTCCTTTGACCCATGAGGACAGAATCAGGTTGCTCTCACGCAGTTTGTGCATGTTTATGGCCATTCTCAGGGCATTCATACTGGTGTTGTACCAGAGGACTCGTGGAGAACCAGCTGTCTTTAACTTCCCTTCAGCATCAAAGCACTGAACAAACACCAGCTTGTTCAGGCTCACAGTGTGGAGATCCGCACTGTGCTGCTCCTCCAGGGTCAACATCTCAGGAACTATTTACAGAAGAACCATATTAATGTTCACAAGACTTCCATACAGAGACAAACTACTTCAATAATTCATCGTAATAATAGTGAAATGAATTATATTCTTCGTTAACCTCACCTGTGATGCTTTCTGTAACCTTCGCTATCATCTTCATGAGTGTATCCATCTGCTGCTTCCTCTCCAAGAATATGTTCAAATCTTTCTCCCTCTGAGCCAGAACAGTGTCTGCAGTAACAGGAACCATCTCACATTTGGTGTTTTTCTTGTCTGTGGAAAACAAGATGCAGCTAATATTAATCCATCCATTCATTTTGTTAGAGGTACGCTGTCTCTGTTAGGTGGATTCTGGCCTGTATAAAGTCATGCTGGCAGGAACTAAAGAAACAAATGAAGGGAAAGAGTTTAAGTATTCTTCTTTTCGTCCCTCTTGTTAATAAAAGTTTAGATGATCTCTTTTATATAAAGAACAGGATGTGTGAAATTCCATTATAACAAAAATAAGAAATAGACTGTTTACATTGCTGGTAAAGCTTCTTAAAGCGCTCCTTGTAAAACAGGCAGGTCTGCAGGTGTCCCAGAGGCACGTCTCCTTGAAGCAGAGACCCCATCAGAGAGCGTACCGCCTCCACACAGCTGTGCACCACCTGCCCTGCACTGTCATCCACCTGGATCGACTTCCAGTCACCTGCACCAAAACAGTAACACCACAGTCATGAAACTTGAACAACACTGACTAAATACATTTTAAGAAGAAATAAATGACGTACCGTCCAACAGTAGATGGCTCATGGCCGACTGAGGATCGAGCACCTGCACCACCACACGGTCTCTGAACCGCGCAGCTGACTCGACCACAACAGCAGACACAACAGCAGCAGGAAGACCTTTGACCTCAGTTAGACTGTGCATCAGGTCGCCCTCCTGCCTTCTCTAAAAACACAAACACAGTACAGGTGCAGGCCACTACTCTTTACTGTAAACTAGATACAGCAGTTCAGCCGTTCACTGTTAAACACTGACTTTAATGTGGAGAATTTATCAGAGAGAGATAAATGCTGTTAAAGTGTTTTACAATCTCTGACTACACATTTGTTCAAAAATGATGTAAACATGGTGCAGATGTCCTACATTAAATTTTGTATAGTTATTATAGTAAACTGACCTAAAAGCTAAAACTATGACAGAAAAACAAACACTAGACTCGAATGCAAATAAAGCAGAATATATAAATATATACAGGACCCATCTCAGCTTTTAGTCTTTGTTCACTGTCAATTTATAAAGAGTCTGAATGTGTTACTGGGAGTAGGACGTCTACACAACTTCCCCTGACAAATTACACATTATACACACACAGTAGAACTAATATGTAATAACACTTAAACTAATAGAAACTAAACTGAACCCAGATAAATCAGTCTGAAGGCTGAAACTAAAACTGAAATTCAAAAATAAAAAAATATGAAACCATAAGAACTCTGGTAGAAACTCACAAAAACTAGAAAAACAAAGTGTTTGAGTGAGTTACAGCTCATGTTTTATAATGTAGCTCAGATATCCGAATAACTGAATTTATTATACATCATAAAAACTCCGAAGCTAAATCTTATATTTGACCTGGTAAATGCATTTCCAGTGATTTAATGCGATTAAGCCGAGTTACTAAAGAGAACTGATGATAAAACCTTTTGTGTGTACATACAGATAACAGAGCAACACCTGAACTACACTCTGACCCTGATGTTGAAGCATTACATCATTTAAATTTTTAATCTCTGCTTGTTTAGTATTGGAAGTCTTTGTAAGAATATTCACTCCAAAGAAAAAAGCCTAAAACACTTCAGAAATACTCCTTAAAAGCTTCAGAAATATAGAATATATATGAATATATATGAATATATATATGAATACAGAGGCTGTGCGTGGTAGTGTGTGTTTATTAACCTGGCAGATTGCCTTGATCGCAGAGTGACACAGCTCGTTGAAACAGGCCTGTATGACATCATGGCTTTTGCTGATGGCAGCCTGGGAGGAGTCGAGGCAGCAGAGCATGACTTTGTCCTCATCGCTTGCCTGAAAAATAAAACAGCTCAGATAAGTTTAGAGGGAAAAGGTCTGCATGCTGAAACAATCTGGTCTTCATATGTTTGTAAAACAACAGCAATAAGGATGTTTTGATCAGCACTCAGGCCCTGACCTGGGAAATCCTCTTCCTCAGGTCTTTTTCATGGCGCTGTCTCCAGCAAGATGAAACTTCCTCAAAAGGGCACTCGACCTTCAGCAGCGCATCCCACATCTGATAATTCATCACAGGCATTATACTAGGTGAAGTGAGTGATTAGAGGCAGGGCTGAGGAGAAACCCTGATTATGTAGTCAGAATAAATGTTTATAATCAGCCCAGACTGCATTTAGAGTGTGCAGTTACATTAACAGGGATTACTTGGTTACATTTAGGTCTTTAGAATGTGACCATTTTAATAACATGAAACCTTTTTTGTTTTTGAAGGATTCATCAAAAATCATTATTAGTAACATATGTTGCTTTAATCAACCAGGTTTGCTGCACACCTCGATTTCTTTTGGGTAGCTGAGTGTTTTTGATGATGTCAGAAGAGGTTTTTGAAGTAAATTTTTTCTCCACGCTCTGATCTGCTCCTGCAGTGCAAACACCTCCTTCAGGAGCTTCTGCTTTAAGCTCTCAAACTCTTCCTCTTTGCACTAAAAAAGCACAAAAAAAGATAACTGAGTTAAGATAATGCATCACATTGAGGCATTCTGTAAATACAAAGAGTTTTACCTCTTTTCTCAGTTTAGCCTCCAATATTTCTGCTAATTTCAGCACCAGCTGGTAGGACGGGACTATGGCGTGGTATTGCGGGATGAGTCGTGCTAAAAGGCACGTGCTCGTTGAAACTTGGATGCTGCTCATGAACGCAGATTTAATAGTCTCACGTTCAATAATTCTACAAAGACAAAGTTAAAGTTAGTGAAAGCACAACACAACAAGGCATAAAGCGCATTTCAGATGTCATTACCTGTCTTTCTCTTTGATGACCTTCATCAGGATGTGTGTGAAGGAGTTATGAGCATGCTGCATGTAGAAAGGACAAAGATGGTCACAGAGGATTGTTTTAAAGATGAAACTGTTATTATGCAAGTTTATATTACATGACTAGTTGTTGGTTTTTTTTCACCTTTACATTCTCATCTGCTCTTTTCAAATCCATTTTCTCTGCACATTTTCTCAGTCTGTACAACAGACTCTGGATCAGGTGTTCAGCAGGTACTTCTGTCAGCTTTGAAAACTCTGGAAGATCCTCAAATGCGACCAGAGATAGCCAGCTCATCAGGAGCACAGGCATCTCTTTAGTTAGTGATAAGTGCTTCTGGATCAGGGAGAGCATCCTTCTGTGATTAATAAATAAAAGACTTTAGCTGATATGATCCAAACCTCAGGGAAAGAAAGAAATTCAAGGTGCCGTTGAGACGGACTCGCCTTCTTTTATCAGGGTAGGACTGAATATTCTCTCTGAATCTGATGAAATTGATGGCTTGAAGTCCAGACCAGCCCTCTTCTGCAACAGCTGGACCCACTTTCATTGCATCAGCTCCTGGCTGTCTGAGTCTGAGAAGCAGAGGAACCAGCAGGATGACCTCTGCCACCATCATTTGGGCACAGTGGTTTATCAGACCGAGCACGGTGCTGAGGAGGGAAACAAACCGTGTGAGGATACAAGCTCAAATATCAATACCTCAATCTGTACACCAACATAATGTTTCTGTAAAGATGAAGGTTAAAAAACCTTAAATGAAGTTTAAATTGGAAGTAAATGAACTGGCAGAGAGCTTAAAAGGTAAATAAGCAGCAAATTTAATGTGTACAATATCTAAACAGCACAATTAACTGGTGCAAACATCAGTGGTGTCCATGAAAACTCTTTGGCCAAACTTACAACTGTGCGTTTGGGACAGAACTCTGCAACCCATCCAGGTTTTTCTTGTCCATTGCAGACTCGGAGACCAGGAGACAAAGCTCAGCCCAGCCTTTAACTCCAAGGTTGATGCGACAACTTTGGGTAACCATGAAAGCAGAAAGGCCCAGAATGAGAGGACTGGTGTCCCTGCAGGAGCTTGGGAGCTTCTCCTTTGGCTCTCCTTTTAAGATCTGAAGCAAGTTCTCTGAAATCAGCTCTGATACCTGAAAATAAAAATGTGTTATTGGTGGAATATTGAAGCCTCCACAGATCGTTTATACTTTTATATTAAATATTCTCGCTGTACTGACCTTGACCTCAGGAGGACGTGAATTGTCTGGGTATGCCATCCTTGTATGAGCAGAACCAAGGCTCTCCGTAAAATGCCCCAAATTGTGACACAGGTTCTCAGTGCTCTGTCTCTCTGAGGGAGTCCATTTCTGGAAGATTCTGTTCAGCAGAGTTGTAGCTGAGGCCTGCCAGGCGTTTGAAATCTCCACACCCTTTGAGTTCTTCCAGCCAAACATGTGAAGGCCTTTTTGCCAAACACTTTGTGGCACATTGTCACGGCCAATGAAGCCTTCATAAAGGTGCAGCTCTGGATAAAACACAGACATCAGATCAGTTTAAACAGAAAGACTGGAGCCCACACTGGGGGCTGATATAATTAAGCTAAATGATTAGTTATCTTACCTTTAACTCTCAGGTCTGAAGGAATTTGAACAAGCCTTTTGGCCAATCCCCAAATCTCTTTCCCTCGTTGGTGTACACCATACCAATAAGACCATACCTCACCTCGTACTAACTGACTTTCTTCAACAGAGAGACGTGCTTCCACCAGATAGCCTTCCTTATTTAGTCCTCTAAACATAAAACATTGAACATTTAAAAAGCATGGGATTTCATGCCATTATTAAATGCTATGACTTTTTTTCAGCCTGGAGCCTGTTCTATGTATTCCAGCTTGTACAAATTTTATCAATACTTACACAAACTGTGTTATTTCCAGGGGTATATGCTCTTGTTCAAAACACAGCACCAGTGTGTCATGTTCTCGGTTGAATCTAAACCCTCTGTCCAGCACAGCATAGATGTGAATGGTGAACATGGGAGCTCCAGGTGGAGGTCTCACTGGGCTTCGATCACTGTGGAGGTAAAAAGATCAGCGTTTACAGCTTTAGCCCCAGTGTTTCACAAAGCTGTTAAAACCAGCCTTACCGTGTGCTTTGGGATGTTTTTTCTGCAGTTTTAGAGGCTGCCACAGAGGACTGTTTGTCACTCCCTCCCTCTCCAGCCACAGCTTTGGCATAAGACTTCAGTTTGGCACCTTCTTCAGTTTGAGACGCATCACCTGAACTTCCTGCAGAGGGATTCTCCTCTTTAGGCTTTGACTCCTTCTCAGTGCTTTGCTCCTTGGCTGACTCTGATGATGCTGCTTCTTCATCTAGCCCTTTCCCTGATGGCGTCTGAACTGAGCTGTCATCTTGCAGCCTGGGTCCAGGTGTGTGTTTGTCCTGTTTTTCTTGCACCTCAGCAGCTTTCACTGTGCCAGGTTGAGTCTTTTCACCTTTGGCCTCATCCTGTTCTGGTACAGAAAAGTCTGTCTGTGTTTCCTGGTTCCTCTGAGTAACAGTTTGAGTCTGTGTGACTTTATCTGTGCCTTTATGCTTCTTTGTTTGAGTCTGAGCGTGCACCATCTTAACATCTTTCTGGCGCTGGTCGTTGCTGTTGTTGTCTTCAGCCTGGGGAACCTCACTGTCCTGGGTTTGGCTGCTCTCAGTCTCCATAGTCTCATTCTGGTCCTTTTTTGTGTTTTCACTTTTGATATCTGCTTCTCCCTTAGCATTTTTTCTTCTCTGATTTCTCCTTCTTCTTCTCTCTTTCTCGTGAAATTTCCTGCTGGGGTTTCCTGGTCCGTGTTCCTGGGAGACACATTAATTTATATATTTCATGATGGCTCAAACACTGCTAACATGCCACTCAAGGCTGTTTGTCATGTTGTGCATTTCTACCTTATTTTTCTTCCGTGGTCTTTTTGCAGAATCCTCAGCTTCCTTGTTTTTCACCTGTGGCCCACCAGCACTGTGGGGGTTTCCTCCCCCCTCCTCCATCTGTAGGGACACCCTCCTCAGGTGAGTCCCTGCTCTCTTTAAATAGTAAAAGCAGGTGCTGTTACAGTCTGAGAGACTTACTGTTGAGGTCAACACTGTTGAAGTGGCAAAATGACTGCACCTGAACTTCTTTATAGGAGCAGAATGTGTGTAATGTATTTATAAGGTATTTACCTTAAAAATACATTACAGAGCATATGATGCCACAGTCTGCAGTATTTTTCAAGCAATCATGTTTAGTCTTTAAAAAGCCAGATATCCATATTTATATCTCCCATTAGGTGCTTAATCCTATCAGCAGTCCAAATTCATATAACAATCAATTTATGATAATGTAAGCAGCAATCGTATTTTAACACAATGACACTATAAAATCCAATACAATGAGTAAAAACTACTACAAAGTCCCAGAGACACACTAAAATCTCCTGTGACATTAAAGCTAATAAGAGTTCAATGAAATAAAGCCAGTTATTATCGCATAAACGCAGAATAAGTAACGAATACTTTGAAGGTGTCCATAAGTTGTAGTGATGTTTCTGAAGTAAAGTTTAATGCTGTGTTTGTTTACCTGTTTCTGGAAGCTTGATCCCGTCCACTGAAATCTGTCCGTACACTGAACTTCCTGCTGTCACACTAAGGGGTCGTCAACAAAGGTACGACTCACCTGCAGGCGCTTATCTTCCTGTAAGATCGACTTTATCGAGCTAAGCTAAAAGCGTTGATTATTAAAATATGATTCCGTTTCATAATTGTTAGTTCAGGTCAGTTAATGCGTTTCTTTGCAGGGTTTTTCGTCTCGTTTCGGCAGGTAATTTCTTGACAGTTCATAAACGTGAAAGTAATGTTTTCAGTTTCGTTTCCGCCAGACTTTCATCAAACAAGAAACTTATGCTGCAGTCAGGCGATCACTTTCAATACCACAGCAAAGAAATCCAGCATTTAACATCAGTCATTTATCTGATTTTATTCTATTCTCTAACAAGAATCTGCTTTGTCATAAAAAAAAAGTTTTATATTGAAGAAACAGACAAAAACATCCAATACATGTGATAAATGCAAATTATAGCTCAACAAACCACAAAAAACGACACACAGATACACAAGAGTGATGTAAATAATATTGTGCACCTATAACACTAAGTAAAAAATATCTTAACAGAGATTACTGAACCAAAATTAACAAACTCCTCTGAATACTACCTGTACCAAAAATAAAAGAACAAATGTGAAGTCAGTGTGAATCAAACAATGTGAAATACCAAACTGTAATAACCAAGCGTGGTCCTAACCCTAGCTAGAAATATTCTGGGATGAAACAAAATTGAAATGCACTTTTATTTTGAAGGCACAGTTATTGTCAGACTGAGGACAGCTAGAAACCCAAATACACTTTCAAGCTTTTATTTTGAAGGAGCCATAATGAAAATATTGTGACCAAAACAAGTGATGTCTAACATTATTAACCTTTCCAATGGTGTATTCAGTCAAACATGACCAGAGACTGAACTCTGCTGAAAGGATTCATCCTTAAAGTCACACAAATTTCATGATTTATTTATCAGCACGTCTCTGGACTGGACTCAGACTCTGCACATCATTTATTAAATGAGTTAAATGCTATAAGAAGCAGCATCTTTCGATTACTGCAGCATCAGAGCCAACAGTGCACTCTGTTTTTGGCAGCTGATGCTTTTTTTGAGCAGATTTGAGTTCAGAGGAGCAGCAATGGCTTGGCTTTCTTTGTTTCTTTGCCATAAAGTCCAGGTTATAAATGTGTTGTGCACAGCTTAAAATGACCAAAGTATTTAAAGTGAAACTGCACCAGAAAACACAGTGAATTCAAATCTAAGAAAAACATGCAATCCCGTCTCGACCCCTCACTAATAGTATCAGAACGCTCCTCAATCCTGTGACCCAGCAGGTTTCTTGATTCTTCGAATTACTACTCGGCTCCTCTTTCTGTTAGATTGAACTCCAGCAGAGTCCGCCTCCCCTGGCAGCGACCCCGGGGGTCGGGGTTCACCTCGGGGTGGTGCGGGGCTCCTCCCTGCCCTCACATCGTCCACGAAAGCTTCCACTCCTTCGAACTTGGTCGTGAGCTCAGCAAGACGCTCCTTCAGGGCGTTGAACTCTTTGTAGAGATCTCCCAGAGCTTCCGAAAGAGGCTGGATCCTGAAAGGACACAAAGAAATTTGGCCACTTAATTATGCATAATTATTTGTGTCCAAATTAGTCACAATAATCTCTACTTTATAGCTTCAAACTTGTTGCTATAGGCTCATGCTGCCAGGGGACTTCCCATAATCCACTGAGCATTTCTCTTCTGCTCTCCATGCATTTTTCTCTGGTACTGTATCTGACAATAGAGCTGTTCTTTCTAATGACCAGCAGGGGTCACACTTTGGTTTGTGAAAAGCAGTCTCAAAGGCCTTTGGGGAAGCTAATACTCAGTTCACCGGGTGTCAGAAAACACTTTCCTGATGAGGTTATGATCTCAGTCGCTAATTTCATGTTAACGTGATGTTGGTTTTATCATCTGTGGTCACATTTAGAGGAAAATAACCAAGAACCTTTACACTTCTCCCTCAAGGCTTTTCTATATAAACCTGCTCAGATTAAAGCCGACACTTTAATGTTACATTTATTCTTCAGTTTTAAACAGAAGCACAGATCCTGAAACTTGTGTAACTGAGAGTTGGAGAAAGTCTAAAATGAAGACCTCACCTGCCGTAGTCGGGCAGCACGGTGTTGTGGTCATGAAGGAGGAGATCTTTGATCTGGGTCATGATGGCGTATTTCCAGTTGTCTAAAACCAGCGTGAGGTTGGCACATCCTTTGGTCTTCACTCGCTCTGCTGCAGGTGAGCAAATCAGGAAGAAAACCTTTATTATTTTTTGTTTAGCGCTTATTGCATAAACAGTAATTGTACTGGATTCCTTAATTTATATGAGTAACAATTATTGTTAAATCTTGCTGCCAGTTTTCTGAAAGAAAAGAAAAACCTAAATCAAAAGCAAAGTAAAAAAAGGGGGAAGGAAGAGTGGTGGGGAGCTTTTCAGGTCTTTTAGCTGAGACTAAAAGTAGTAGTAGTAGTACTAAAACTATGCAAAAAAATATACTCACATGTAAAATGCAATGCAAGTTATTTTTTATAATATAAAGCAGAAAAAATGGTTCTTGGCACTGATGAGCTGTTGTATACTAATAAAATATATACTACGCAGTATATAGATGCATTACATTATTATCAGAGCTACATCTAATAATAGTTTTCATAATGGACTAGTCTGTGGATTACTTTCTCTATAAACTGACTGACAGGTATGTAAAAGTTCATTATGCCATAGGTGTAGATTTCAGGGGAGATCCGGGGGCACATCATCACTCAGCGGTCATTTTTTTAATAATAAAATATAAATTGAGTTCATAGGACCACTGAACCTGAACCACAAGAGAAGAGGAGTTCCACAATTAGGACATATTTTTCTCTAAAGCTCTGAGTCTCTGTTTTCCAGCATACAAAGGTTGTTTGCTAACAGCTGGTTCTGGTTTTTAGTTACCGTCAATAAAACGGTTGAAATGCTTCTTAGACATCCAAAACACAACGAATGCACAGAACACAACAGAATGAGCAGAAATCTTGCAGAAATACGCCTGAGCTGTTAAATATAGTTGAAAAGATAAATTTTCCATTTATAGCTGCACATTTAGGTCAGTTACTTCAAAACAAGAGACATTAAACCTTCTTTTAGATCTGTTAATGCCTCAATATTAGCAGGACTAATACTAAAAAAATCATCTGAAAACAAGCTGCATTTGTTTTAAGCACTTTGAGTTTTGTAAGAAATGTATTCTTATTTACTGTAAATATATTTAGTCAGGTAAAAGTACCTTTCCCTCTGAAATGATGTGCTGTAAAAGTGGAAAGGTGTAGAAATAAAATACACAATTAAAATACACTTAAACTCTGCTTAAAGAACAGAATGAGTAAGTAAGTGAGTGAAATTTAAAAAAGACAAAAATGTAATTAAAGAAGAGGAAATGTATCATCTGTGGAGACTCCAAACATCAGATTTGGTGATTTTCAGGTAAAAAGTTTAAAATCACCTGCAAAGTAAATATTTTCAGAGAATTATAAATAATTCACTTCAGTTTCATTTGAATAACAAGATTCTATTCTTTATTGTGTATGTGTGCATAAAAGTGAGAAATTATATGAGGACTATCTAACAATAAGTCCCTGTGATAACACTGAGCTGCTACGCCTTGCCTTCATTCCTGTAATCCCACTTCGGTCTCCAGCTTATTTTCTGTTTCTGAGCAATGCACAGAGCTGCAGACAGCACGAGCAGGACTCCAGCGGTCCTCATCCTGATGAAACACACACAACTAAACCTTTGAGCGCTCTCATGGTGTGAAACCATCATCTGTGTGAAATAAAGCAAAGTAGTTCAAGTGTAGGAAACTCACCTGATCTGACAGTCGGAGGTAAAAGACTGAGCTCTGTATTAAACTGATGTTTTTTAATCTGAAACAGGAGGAGGGTCTTCAGTCTCCACTCCCATCAGCCAGAGCATCAGGATTTCACTGCAGAGGGAAACCTGTTTTCCATCTCTGTTAACGCCGTTTGAGGGGACAAAACACAAAACGGGGTCTGTGTCCCTCCAGCTGACATTTTAGAAACAACATTTAATGAGGCAGAAAAGGTTCAGAGGAGAAAAAAATATTTTGAAGTGTAAAGGCTGCAACATGAGCTCAGTCCTCTGCGAGCTTTGATGTTCTAAGGTTCAAAATTCCTGCTCTTCATCTGCTGCCCATGTGCAGCCCAGAGCCTCCAGAGGTCCTGATAGCAGCAGACATTTAAACACAGTTAAATGTCTGCTACAATTAAACACAGTTTATTAGCATTTTATCACTTCAAATGATGGGAATTTACTGAGATGCTTTTACTGTGATATATTTAATGTGGAGAAATATTAAATCAGTTGATACCTAGTTGTAAAACACGGGCTACAAAGAAAAAAAGTTAACACTTCAGTGACTTGCAAGACTAAATTACGAAGGCTTTAACCCATCTGGACACCTGCACTGGTTGGTCCTTCCTCACAACTGTGCAACCCTAACCCTTTCATAACACACAAAAAATATCTCGATAAATAACTCGACTGATAAATGTGATGAGCTCAGTTAGCGATTCTGAACTGTTTACAGGGTTCTTTTCTAGGGTCAAATTCAAGCACTTTTTAAGCACTTTCAAAGTCCATTTTCAAGATTTGCGAGTTCCCCTTCCAGGTCTGACTCCAGGAGGGGATCCCAGCTTCCCAAATCTAACCGAGGTCCTCCAGCCCAGAGTCACTGAGGTCTTTTAGCTGTCAGCAGTTGTACAGGAGTTATAGTGGACTTATTTGATGAAGGCACGGCTTTCCATTTACCAGTGGATCCATGTTCTAACCCACACACAGGCTTATGAGCTCCAAGTAATGAACTAAATCAGATCCAAATGCCTGCAGGCATGCCCTACTTGGAGAAGACCCTGGGGTCCACCTAAAACATGGTGGAGAGATTATACATGTCACCTGGCCTGGTAGCAAAAGAGCATCCCTGAGGCGTAACTGCAAAATGTTGCTGGGAAAAAGGATGGCTCATCTTCCAGGAGAACAGATTTATCTGAACCTAATTTCATGGCAATCCATTTATCACTAAAATAAACATTTTTTTTAACTGAAATAAGGCAGACAACACACCAAAGACAACATTTTCCATCATCTCCTTTTATTGTTTCAAATCCAGGTCAACAGCATACAGCTTTCAGGGTCCTCAGTTAGCTGTGTGGAAAGTGAGGAACGGCTGTAAGTCCAAGAGCATGCTTGCTCAGCAAACGGCCCCCGGCTCAATACAAAAGGAAAAGGAGGGGCAATAATGATACCACCAGGCAAAAAGAAAAGAACTCCATCTACAACTAAAAATATATTCTCACTCCATCAATGGAATTACCATCTTACAAAGCAGCACACGGTTCATAAATAGCTGAAATCCGCGGCCCACGACTCCTCTGACCTGAAGAGCCTCATATTCAACAGCCACAGCTCAACTCTACAGTACTCATTATGGATTTCATTCATTTGGATCATTGTTGGGGCCAAAAAAAAAAAAGCCTCATGTAACAGAGCACAGGGAGGTGGGGATAAAAGAAACACCCAAACTAAACCTGGAAAGCGACAAAAAGTTTGTTATAAAGACGAACAGAAGCAGCGACTTAAAGCTGCATTCTTTGTAATGGGCAGCACAAAGACTTCATATGTAAGAGTCTCCCTGGATCTCAAACACTTCTCTGCAGCGTATGGTTTCAGCTACTAGTTTCAGGTCTTACTGAACACATGACGCTCATTTTGGAAATTAGGTTCTTCAGTAGAGTCAGAAACTCAGGCGAGAGGGAATGAGTGAGGAACTTCAAACAGATCTGCCGTTGCTCGTCACATCCAGTTTCAAAATGTGTAAACTGTGGCGGAGGAGACCTTCAGCGAGGACTAAACTAACCAGAGGGTGATGTTAGGTCCATCTTTTACATACAATTGAGATTCTGAAGATTCAGAAGTTGAAAATATGGCAACTGTGCAGCTTCAACGTGTCTGTGTCCCCTTTTATTTTTTCTTTAAGTATTTAACTTTTTAAGTCAAAACTTCCAGAAGTACTAGTCATGATAACTAATGTGGGCCACAAGTGTTAACTACTAATACTCTAAGAGTATGAAAGGACATCAGTAGGTTTTGTTTTTGGCTATTTAGATGTTAAAAAAAAGATTTGAGCGCAAACGTTAAATGTTAAAGACAACCAGAACAAAGGTTCTTTGTGTTTTGGTCCCGATATTTGATGAAAATGGAAAGCTATCATAATGCCTGTGACAGAGTTACTTAAAGCAAAGCTTTTCCCACTCATGTGGCCTTAATACAGGTTTAACCTGACCAGTTTAAAGCACCACAAATGCATTTCCCTTTACTACCATAGATCCACTTTATAGCCGATATTTCAGCGCTTCAAAGTAAGTAAAATAAGGTGGATTGAATTCAATCATCATTAACACACCTGTGCTTTTCCTGCTATAATACTGCACGTCACAGTTAAGCTGTGAAAAAGGCCTGCCACATTTAGGAGACAGTCTACATAAGTAATCTGGTGTAAACTGGATGAACAGAGTTTAACAGGCATTAAAACATAAATCATGCTGAACGCCTTGTGCTAGAAGCAGCTCAGGATTTCTGAAGGTGGTGTTTTTAAAATGCTCAACATCAGCATCCTTGTCTGCAGGTTTAAACTGGGTGTGTCTTCCCCCCCACCTGTGTTCACCTGCGACCGCTCGCACTCAGAGCGATGAAAAGAAAACCTGCAGGGGACCATCAGTGGAGGAACATCACTTCTGCTCTGGCTGGCAGGGAGGTGAAAGTGGCGAGCACCAGTTGTTTCTAAAGCACCTCACGGATGACGCTCTGCGAGTCAGTGATAAGAACGATGAAGGTGAGTGGTGTCCTGGGGAGGGGGTTTAACAGAAAAACAACATACAGCTGATAAAATAAGAAGCTACATATCGTGCCTGCTCGAGTTCAAACCACCAAATTCAAAAGCTACAACAAACCAGCAAAAACATCTTTAGGATAATCAGTCCAAAAAGGTGATAATCACCAAAAGCACGTCTACAGTCAGAGGAGGGTGTCTTTTCAAATTTAATACTGAAAATAGAAGTCTCTACCTAAGTGGGATTACTCTGGAGTTCTCTGTTTCCAGGTCTGAGCTTTGACTGATGATTGTACTTTAAGGGGTTGTCAAAGAGACCTATGAAAACCTGACTGAGCCGAGTCCACGCTGAAGATTCAAAATGTTAAAGTATACGCTACAATCTGATTTTAAAAAACCCAAACTTAATTAAATTAACAGTATCAATTCTTAAATGTATTTATACACAGCAAGATTTTCCAGAAGACATCGTGACAGTGAGAGGGGCACTGATGTGAGAAAATATCCAAACACTTGAGTCTTCGCTGTTGTCCTGAGTCACAGGAGGGAGGGATTATGTGAGGGAAAGGGGTCTCAGCCACAAAGTGCTTTTCCTAAAGCATATTCTGCCTCTCAGAAGAGCAGCTGTGTGAAGGGATACAAACCAAAAAAAACCCAGTCTGATTCAACTTTATTTTGACTCAGTGAAATTGATGTAAATGAGCGAATCCCTCTGCACGTCACAGCAGCCTGTGAGATGGGAAGGACAGAAGCTTCAACGTGAGGCAAGAAAGAAAGATCAGTGAGGCCGTCAGTCTTGCAGCTGGTCCTGGTGCAGTGACTGAGTACGATCAGGGAAGGTGTGGAAGCAGAGCTGAGGATGAAGGGTTTTAACTGCGGGGCAGGCTGCACATTTCACAGTGCTCTGTGCCAGGCTGGTTCATGAAGGTGCAGTGGAGGCAGGACCACATGGACGAGGAGGAGGCGGGAACAGAGGGGCCACCCATGGCTCCATAACCCAGAGAACTGGCGGGCTGCCCACCCACTGTACCTGGAAGGACAGGAGAGGAAAAACGGGATATTATTTGGTGCAGCGCAGAAGGGTTTTACGTAACCGTCTCTCTGGAAAGAAATTATGACATCTTTACTCTCAACAACTGAACAAAAGCTAATCTTTTCTTGAATGACCTACACCTTTATAAGTGTTCCCACTACAGGAACCTCCCCTGTAGGACTTCTTTCAGGGGAGAAGCACCACCTCACAGGGGTAGGTGTGACTTGAGACTCATTGGTTAATCTGATAACAGCCATGGGGGCACCAGCAGCCCATTTAAACTAGTATAAAAAACAGATTCTACATTCTACAGATGGTCAGATCAGACAGAGCAGGTACTGTCTGTGTCCCCGGGGATTCATGCATCCTCACTGGCCCTTTTTCCACCGACCTGGTGCAGGTGCCAGTATTTGAACCGTTCAGCATTTTTTCCACCGCGAACGAACTCGGTGCTCGGCCGAAAAACGGGTTTAACTCCGGCACCGCAAGCTAGCTGGTCTGGAACCAAGAACATGTGACGAAAGTAGCAGAAGGGCGTGGACTCTGCCATCTCAACATAAAGTTTTCTACTAATATTTCAATGCATGGTGTGTATTACATGAGAAAAGCTATGCGATTTTCACGGCTGTGAATTAGGTTGGGCTCTAAAGCTGAACTTGCTGCTTTGTATCAGTTCATATCACAGATAAAAGGATGCAAAGTGCGTACTTGTCGTCTTGCTCGTAATCGCTGTCTGTGTATAACTAGGGGTGTGCAATATATATCGTCTACGATAATATCTTAATTACTGTGTTAACAATGTGCGTGCTGACGTGATCGAGTATGCTACTGGCTGGGAAAAAAACCAAAAACAAACAAACAATCAAAACGCCTCGACTCCACGCATTCACTACTTCCTGCTTTAGTACAGGCTGCTGCGTGTGTGCATTGAGAGTGCCCATACTGTTTGCTAGCATAGCTGCCTAAACAACACATCTAAAGCTGGAAATGAGTGAACACACTGCACCAGGGGAAGAAATTCAGACATCGCCAGCCTCGCAGTCTACCGCCTTAGGCTGGATCATCTTCACTCACAGCAAGACGATCCGGGTTTGATTCCCGGTCCGGGCCGTTAAGTGTGGAGTTTGCATGTTCTCCCTGTGCTTGTGTGGGTTTCTTCCGGTTACCTCCCACAGTCTAAAGACATGTTAGGTTGATCGCTCACTATAAATTGCCTGTAGGTGTGAATGTGTGCGTGTGCATGACTGTGCGTGTTGGCCATGTGATGGACTGGTGAATTGTCCATGGTGTGCCCCGCCTTTGCCCGATGATTTCCTGTAGAGCAGGACAAGGACGACCGTCTCCAGCTGCAGTTTAAGACAGTGGAGTAGAAGCCTATTTGCAGGAAAAGAGACTCACTGGGGAGGCAGCTGTTTATACTGTTACATATAGTTGGCGATTGAGCTATGTGCAGAGGAGAACCTTATGAACTGCACCATTTAATTCATTTAAGAAACTATTTCAGGTGCCCCTCAAAAATATAATCTAAATCTCCAGGAACCGCGAAGTAAACGGGTTTATTTAAAAATCTGATTTACTGCACAGCTGCTCAATAGTGGCCCACTGCTCCGACTTCTTCCAGGTCTGTGCCAGATCCTCATTAGAAGTCTTCACTGCTTCAAGTAGCAGCCCGATGCTGTCCTGCAAAAACAAACACAAACACAATCTCTCATCTAGCCACTGAAAATGATTCAAGATGCTGAGGGGAGTTAAAAAAAAAAAAAACCTCTACAACATAAAGTCTGTGTTTTATGCAGGACATGCAAATCTGATCAAGCAGTTCATTCCAGAAAAACTATATTTTTGGTGGTCATGATGGGCTGGTTTGAAAACAAGCAGAAAAGTCTGAGTGAAAACATCCTCAGAGGACTAACTACTTCCAGACTGGAGAAGAATGTGGTCTAACCCATTGTCAGCATTATAAATGGGAAACAAATGAAAACCTGAAAGCATCAAAGCTTTGAACTTACTCTCAGAGGCATGACTTCATTGGTAACGAGGAAGAGGAGCAGATGGAAGTCTGACACGATGTCCAGGAATGATGTGGAGCTGCACTGGGACAGGTATGTGGCTAAACTGTGAAAATCCTGCGAACGAATGAGGAAAAACAAGATTATTATAATATACCTGATTTAGATTTGCCCACCTCCTCTTCACAACCATCATCTCAGGCATGTCCAGACAATAGCTCAGAAAGTTCCTTTCTAACCACTTATACCCTAAACTCTGATTTTACCACATACCCCAACGTTTTCTTTAAACTCAGATTTCCTTTGGAGGATCATTGCTGGTGATGAGAGCTGTTTCTCTGGCTAAAATTAGAAAGTTTCCTGTTGAAATGTCCACAGTTTCCAAGCCTGAAGGCAGCACCTCAGCTGAGACCAGGAGCCGTTCAGTTTTTTGTCAGGTTGGCACAATCATACTTAGTTTTTTCAGTTATTGTAATCTTGACCATTTCCTTTAATTGAAGTTTTAAAAACTTTTTAGGGCATTTCCTCTAACTTTAAATATTAGTTCAAATGAAAAATAAAGAGCTGGAGGAGAAAGTGCAGGTAGTTCAAGGTTCAAGGTTTTTTATTTGCCATTTGTGCATGGACCAAGGTCTAGGCACATTGGAATTTTTTGTGCAGAGCTCTCTTATCAACCAATATACAGAATAGGGCAATAGGTAGTGGGCGACACAGTACCTGTTTCAGCCCCCAAACCCTCTTTCTTTGAAACAGCTGGGCTGAAAATGAGAGCTTTTCAGCAATTTCCCCAAAAAAGTAAAACTTTAATCTCAAGTATTGTGAAAAGTGAAATTTATATAATTTAAGATTTCAGAATTGCCCACGCCTCAAACTTTTTGATAACGCTCGCCCACCTATTTTCCTCTTAATCCAAATAATTTGATGGTTGTTTTATCTCTGGTTGAATCAGATGTGAGAAATAGGAATTTATGCTGTACTTACTTGTGTCTCTCCAAGAATATCCCGGGTTTCAATGGGGAAGCGTTGCGTGGAAGAAAAGGTGTACTGGGGATCCTTTGGAAAAGTTGTGGTTATCTATGGAAGAAAATATTTGGAAACGGTGCCAGAATATAGTTTACTGCATTAAAGAAATACTTAAGTGTTTATGCTGAAAAGTAAGATATCTTACTCACATCTATGATAAGATACTCCACGGGAAGAGGCCGAGCTAGAAACGTAACATCATTTCCAAATTTGTCTTTGTCCTGTTGGATATCAGAATCAGACAAAAACCTCAACATCTAGATGAGCAGACACCTGAACCCAAAACAAGTATCTAGAACTCATTTTGTGCTCAAAAAAAAAATTCTTACTACATACTATGCACTGCTGCATTTTTACACAGTGTGCTGCTTGGGTCTCACCTTGTAGAAGACATCTGGTACGTACTGCTCAGGGCTGGACTCTTTAGCGTAGCCCAGCTCAGGGGCATCTTTGCAGGGCAGTAGGCACTCGTCTCTCACAAGAGCCATGCACTGATTGGACACCTGGTATCCTTCAAAGTGCACCTGGTTATCTGGACCACCTGCACATAAAACAGCACAGAGAAATATAAATATATGAAGTGCCAGTTGAAGAATGAAGACAGCAACTTCAGAGAGAGACCAGGTGCAGGAGGGTTATACGTTTTTCAAAACATTCGGCAGATTTTAACATTTGTTGTAATCTCCATTATTTAATGTATCTGAACTTTGTAATTGTAATTATTTAACATGATTATTTATTAACTGAAATATCAAGCAGCTGTTGACCTTATAATGTGTTTTTACAGCACATTTCTTCCACTTTAAAAATGAGATCAAATACAGATGACTGTATAAAAAAAAAAAAAAAAGGTGGTGAGGTTGGGGGGCACAGAACACAGGGTCATCCTGAAGGCCACATCAGAGCCTCTACACTGGCTCCCCACAAAGTTTAGAGTTCAATTTAAGATTTTGGAGATAAATTTCAGAGCTCTTCATGGCCAGATGCCTCTCTGTATTAATGAATTTCTACATCCATCTACTTGGTCTCTGAGGTCAGCTGACCGATGCTTGTGTGGTACCTACATCCAGATTAAGGACAAAGGGAGACTGTGCTTTTGAGGTTGTGGCTTTCAAGATGTTGAACTTACTTATTTTGGACTTAAGACCTGTGGACACTGTTGATACCTTTAAAAAGAATCTTAAGACCCACCTGTGCAGGCTTATTTTTATTGAGTTTCTCTATTTATACCATTTTAAATGATGTATCTTATATTATATTGTAAAGCGCTTTATGACTTTTGTTCTTAAAAAGCAGTGAAGTACGTAAAGTCTTTTTTTTGAGTCATCTTAGCTCAAACTGAACTAAACAGAGTTAGGAAAATGCACCACAGTAAAGAAAAGGCTGCCCTTGAGGGACAAACAAAAGCAAAAGTGCCAATACATGAATACCTAACGGTTTTATCCTGATATTTTGTTTACATAATCTCTGGAAGCCAAAAACATGAAACAGTCTATTACCTGTATTTAAGATCAATAGGGACTTTTATGTAAATCTACTATATAAGTCGATTAATTTTCCACTAAGCCAGGATGCATTAGTCTGCACTCAGACTTTACAAGCTATTTCAAGGCATGTAAGCAAGGTCAACCTGATGGAGGGTTGTAAATATCAACAAGGAAGTCATGCACACTACTATAACACTATAGTGTGTATAACACTGAGTATATAAAATCTGTTAAGCATTAAACATGCAAGTGATTTGAAAGCAGTAAAACAGATGGACTTCGCCCCTGCTGGCACCGAGATATGTAGCCATGACATCAGCTTTGGCTGCTGGGGCCTCATTCATGGGAATGAAAGTGATGAGGTTACTGCTGGGCGTTTTCTTGGAAGAAAAGGTGGTGAAAACATTCCTCCCTGATCCAGCAGAAAGTCTGGCTTCTATTCCACAGATCCTCTGGTATTAGATGGGAGCACATTTTTTTGTCATAGTTTTGCACAGGTCATACTCGGCACAGATGTTCCTGTATAGTATGCCGGCCACTTGGTTATGGTGTTCCATGTATGCCCTGCCTGCTAGCATCTTGCACCCTGCTGTTATGTGCTGGATTGTCTCAGGGGCATCTCTGCACAGCCTGCACCTGGGGTCTTGCTTGGTGTGATAGACCCCAGCCTCTATCGATCTTGTGCTCCGAGCTTGCTCCTGTGTTGCTATGATTAGTGCCTCTGTGCTGTCTGTCAGTCCAGCTTTGTCCAGCCACTGGCAGGATTTATCTATGTCAGCCACTTCTTCTGCCGGTGGTACATGCCGTGAAGAGGCCTGTCCTTAGCATACTGGTTGAGCAGACACCCATATGCCTTCCAGCTGAAATGCGAGCCTGACCTGAATGACCTGTGGCCCTTTGCTATGTGTCTTCTCCTGGTCTCTCCTACTCTCTGTCTACTCTGAAAAGTTTTCGTGGTGCTCCCCCCCAAAATGGTTAGCTTTGTTGAACTTCACTCACAGTGAGGAGCTTCCAGACTAACATGTCAGAGTGTAGTTGTGAGCGTCTGGCTCAACTATTTGCAGGCATTACCTATTAGAGATGCCATAAGAACACTTTAAAGAAGAGATGCCCATTTTAAGTTTTTTTCTTCGGGATTGCGTAACCATGCCTGCAGCAATAAAGACATTTAAACAAAAAAGTACTAACCTGTCGCAACCACAGTCACAAATTTGGATCCAAAATGTCCATCTCGAGAAAGTCTGCAGGGGTTTGAATGCTGGTTCTGGAAGTATCCCGCTGTGATGCACTCCTCAGAACTCAGGTAATATGAGTCCTAAGAGAAGTAAGGACATTATGGATACATAGAAGAAAACACCATAATTGAGACTAACAGATCATCTTTGAGTCAGATGTAACCTCACCTTGTTTCTCGTGTAGCGGACAGTGCCTATCCTCGTATCCTCAGACAGCAGGTCAGTGAAGATCCATCCCACCTGCAGAACACGTAAACACTTATGTAAATGATAACTTCTATAACTCTTATCTATTTGAATACACAATTGATTTTATATGATTGTGTATTTTATATGATGTAACAAAAAAAAAGTTTAACTCAGTTGTTGATTTTTAACAATTTAATCTAGTTGTCCATTTGCAACAAAAAACTGCAGGTGAAAACAGTAATTTAACAGGACTTTCAAATGGTAGAAACACATCTTTGCATTCTCGGGTCTCAAAGTTTAAAAATAATTTATAATAAATAATTTAATAATAAAAATAGTATCCTACGAGCTAAAAATAGTCCAGAGAAAGAGGTTTGCCATGAGAAATAATTAATTCTTGCAGAGCACAGTGAATTTCATCAATTTCATGCCATTTTTAGCTTTAGAAGCAGTGACGCACTCTTCTCTGACGTGCCTTATAGAGCTAACAGAACGTGAGCTGGGTTTAGAGCGTCGTGAGACAGGTTAGTTTTATCTTACTTATGATGTGTTGTTGCAATAGTAATCCTGCTCAGTACGAGAGGAACCGCAG
>JAVDPK010002112.1:2108-15534 GCA_034780415.1 Cichlasoma orientale
CCCCCCCCCCCCGCTGCGGTCTGTGACAAAGATTCCTACCAATTAATTCCCTGCAATTAAAGTCGAAGAAAAATACTCTCCCAGAAGAGTGTTTTGCTTCGACGCCGTAGCGCGCTGTTTTTTATCCAGATGCTAAAACGCTGACATCCTTGTGGGCTTTCATGCCTAGAGGCGATAATCTATGAAATGTATGCAGTATAGAATAGAATTACGGTTCTCTTTGTATTGGTATTAGTATCTCCTCAGGCCCAATCATTTAGAGTAACTAAGCAGTTTTTCTTGTGGCGAGGTTAGCACGTATAGTTATTTCTTCTTCATACAAAAAAAAAGGCTTTTACATGAAATAGGTTTCTTTATCTCTTCGAGGAGCTACGATGCTCTCCTCTGTTTAGTACAAATTGATAAACCCACAACATCAATCAGTTTATTGTTCTGTCTGAAGATCAGGGCACACAGGCAGGTAATTCATACTGCTGGGAACACTTCCCTCCATCTCCAGCCTCTTTCAATTTCCTCCCTAAACGCTCAAGTCAAACATCGCAGGCACCAAGAGAAAGAGTAGGAAATGTTTTTGTTTAAACCTTGGCAGCAAAGGAATACTTTATTTGGAGCCACTTACGAGAAGCTCTTTTTTTCAAAGACTTATGGAGCTTTTAAATTAAATTCTATGATCATTATTAGCTGGCAGCATTTGTTTTTGTCAAATTACATTTTTTATTGCATGGACATCATCTTTGCCTGAATAGCAGTCCAAAAGTAGCATTTACTAATTTCCAAATGTAGATCAGGTATCGTCTGATAAAAGGATTAAAACCAACTTTGGGAAACTTACAGACTTAATGCTCAGACCTACCTTTTTTTATTCAGGAATTATTGATAATCAGTAAGCTATGATGGCAGAAAATGCATCTGCCAGTCAGGCAAATTGCATTTTATGTGCTTTTAAGTTAAGCTCCCCATCCTTGGCAAAAGGTTATCGTGGCTTATCCAGACAGGTTTTCCATACTTTGTTTCATGCTGGCTGCAAACATGAATCCGCTGCACTTACAGATTCGCAGGTATTTACCGTCCTCCCAGGAATCGACGAGGATACCCAAGTGTTGCCCCAATTAGCTGGAAGAGTGCTGTGCGTTAAAGCCAAGTGTGTCTCCCGTGAGTGGCGTTATTGACAAAACTGCTTTGTGGCATTTTGTGAATAACTCTCTTCTTTTCATGTCGAGGTCTGAGTGACTGTGGATTCTCACCCCGTATCAGGGAAACAAGCCATTAAATTGAACACACACTACATACAGACCATAGACAGAAACACACACACAAAAAAACACACATAGCACTTGTCCACCATCCCTGCTCCTTTTTTTCATTTGTCCCAGCAGTGTGCCATTTGTGAGCGGCCGCTTGATCACCTCACATGGAGAGAGAAGAATGGACAGACCCACAGAGACTCTAATAACCCTAATTAAAGAAAAATAATCATAGAAAAGTGAGTTGTTGTGCCAAGCTGGCTAGAGAAGCTACATGCTGCTGCCTCTTCCTTTGTTTTTAGTCTTGGTGGTAGCTTTCTCAAAGCGGAGCCGGGGGGGGGTCACTGGAAAACAACAGAGACACGAGAGAAAGGGGAAAAATGTGTGTGTGTGTGTGTGTGTGTGTGTGTGTGTGTGTGTAACTGATAATTCATTTAAATGAATGTATGTCATTGGCCAATATTTGAAAAATCAGAACATCCATGTGTCATAGGACAAGAGGCAGGGTGCACCCTGTCCCGGGTGTCAGTCTGTCACAGGCCTCCATTACAACGGCCCGATAGCTGAACACCCTCAATTATAACGCCAGGAAACCGGTAAGGTTCACAGAAGCTGTGCATTTTTCCACATTGGCGTGATCGTGACTTATAAATCTGTCTCAGCTCTTTTTATGTAAAGAAAAAGTATGTTGGACTAATTTTAATATAGTAATAAAATAAGATTGATTAATCATTAGTAAATCTGCGGGGTTTCAGATAGTTTATTATAAGCCCAGGGGCATGCTGGGAAACATCTGGAATGTTTTATTTATTATTCATTTCTCCTTTTTAATTTATTTTCTTTAAGAGAAATGAGGGACACAAGCTAACATAAGATAACTGCTGCAGTTCAACAAACATTTAACAGTGGAAATATAAATACATACAAAGCTCGAAGACAAAGGAGGAAGATGAGACAAAGAGTAGGAACCAACCTGACGAGGGGCCGTCAGATTCAGGCTTCCTCCCTAAATTAATGTCAGCAAAACTAAAACAAAAAAATAGGACTGCTGGTAATGCCCAACTCAGCTATTAGTTAATGTATGAATTAAAACAACTGAGGATGACTAATAAGGATGATAGAGGTGAGGCGAGGCCCGCGTAACAAAGCATAGTTATCGCTGTTGTAATTTTCACACAAATAAAAACAGAACTATAGACCAAGAAAAAAAAAGTAACTTTTACCCTTGGTTATCTGTCCACTACCGTAGCTAATTAGGCTACTGTAAATGGTTCATTGCTACACGTGAGCGATGCTGTGAGTCAGTGATCTGCTGCTGGTTTAAAGTTTTTTGTCATGCGGGTGTCTTTGTTTTAATAACCTCTTTATTACTGTGTCTGCCCAGAAGAAGTGGCATGCTTTTGTAGCTGTGCCACCCAGCATGCATTGGGTGGGTGGATAGTGCTATCCCACTGCACGTGTGATGTTAGTATCACCTCAGTTGATGCACCAGCTTGGTTGAACCAGTTGTACCAGTATTCTTGTGGAAACCTTGCATCAGCTCGCCATTATTGTTTTAATATGTAGGCACGGCATTTCTTTTATTGTAGTCAAGTACTGTGGGTATTTTTGTGCATCCATTTCTGCTGGACATACTGTCAGCTGGATGCATGTGACAAAGCACAAAGCCACGCCGTGGAGGATCTGACAGCCTCATTATTTAGCAGCCTCATAGGCCCTGATAAGGTTACTTGTTTGGGGGCCGATCAAAGGGGAGGCCCAGGTATGATAATGTCCACACCTGTGATTCATAGGTCCTGTTCTCTGCCTTGCTCTTCATCCTATCCGCCATGTAGGAGGCAGATTATAGGGCAGACTAATGAATGTCATTCTAAATGAATGACCGGAGCTGCCAATTGTACTGCTGCCACCACTGCAGGCCTATCTCTTCTCACTAATGATTGAATACTGTACACTTATTCCGTCTATTCCTCTTCTCGTTCTCTTGTAGCTGCACTTCTACCTCACCTTTTCGATTTTTTTAAACTAGCTCATTACTGTCCCAGATGAGAAGAAATATTGGAAACTGTATCCTATCCTCTTTCTGGATGGATGGCTGCTTTTTTTTTATTGTTTTCTCTCACAGGCGTAACGCTGCTCTGAGAAATAGCATAATGGTGTTCTCAGAGGTTTGACAGGCTGGATGTAGCTGCTACATTGTGCTTACTGCTTATTGGGGTGGCAGAGGTAATGTGATTTCTGACTGAAGCCGGGTGAGGGTAGGTTGAAGATTTGATGTCTACGGCCCATCGGGCATTTCTCAATGTATGTGGGTGACTTTGTATGTGGAGAGAGAAAAGGAGAGAATGAGAGAGAATTGCCAGTTTTTCATGATTACAATATATAGGGAAAATAAGATTGCGTGTGCTGTGTGTTTGACTGTGTGTATGTGGGCCCAGATAACACTGCCTTTTGTTTTGCTAAAGAATCCATGTCATTTCTTGCCCGAATCGCCTCCGAGGCTTGTTTTGATGTGGTGGTATCTGATTTGGCACCCTTCCACACTACCTCATAACCCCCGTGCCCTGCAGGAAACAGAAATTTTACAGCCTCTCCTTTCTGTCTGTACATTACTTTTTCCTTTGGGGTCTTGATCCGGCTGGTGTCCGTCCATCACAATGCCTGAATGAATGTCCGGAGATGCTTCGTTTTACCCCTCCAGGCACCAGGGCCTATCTGATGTGAGAGGTGACATCTGGAGTACACACGGCCTGTTTTTTCTTTGGGGTTTTTTTTCACAGTATTGATGTCGAGTTGGGATCTTCTTTTGTTGCCGTGGAAAAGGAAGTTGTATTATTTTGATCTATGATTGCTTGATATCATTTGCTGTGATCTGATACGATAGAGCGTGTCACTTCTGCTATCTTATATCTGTGTTTGCCATTTTCTTGTCTGTGCTATAATAGACAGTTTTCATTCCCTATCTCTGCGCAGGGAAAACCTCTGCTCTGGTCTAATCCTGTTAATGCCAAAATCTGATTATGAGCTGTAGCCTATACCCACAAAGGCAATATGTGTGTATGGTTGAGTGAGGGAGTAGTTGTCATGTAATTGTATGAAACGAGCAAAGAAAGACAAGGCTTTTATCTGTTCCGTGGTCTGCGGAGACGGGATGTTATATGCTGTACAGATTTGCCAATCACAAATTTGTAACATTTTGCCTCATAAATAAACTGCATCCCAACTAAGTTGATTTGATATGTTCTATACACTGAACAAAACACTTCACTTGTCCTCTCACACAATGATGGCTGTTAAGAAGACGCTTCTCCTGTATTACTGTAGGAATGGGCATTTCAAGCAAAAACACTATTCTTATTCACTAGGAGTTAAGAATTCTTCAAAGGCTGACCCCCTGCACCTGCGCTCTGGCTGGCCAGAGACACAGATGGAGAATCCTGTCTGTGCACAAAAACAGCCAAATAATGATGCAATCAAGACAACCGGATTTTCTAATATTTCCAGTTTTTATCTCAACTCCTTTCTGCAGTATCTCTCAAAACTATGTTTTGTTTCTAGAACAATTTCTGATGCATGAACTGGAAATAAACAACACACCGTTTTGCCCCAAATTCTCATCCAGCAAACGTTTCGGCTGCTCAGTGCAGCCACAAGCTGCGACACGGCCAGTCAGCAAAATCCAGGAATTCTGACCATCCCAATTAAAATCAAAATTTAGTCCACTGAATGACATTCAGCATGTTTATTACATGTTTATTACGCTGCTGTTGGCATGCATTTAACATGCATGTTCTTTAGAGGGAAGGCTTGGCCAGTAACAACAATCAATCCACCTCAGGTTTGACGTTAGCCACACACAGTGTGTTATGTGAACCAGTGAATATATGTTGTATTTCTTCTGTTTCCAGAGGGAATACATCATTCAGTGGCCATTGTGAATCACTCAGCTGGCCTAACTTAGACTTTGCTAAAACTTTTTCTCCTCAAATCCTATGGATGCCATTTTTTGCTAACAATTGTTTGACATCCACGTTAAACTTTAAAACGACTCTTAAGAGCAGTTCTTTGATGTTCGCTTGTCATCTTAGTTATCACAGCAAAACAAAAGGCAGATTCACACTATGTAATAGAATTGAAACCACCTGCCTCTCAACCATGTGTCAGTTGTGGCTTTCTTTTCATCACAGAGACAGTGACACAAACAGAGAAAATGATGAAACAACTGGGAGACATTGTATGAATTCAGGACTTTGTTCTCTTAAAACACGACACATAAAAGGGCTCCAATGACCTGCGTACCCCCGGTGTATATGTGTATGTGAGGGTCTATGTGTTTGTGACTAGTTGATTGGCCTGTATACAGTTGCTCCACAGGCTTTTATCCAAGTGGGAGGTAGCTGAGGAGGCGAATGGATGCAAAGGATAAAATAGATGATCAGCTCGGTTTAACATCTGTTCTAGGATTCCAAAAGTATGTTATCTTATGACTAGGCATTCTTCTTAATGGCACTGACACTTTGGAGCAGAGTTTCTGCCTAAGATATATGCACAAAGCTTACTGAGGAGAGAATTATTTAGCTGTGACAAAGGACCAGGTTGACCCTGGTGCTTTGGATGACAGTATGTCCATAATGATAAGTTACAGGGGAACAGTCTGTGCTGGTGAATTCATCATAAAAGTAAAACAGCAGGAGGTTCAAATAATGCTGCCACATTCACATTGGAAACATATTCAGAGCTAACAAGTTGTGAGCCGACATAATAAGTCATCTGCAGGGACAGAGCATGCCCCCCGCCAAGTGACATCCAGCTGTGCATTGAGTGAAACTGTTTATTTAAAAAATAAACTGAGTACAAACAGTAAGGGAATCCGTGTTTGGTCGATTATTTCTTTGTTGTAACGAAATCTTACACCGTTGGAACGTCTGTTTATTTAAATGGAGCCACATTTGTGGGTTGAGCAGCAGAGTTGAGTATGTGGGTTGTGCCCATGAAAAACGTTCCAGTGCCAAACAGCTTCTTCTGCTACTGACTCTTGTTTGGTGTCGTTTATTGGATTGGATGATTGAAGTCCGAAGAAATAAGATATATTGGCTAGTTAACAATTTTTCAGTCCTTTGTGGAAGAACCATGGCCACAACAGCCTGGCACCTCTTCTGGTCACCAGCTTGTCACAAGTCAGCTAGTCTGGTTGTGTTGGTCAGTCTGGCATGAACAGCACACCCAAGCTGGTCCCACAAGTGCTGAGTGGGGTTGAGGTCAGGACTGCAGGCAGGCCACTCCATCCTCTCCACTCCCAAATTCTGGAGGTCGTCGTATAAACCTGCTCTGACGGGGCGAGCGTCGTCATCTTGCAGGACAGAGTTCGGTCCCACAGTGTGCCGATATGGGAGTGACACTATCTCTCTGCATTGAGATTGCCTCTAAGGATGACAAGCCTGACTGTCAGCACCCGGGGTACCTGAAGCTCAAAACAAGAGTCAGTAGCAGTTTTTCATGGGCGCAACGCACATACTCAACTCTGCTGCTCAACCCACAAATGCTTTTTCCTTAAATGTGGCTCCAATTAAGGGGAAATAAACAGGCTTTGCAATGCTGTAAGATTTATTACCAATCGTTACAACAAAGAAATAATCAACCAAACACAAATCTCCTTACTTTTTGTGCTACGTTTGCATCATCATTTGATGCAGTTATTTGTGGATGCACTGCATCTGTGGCACAGACTGCACCATTGTTCAATACTAGTTCAGAGCTAGCTGTTTTAGAAAGTTTTCCCAACAAACACTAGCTGTGCAGCGGCTGCTCTGCTCTCTGTGGAGCACGTTGACAGCTGAAGCGGCGCTTTAAAAAATCCTTTAGTAAAATCTGTTAATCAAATAATCAACTGCTTACAAGGTCAACGGCTATCAGTAGACTTCTTAAAGAGAAGCTGTGCTTACGCATTCCTTTTGACTTGTAAGTTTTCCGGAAGCTAATTTTAGCCTAAATGTTAAAAGTACTGCTTGTCAACCAATAGTATGCAAATGCTCGTTTTTATAAATTGAGTTGATTTGGATGACTCATAAAAAATAAAACATTTAAAGATTAAAGGTTAACGTCAATTCAAAAATGCTGGATTCAAGACTTTCTTTACTTTGACTCGGTTGCTTCTTTGTTTGAGACCCTCTCACTTTATACCCTCAGCCTCACCTGTCTGTGATGAAGGTTTAGTTTCTAATTTTCTCAGCCCTTGCTAATCTAATACTCGCGTGACTTCACCTGAATTCTTTAGTTTTCTTTCTTTCTTTTTTTAGGGAAACCAACATTCCTCATGATTAAATGTTTTGTTGAATTAGGTCATTCAAGTACAAGACGAGACAAACTTGAAGCAGAGAACGGGGTGAGAAGTGGAGAGAGAGCGAGAGACATCAATTAAACATGAATTCCAACCAGGGTGAGGGTTTCACTCTGTTTGTAATTGTGAATATTTAATAAGGCAAAAGACAACTCACTTAGCGCACAGCCATATGCTAACAACGGCGGAAAGGCATGACAGGGCGTCCCCTTAGCGCTGACTAGTGGGCACGCTCGCGTGGCACGCACACGCCCGGCACACATGCAGTCACAAACTGCTGTTATGTCAGTGAAGTTGAGCTTCAGCTCTCAAAGTGAAAACAACATCGAGCTGCCATATTACTAGCCAGTGGGACAGGACCCCTGCCTGCCCCAGTGCACTCATGAGGAACCACACATCAGGCCTTTGCATCACTCACACTTCACCTCACTGCCACCTAAAGGGTCGGTGCCCTTTAATGTCCTTGTTGATATATTGTTTTTTGTTTTTCAGTCCTTCTCCTGTTTCTCTCTCTTTTATCTCGATGTTGTTAGTTCTGTCACAGTGCTGGTTCTGAATTTTCAGAACTAGCAGGATGGGCAGGCGGCTTTAAGCAGTCAGACGCCCGTGTGGGTTTCAGTGGGGACGTTTTTGAACTGAGATTTCAGCGTCTTTGTGTGTATCGGTGACGTTTCAGATGTGTTGGTTTTCACTTTTGCCTGGATTTCAAACTGGATCTCTAATCCTGCTAAACAAGCTTTATTGTTGTTCCCAGACCTTAGCAATTACATGAGCAAGTATAACGTTACCGTCACCGATGGTTAAAACTTCGAAAATGAGACCTGAGCTGTAATAAACCAGGCTTTTCTTTGAACTACTTTCTCCCACTTATTCCTTTTATGTCATCTTCTCCTCCTCTTTGCCTGCAGTTTCATTCCTTTCTCATCCTTCTATTCACTTCTCATATCTTCTTCTTACAGTCTATCTTTTTCTATTTCCCACTGGTATTTTTCTTCTCCCTTGCCTCCATTTTTTCCCGTTTCTTTAAACCGCTTCTCACTAATTACTTCTTTCTCATGTCTCCTCCTTGTGACTAAATGACAGTAGATGTCTGGTCTTTCTTCTCTTCCCCTGCACATCCCTCTCAGTTACAGGCAACATTGTCTGACATTAAGCCGCTCGCACTTACAAGACACCCAAGTTGAAAGTGTCACTTCATTTAAGGGAAGTCAACTAAGGAGCTCCTTTCACTGATGTCCCAACTCCTGCTGTCTGCGTTTTATAAGACTCCGTGTAAGAGTCGGATGAGGGGGAAAGAAAAGAAAATAAGAATTAAGCAGAATGGAGAGGCTTGCTGGTGATGAGAATTGTTGGGGTTGGTCATTTAGCAAGCAGCAATAGAACGTCTGATGCGCCTGCTGATTTTCCCATGGATTATTGTTTTGTATTCAGAATTGCTTATTTCATGCTTGTCTAAGCGATGCCTGTTTTAGCCCGGCGTGTGTATGTGTGTGCGCTCCTTTCTTTAATATTACATGTGTGCCAGAAGACGAAAGGGATCACAGGGGAGAGGAGAGGAGGAGAGGAGGGGAATATAGCACTAGAAGAAAAGGGGGGGGGGGAGAGAAATAGAAGCAGAGAATGAAAAGAATTGGATTGAAAAGACTTGAATGGAAGCGCGTTAAAGAGAGGAGAGCAGAATAGAGGAGATGAGTGGAGAGAAGAGGATAAAAGATGACAAAAGAACAAAACAACAGAGAGGAGGAGAGCGGAGGAAAAGGAGCTGGCAATAAAACAATTCAGCTGGATTGAAATGACTTAAAGTGAATTAAACTGGAGAAAGGAAAGGGAAGAAAAGAGAGGAGAGGAGAGTCACTGGCCAGTGTGTATGCAGTATGAATTTTGATCAGGCGATTTTGCTGGCTTACCTATGAATGCTCAAATGGGCTGCCCTGCTCAGACTGAAGGAGCCTTGTTTATGGCGAAAACACCAAATCCTCCAATCAAACATGTATGAGGCAGCACACTTGTACACAGGCTTTTTCCTATTTCTCGCTCTCTCTCTGACAAATATACAAATACACAATCTCCATGCAAACACGGCCTACTCTGGAGACTTCAGTGACACACATGAAGGAATATATCAACACACAGACACCATCTCTGCTGCACACACGAGGGGATCCTGATTATTTACTTATACAGTACCTGCATCGTAGGGCCTTTGGGGGTCTCCGGTGTGCGTAGTTGTCTGCGTAATAACGCCACACTCCACCTTTCTGCCTCTCCTTTCCACACACAGGGAAAAACTCACGCAAACCAACCGAGGGATGATGCACGTCTCAGTAGACGTACACTGTGCTGCATATTCCCACCACTGGCCCGTTTGGTATTAACAGTAGCGGCCTCGTTTGATGGTGTTCTGCCTGCCTAAGGAGACCTGAAATGGTCTGTGCCAGGAGGGACAAGAGAAACAAACTTCAAGCTTACACCAGTTGTTTAGGCTTTCTTTCATATATTCTTTTAATTAATGAGCTCTATGGTACATCATAAATGTAGAGGAGTTACTGATTTCTCATCAGGTGTTATTTAGCCCCACACGGTGACCCGGGCAGCAGATGACGAGAGCTAACACGTAATCGTGCATAAAGTGAGAAAGAAAAATGAGACCGTGTGAGTGACTGAAAGCATCCTGTTGTATATTTTTGTTTCAAAGACTGTGTGTTGATATATGCATGCTAGTGTGAAAGCTTCAGATTGTTGAGCCTGGATTCCTACCAGCCCAACACCTTCTGTTTTCTTTCTTTCTGCTCATCTAAATCACAGTGATCTATGGTAATTTATAATATTGCCACTGGCAATAGATACTCAAATAAAGAAGACCACATGGGGACAGAAGTGATCCTAAAATTGATTTTTAATTTTCAAAACTTGCCTGTCACAATCCAATATTCAGATTTCTCATGATGTGCCAATTTAATTTTTTAGTTAATGGTCCACTGAGTGACTGGTTATTTTTTCCAAGTAGTTAATCCTGCAGCGCGTACAGCTGTCGTCATGGGCATGGATGCCATGGTAACTTTGTACTTTTTATGATTCATTTCATGATTCAAACACATGATGATGCAAACTGGTGACTCCAAAGGTAGATGCTGGAGGTATACTGTATAAAACATTAACAGACTGATTGATTAACTAAGATTGATTAATTTTATATCTGCATGTACACCCAAGAAAATTAAGTCCTTGAAAATTTTAAAATGCTTTATATAAAATCGATTTTTTTTTCTCATTGCACCGTCTTGATTTTCACGTAAATCTCATCCAGCATGTAATTGCAAGTGTTTTTGAAATGAACCAAAATATTAACGTGCTTTGTAAGGTTAACTTATAATCCTTTATATCTTCCAACCGGAGAGAAGGGACACGACCAGAAAAGGCTTTTTGCTGCCCCTCACTATCAAATCTCAGAGCAGTGTGGTGTGACAGAGTGATATCACAGACTGTCACACATGCTTCAGCCACAGCAGCCACAAGCAGAAACCACGCTTTGGTCCATTCTGTGTATGGAGATTCAGCCCTTTCCATTCATGTATGTGCGCTTCAGGTGGACTCTGGCGGTTTGGGATGGTTTCATCTGAGCACCCTTGTGTGCACAGTAGCCCCAACATGTCAGAAACAGTGACTGCTGGCTGTCCTTTCTGTTTTTACTGCCCATCAATACGTTGGCCTCAGCCTTTCTGTCCCGCCAGGCGTCAGGCCTACTCGTCTCTACGTGAACAAAGCAGCACTGCAAACATTCATCAGCTCTGAAGTTCTTTTAGCGAGTTTCTACAGTATTTTAAACATGTGTTTGAGTCCTCACGTCCATAAGTTGTACTACCGGCCTCCTCGTAGAACTGCTTTACTCCAGACTGCCAATTAAAAACAAGCCATTCACTTATTAGTGTTTACTTCCACCCACTCATATCACATCTCATCTGCTTCCCACTGCCAGTGCCATGGTGGTGTGTCTATGTGCAAGGCTGTGTGTGTGTGCGTGTGTGTTTGTGCGGAGTGGGGGGTGGGGGGGGCACTTCTCAATCTGACACTTCGCGGTGTGTGAAATTTAATTAAACACGCTTCACAACCATCCACACAAACACACAACACAATGTACACACACAGAAAATCTCCCTGAAAAGAATACATAGATGGGGTGCAGGTCTTCCATGGTGCGCCCCCCTCCTCAGCCACGGCCTCTCTTCTGTCTCTGCAGCACTTCAAGTGACGTTTCCTGTAAAAACACATTATAGGCACGCGCTGAGGCTAAAATATGGATTTATGGATCACTTCTGTTCTGAGTTGAGCAGACTGGTGACTTGTGGGCAAAAAAATATTGGCCCTCATGACCCCCCAAGTTGCCCTTGAGCAAGGTACTTAACCCCCGACTGCTTCAGCGGAGCTGCTCAACAGCCAGTAGCTCAGACAGGCAGCAGATTGTCGAGCTGGGCAGCTTCCAGGTGTGAGGCCATTACGGTTCTCAGTCAACAAATCTCCTTTAAATAAACCGAGCGAAGCTTTGCATTGCTGAGTGCTTTGGTCCAATCATTTGTTGAGACTAACACTGAAGAGTGTTTAGAATCGTGCGTTTCTGGGAAATAACTTTTCACAATTAAACACGCCCACCTGTCATAGATGGACCTTTTAACCTTATTTAAATGGTTTCACGAGTCACTATTGTCTGCTTTGGGCACCTTATTTCTGCTACTGTTACCTGGGGATATTCACATTTTATTTTATTATTATTATTAACCTTACTTAACCTTGAACTGTAAAACTATAGCAATGGCAATGCTATATTTGATGCTTCACCAGTAAAGGCTTTAAATACCGAGTCCGAGTTTCATCTGTTCTGATGGCAGGTGCGACAAAAGAGCCACGCACTGTGAAAAAGGTGTGTGCTGTGGGTGGTGGCTGCTTTGGCTACCTTGTTGTAGGGACAAGATTGAGTGAAATTCATGTTCCTGGCACACGATGGTCTGTATTTCTCAAAACACGCTGATATTTGAAACCTACTCTCAGCGATATCAGGGAAAACTGGCAACGCCAGTACCTGGGTACTTCACCTTGAAGGAAGGTATGTTGGTGACCCACTTTAATTTAAGATGTCTCACTAAATGCTGTGAAATACAGTAATCTGTTAGTAGTACTGATGTATACTGTGTGGGTGTTCATATTTCTAAATGAAGCTGTCATTTTTTCTCTTTCACATTCACCCCCCAAACTGTGACTTTCACTGTTATTTTACAGGCATACTGTCACCACCTCCGGCTTTTTACTCACATTTTTTTAAAACACAGATTTTGACGTCTGTGTTTGATGTTTTAAACTTACAGATGACAGCTACCTCACACTGCACACTCAATCCTCCCCAGTGAAGCATTATTTTAACCTACCACCTTACTAGTCTTCTTTGAGGTTTAGGTGCATGTGCCGTCTACCTGCTGGGATTCTGAAGTATGGTGCTGAGGGGAAGAAAGGGCAGGAGAGGGAGGAAAGAGAAGAGAGTTCAGCTGAGGCTCTGTCACCTTGGAAGTTATGTAAAGCTTGCAGGAGTGGTTTGGGGTGATATGGGCTTAACCTGCACAGACCTTAAACCCACTGCCCACTTCTTTGTAGAACAGGGTGACCTGCATTTGAACCAACCGTAGTGCTACCTCAGACCTTCTTCTGTCCACTTCTGTTTCTGCGCAGGGGATTTTAAAGGGTTACATTTCTTTCTACATTCTTTTTTCTGATGTTTTCTGATGTTTTCAAGAGAGTGAAACAAAAGTGCTCTTTTCCCGCATGCTTTGCTTGCCGTTGCGGTGGGGGGGGGGGGGGG
>JAVDPK010002112.1:20664-32224 GCA_034780415.1 Cichlasoma orientale
ACACACACACACACACACACACACACACACACACACACACACACACACACACACACACACACACACACACACGACACTGTTCACTAAGCGAGCGTCACATAAGGAGATGTTTACTTAGAAATGTACAATTTTCTCATGGAAAGTATTTGTGAATGCGCTCTTGTAGGTGTGCAAACATGAATAATTGATGACACATTTATGTATATGAGGTTGAAGAAGTTCTTACATTCTTGCATTTGCTGTTGTTGTTGCATATAATTATAGGCAGGCTTTCTTATTTATTGTAAGCGCAGTGACACATTTCAGCTATGGTTCTGAGTCAGACTGGAATGTTGGAGCACACCGGGGAGCTGCAGTGGGACTCGAGGGCTAATGCAGATTATTTGGTGCTGAGAACAGTCTCATGAGTCTGAGTTTGGATGTGCCAAGCAAAGACCTTTAAGCTTACATGAGTTCACCAGGGCCCGGTCCGGCTGGGGCGCAAAGACCAGTAAAAGTAAAATCTGAGGACAACAACTGAGGTGCAGCTTTGTTGCTTGAAGCAGCTGCTCAACTCTTTAAAAATGGAGGAGGTTCCACTTCGCAAATGCATGTAAATGTTAAAGAGCTCATTTTCCTGTTTTATACTTGGACTCCACTCGAGTAGCTTTGTATGATTCACACCTGTAAAGATCCGTACTGTCCTTAGACTGGGCTTTGTATTAGGTTTGTCTTCTGTTTGAAATAAACCATGCTCTCCTTTATCACTGCCTTCCCTTAAAGCACACTTTTTTCTAATTGGCTGACCTTCACAAACAATAAGAGCATACCTTTGGGGGGGCTGCTGTGCTCACAGCCAGGCCTGTGTGCCTGAAAAGACCATGTTAAAGTTCTCCCCCCTCACTGACATCATGCAGAACCAAGCTCTAACCTGCCTGAGACCTGAGACATCACTTACACATATGATAACCTGATCATTTAAACCACTGTCCATGTTTATTATGAGCATCTGCTGTTTTAACAGCATAATAGGCACCCTTTAAGCTTTAATATTTTAATCACCAAATTGCCTATTATGTTAGCATGTCTTTGTGGGGATGACCCATTTTCTTTACTTTGAACAACATTAATAGAATTCTGCCTAATTGCACAAAGTCCAGAGAGTTGGCTGCTTGCGTGAGCTGCTGTTCTGTGACCGGCACATAAACAGCTACTCCGTCCAGCATAGATGGTCCAGTTGTTTTCCTTCTTGTGTTCATGTGCATGAGACGTGCTCGAGCCATTTTGGAATGTTTCATGGGGAAGAAGCCAGCAGTGTATGACTGGGTATTATTTTTAAGTTCAGCATGGTGTCTGAGCCCTTGAGACCATCTTCAGTCTGACAGCAGCAGAGTTTTGTGTTAAGGACTAAAAATGTGGTGAGCCGTGCTTCATTTTAATAATTCTCCATTTAATGGAAAAGCAGGCTCTGAGTGAGAAGCAGTGGGAGTTAGCTGAAAAGGAAAAAGTGTTACATCCACACAAATTTTGTTTTGCTTGTTCAAAAAAAAAATCAAGTGTCTTTTATATCAACCCAGAAAAGAGCAATCACAAAGCTTTCGTATGTTGCGTGAGCAAAACTTTTCTTTTTTGCGGCGCTTTAGTTGGACATGGAATACATGAACAGCCTTAATAAAAGCAGGAATGATGGGATCAATAAAGCTGGATTGCCACCATGAGGGGAATTGGCAGAGTGCTTCATTGGCTGAGGCTTTAACAGAGAAACTGAGCTGGTAGAGACTTTCTTTACAGCCCAAGCTGTTCCAATTACTCTCTGATAGACTGGTGCTCCAGTCCCAACTACAGATGGATGCTGACGTTTTGGGTTGCCCTCTGCACAAAGAAGGTAAATTATTTGCAGAACGTTGCGTGAAATTCATAGTTTTTACTTTAATGTCTTTGGGACTTTTAGCACTATCTTTTTACCTATTATGTGCGTGACCGGCACTAATGCGATGCAATCACTCCGGCTGACAGCAAAAATGAAAAATTGTCATGCGTGCTTCATGCATAAGAAACACAAAAACAGAAGCTTCATTTTACCTGGATTGATCGTATTTGGGCAAACGAGACAGTAAAACTCGGCTCTTTTCTCACCGAACAACAAATGATATTCTAATGTGTTAACATGAGAGCCGCGCGTTTCTGACACAGATATGAATGCACAGGATAACGTGTAAGAACTCGATGTTTTGTGAAATGCGAGTATAAATGGACAGTGATGCGTCAGATGCAGTTCAGTGTGACACAGGTTTGGCGGGATGGATAAACAGCAGGCTATCTGATCCCATTTGTCAGTGCAGAGATTAGGGATCCGGATCTGAGCTCACAGCGACGTTCTCGCCCTTCTCAGGAGCTGAAAACTGAACAAGTCGAATTTCCTCCTTTCTTCTGGGATGGTCTCTGTTATTTATCCACCCTCTTGTTCCCGTCACTCTGTAACTCTTCTCACCCAAACGTTGGGGTGATGATGGTCAGGCTGCAGTTCATTCTGTACTCCTTCAGTTTACAGTCTTCTTGAGAGCTGACAAGATGAAAGGACCGTCTTCTGTCTTTGTATGCTCAGCTCATCGTCTTCCAGTTCTCTCCAGCCTCTCTGCTTCTGGCTCATTTTCAGTTATCGTCCCTATGATTTTTAGTCTCCCTCCCTTTCGCACATCCCTTCCCTTTTCCTCTCAGCTAATGGAGCTATAATGGAACCATAAGTCTGCAGAGTTGTTTAGCAAATGGCAGTGCGTGCTCCAGTCAGTCAGAATGAATTCAGCAGCCCCCTGTTACTCGCAATACACTTAACATAGTCATACAAGATGCATGAAGCCCGCTTCTTTTTGTCTACATTAAACGCTCATAACAACTTGATTTCAGATTTTTTTTTTTAAATTTACATTTAATGTAATTCCTGCCACAAAAATTGGGATTTCATCACAGGAAATAAAAGACATGCACTGTTCACAGGCTTTGAAACAATGTTTTACTATATGTAGTCTGGGCATGTTTGCAGAAAAGAAAAATTGCATTTGTGTTTGAAATGGTTACGCCCATCCAAAAATACCTGGTCATTCATTGCTGTCCGTCAGGAGGTCCTGACAGTAATTGTTGCTCCTTGTTGCAGTTGATGCTTCTCCTCAATTACTACAGACGTCGCGTCTCATCACAGTGTCACTGCTGTAATCCTTGCAGATTGTGCTTTCAGACAGCAAGTGATGGGACATCAGTGTTCCCACTGCAGCAGCAAGTCATGACAAGACTCCCTCGTGACAGCGTGCAGCCTCATCTGATTCTGTTTGTAACCATATTTGCTAAACCCTGTCACCCACTCTGATCCCAGTATGTTGGTGTGAGTTCAGTAGATTTGGTACTTATATCTGCAGATGGTATAAAAGATGCGCGTATCTACCGTGATGTCACCCTTTCTGAAGTCCTGTTTTGAAGGCTTGAGATGAGCGTGTCTCCCGTTGCCATCTTGGTTTAAGAAAAAAACAGATGTGATGAGGAAGGGTGGGTCTGACTGTGAAACTGTGCGCTCATTGGCTAATGACATGCTGTTGACAACTCATTGATCATGGAAACATGGTGTGACCAAGATTTATAAAACAGACTCATTCCATCCACTTTGGTCCAAAAGGAGTGAATGAGCCCATGAAGCCAGCAGGAGGTGTTTACTGAGGTGAAGCCAGAAAGTGGACTTTTTGCAATCACAGCTATCACCATCTGGTGGCCTTCAGGTAGATTTCAGACTTTCAGGCACCTCTGCATTGGTGTCATTTTTCCCACACAGAAGCTATATCCATGCTTTACACTGTCTATGCTTATATCATAAAAGCTGTTGCCCAGATCTAAACTTTAAAGGTGATGCTGCTCCAGGGCCACCATCTGTCTGTGTGCTGAAGAGAACTGTATATACTCCAGGAACCTCAGATCCTGCTGAGACAGGCTCTTGTAGCAGTTCCCTCACGGATGTTTGAGTGCCTGCTAATATGCCATTATTAGCTTCAAAGACATGGAACCATCATGAAGTCAGATGATAGCAGTAAATGGCCGTGCACATTCCCACGTCTTTGGTCTGCTGTTCCCACTCCCACTGTTTAGTTTTTAATCAGAAACTACAATCACTAAGTTAGCTTGTTTATCACATTAGCCTACTGCTCACATTAATGGTCTGTTCATATATAATAACATCATTTTTTTTTTTTACCTAACTCTCCTTCTGTTGATCGTTTTCTTTTCCTGGGATAAGATATGCCGGCGGCGCCCAACGACTGCAGACATCCATCTCCCTGTATGCTAGCTTGTCCTCTTAGATGACTGTTCTCAACGGAATTTCGTTGTGTGTATAATGATTAATTTCGGATATTTTCATGATTTTATACTCTTTTACCTCTTCAGCTGTACATCAGTGGCACTAACATCACTTGGTCCTCTGTTGCTTTAATGTTTTCTTTCTCCATTCTTGGAAGTCAGACCCCCCCACCCCCCCAAAAACAGAGACAGACTCTCTCTCTCTGTCCCTCTCTCTCTCCTGCCGCTCTTCCACTCTTTTCTGGTTGTTGTCGTCCCTTCCAGTACGCCATCAGCTTGACTTCCATCTCCTTCTATAAATAATTAAGCAAATTAAAAACAAAACAAAAAGAAAAAAATAAACCTAGGGCCGGAGCAGTGGCGGTAAACACTATTTAGTGTCCCAACCATTTTAATGCCATTTGCTCATCGTGCCTTTTCTGTATGTTATAGCTCCTTGCTTGCTTTCCTTAAATGTGCTGGTGTATTTTGCAGGAATGGTGAGGTCAGATGTACTGTTTACATCCACGTATTTGTTTCATTGGGATGTAAAGTCCTGGAATGAATTGTAAAGAAGAAAGCTATTAGATTTAAGTTTGTTCATTTACAACAATGCCTATTCTAATTGTGTTTTTCTCGTTCTTGTTTTTCCCGGTGCTGCTCCATTGGAATGGTTGCAAATAAAGGTAAGAACCCTTTTTTATTATGCATGTATTTTGGGTATTGTGAGGCTGGAGCAGAAACTTACAAATGGCTTTGGGGACTTCCTAAGACCTCTTTGGGTAATTGCTTTAAGAAAGCAATTAGCAAAAGTCTCAAATTGGAAACTAAGTAAACAAACAGTGACATACAACAAAGTATGAGGGGGAATTTTAGTAAACATCTGTACACCGCCATTGCTCCCTCGATTTTGCTGGAGAAATGTCAGGTTTTGTAAATTGGAGGAATGGAAAGACGTGTATCTGGAATGCTTTTATGTTCATTTATGATGCCCGTGCTGTTCACAAGAAGGTGGGTGAATTCATCCCTTCCATCCATTCTCGACCTCTTTTCTGTCTTACAGACACTTTTTTAAATCTCACACACTTGCTTTTTTGTTGTGAAGGATAAGTTTTGGTTTGCACTGAGACCTTGGGGTTGCTGTCAGCAAAAGCATTCCTGACTGCTTTTGTTTGTTGGCGTTTCTCCAGCTCTCAGTCCAACACTGGTGAGGGCGGAGACAGACGATCGAGACTGAACCGGGAAAGCAAAAAAAACCCAACAAAGCCTGTGGATGCAAATTTAAGGAGAGAATTATTGTTGTGGAAGAGTTCAGTGTGTTTTTTGTTTGTTTGTTTGTTTATTGGCCTGTTTTGCCTTTTCAAACATTGGTATAAGTATTTATAATTTTTGTAATTTATTTGTTCATTTGTGTAATCTGGTGTTTTCCCCTCGGTCATTTCTCTCGTTTGGTACAGTGTCATTCTGGTTTAAGGCAACCACACAATAACCACACAATAACCACACAATAACCACACAACATTTATGTTACCTCCACAGTCAAATAAGAACGATGATGCGTTTCCCATTCTGTGCATGTGAACGCAGAAGGCAGTCACACAGCAGTCACTACCCTTTTAGCCTGCCTTGAACAGCACTTCATTCCAGCCCTTTGCCAGCTCTAATAGGCCATGCCATGATGCCAAGATCAGGTGCTGAGTCGATAATCTTGCACTTCCTAATGCAGTTATGAGTGGAAATGAATGTTACTGGTTTGGAGGCTGATTATAGTACACGGAGGCTTGCGTATAGCTGTGACTCAGTACAGGTCGGGCTTTAATAAAGCCCTGCAGATAAGGGGAGTGGGCAGCCAGGCTTTGTGGATAAACCCCCTCCCCGAACAGACAAGGACGATCTGTCGTGGCGCTGGCAGAGACAATACGTCACTTTAACACAATAGGAGAAGGGTCCTCAGCTCTCGATGAGGCGTTCCATATGGGATGAATAGCATCTCTAATGATCAGCCCTCTGCTTATTACCGCTGTGATTATGAGCCATTTGTTTGCTTTATCAAGGCCTTAAACCCCAGGGGATTTAATGGGAGTTGGGATGTAAAACTGTCTCCCTCAAGGATGGGAAGGTCACGGGACCGTTTGTTGTGGTACGGAGGGTGTTGTGCCGCTTCTTTTTTTTTTACACATTCCTCTTTGTTGTTTGTGAGTTTGTAGTCATCGCAGCCTCAAATGCTGTCAGAATTATTAATGGCTTCTGCGGGGATGACAATGCAAGTTGGGTTTTGTAAAACCAATAGAGAAGAAAACGTGCATGAATATGGTTTTTGGATGTTGAAGCATTAGTGTTGATTAGGGGGTTTGTAATGTGGTTTTAGCTGATGAAGAAAACGTGTCGAGGATGAAGAAAAGGAGCATACAGAAAAATACTTCAAAAAATGGCAGAACGAGTAGTATTGTTGTGGCTGTCGAGGGTATACTCGTGTAATTGTTCTCATTACAGCACCATCATGACTTGTATTGTTATTATGCCTAACTGCATCAGATGCCATTTCCCCTTCATCTTTCGCTGCGGTCTCCCTGGGCTTCATTATCAATAATTAAGAAATGGCAGGCACACCCGAGTCTGTTGCAGCCACCTGATGGGATGCGCACACACACACACACACACAGACACACACACACACACACACACACACACACACACACATACAAATACAAGATGTACCAGAGGGATGGCGGGAGGTTTGGGCGGCCTTCATATCTCTACGTTCTTCATTAACCTTTCAGTAAGACTCACACGGCAGCTGGTGGTATGCAGTAAATAATGAGTGAGAGCCTAGTCAAGAATCTGTGTATAAGTAATTAATGTTTGTTTGTCGCGCTCATCTCCAAAGAATCAGCAGACAATACTCGCTCTCCGTGTTTGCTACCTGCAGGTCACACAATGTGGTTGACATTTGGGCTGATGTATTCGTCAAGTACTGTTCTGAGGGGACTGGGCCGCTCACGCAGCTCTGCTTCCCACTATCAAAAATCTATTATGGCTTCTTGGTACATGTCACCTCCTTGTGTGTGACAGTAGGAAAATACAGCAGGAATAAGCTGATATAGTAATTAAGATTAGATTTTCTGTTAGATCAAGAATTTCACTCATTTATGGAGTTTTCAGTTTCTCTTTCATAATTTTAAGGTCAAAATCAAGCCATAACTACAATTAGCAGTATTATCTGGTACACTTTATTTCTATAAAGTTCACGGCACACCCTCTTGTATTGCTCCTTGGCCCACTCATTAAAATTACTAATTGATTATAGGGCCAAGACCGTGGCCAGAGAGGCACTGTATCAATTATTAAGCTGCATTAATAGATTAAAAGGGATAAATGTGCAGAGCATTTAACTTCTGTAACCCACAGAAAGTGGAAGCAATTATAGAGTACCTCTTTGACCATTTTAACAAAAAAAAAAACTCTTGGTGCTGAAGCTATTTGCCCTAAGTGCTCACAGTCTGACCCTTATAATGGCATTGAACATAATTAACAACACAGGTCGGACTTTCTACTGTTCTTGTTTCTTAAGCCACATTTCCACCACAGGGACCTTCCTCAGGGACCGGGACCCTTTAAAGGGGCTTCAGCTCGGTGCCGGGGTGTAAATTTAATTCCAGGTAAATTGTTCACCCTTTAAAAGAATCCCTACTTGGGGTGTGGTGCTTAATGAAATTTTAAATAACATTTTAGAAAAATGTTACCTTCTTTTTCATGCACCAGTGAACTAATTAGCTTTTGTAGATTAAGAATAGTGTTGCGAAACATATAGACATTGATTCTGAATATATAAAACTATTCTAATGCTCGTGTTTTGCACTGATACACTGCTACTGGCTGCAGCTTCTTGCTTTGGCTACCCTTCGATAGCTATTTGATATATGCATTTTTTCAGCCGGCCAGCTTTCAACATTGTGAACGTGATATGTTGAGAACGATGTTCAAATTGATACCATACTGTAGGAGCATCTAGTAAAACTCTCAGTTTTTACTATAACAACGGCAATCAGAGAAAGTGACAGTGTTCTCTGTAGTTTATATTTATTATGATTTTAGGATTTCTTACGTAGCCATTTGCTTTTGAATTGATGTGTCGAATATGTTGAAGTCACTGAGGCTCATATGCGTCCCATTAAGACCTACTGAGACCTGCTAATGACGTCCTCTAGAACCTCCAGGGAACTTGTGCCACCTAAAGGTTCTGCTGTCAGGAGGCTGAAGGGTTCACTGGCGGCTTACACTATTTTAGTCATTGTATTGAGAACAGTATATAATACACACATGAAGGCATTGTTCAACGTTAGAAAGTGCAGCATTATGACAACAGTACACATGAATTTAGAGTAAATGTTGGCCACGTCTCGAGCAGGTACAGCAAAGCAAACCCGCCTTTTATGACAGATGACGCATCAGTCAGCTGGGCAGCGAATTGATCGGGCGGCCTCTGGCTGTGATTTACGCATGCCATTCCTCTCCCATTTGAAGGGGGAGGTGTCATGAATTGACAGAGTTATGTACAAGTCCTGAGCATGATTGGTGACCCCAAGGTGGGCTCTTTCCCAACCCTCCAGTGGGTTGCAGGGTTACAGGGCTGCATTGATGTGAAATGATGGAGAGGGGGCTATAGTGGGTTGAACTGTATAGCAAAAAACAGCATGTATGTAATAACTCTGATTAGGATGAAACTTCTACTTGTCCTGCCATTTCTTGATTAAATTTCACATCTTAAAAAGGCCCCGGCGGCGTTTCAGAGGTTCAGTGTGACATGAAAGGTGGCCATTCTTCAGCAGCGATTTCTATAAAATTAACTAACCAGCAAGTGTGTGTGTGTTTCATGGTTGCCAACAAAACAGAAGAAAGATGAAACACAAAGAAAAAGCCGTGTCCAATCTCACTGCTCGCGTTCACTTGCTTAACTGACCTGAATAAATCAGGAGATTGAATGCCAATAAATGTTTCATCCTATTGCAGTAATCAGCACTCTTTCCCGCACAAACTATAAATGGACACTGACTGGTTTTTTCTTCTCTCTATCCACTTTGTTTCAGGATGTGTAAGCTGGATGGTTTGGCAAAGTGAGAGTAATCAGGATATAGATGCATTTGGCAGATGTTTCCTGTAATTCGGCGGCTAATGCAGCGAGCTGATAACTGAGTTGGTTTTCTGGTTCAGACACTCGGCTCTGTTTCTGCTACTGTACCTTGGCACGAGGCTACAGTTTGTTTTCGTCTTTCCTCCCGTTTGGTTCAGGCACATTTGGGCTTTAAGGGTAGCTTAACTAACAGTGCCGTGAACGTTTTAGAGTTAAAGCTAACAGTTCAGTCTGGGTCAGGGCCCCACAGAGGTCCAGAAAGCTTGGTGACAGATTGGTGACTGCCTGCTAGAGTCTATTATTTAGTACTGTGGTCAGTACTTATAACCACAACAATTACAAGAATATTGTAATGTAGGGCTATTTTTTAATTAAATTAATATGCACAGTGTTTAGCCCCATGTTTCTGTCTTGCAGACATGGGTGATGCAATCAAACATAACGATACAAATGATTAAATACGATTATAACACGCCAGAATTAAAGCCCCCTTCCACTATTTGGTCAGCTGTGCCATTCAGCTTAGATATTTGATTCAAAATGATGTAAAAAAAAATGCTTTGATGGATTTTTCTCAGAGCACCATCTGCAGCGCGCCAACCTCCTAAAAACATCTCAACTCTCTGGACTGGAGGAGGCCACCCCGCTCATTTAGATCAGCACCAGCTCTGTAACATGTTCTACACCATCATGGACTGCGAGTTCTAATGTGAATGATGCAGTGAATGACAGTCCAGTTAGAGTTGATCTTTTTACTTAGAAAAATGGCTGCTGCTCTCTCTCGGCCGATCATCGCCCCGTGCATCGCTGCAACGCTGCAGATCATCTTTGTGGAGATTCTGATGTAAATGAACGGGATGACACTCTTTGTATTTGGTTTACACTGAATGAAAGGCCGGATCATAACAGGATCCGAATCCCGCACGAGTGCTGAAAGTGAATTTACTGTTGTTTATATGATGCAGCACTAACATTTGATCCTCTGTGGATAAAGGATAATTTAGCAGAGCCTGTAGACCACCTGAAATCATCATTTGTCATCAGTGTATTTTTGGTTGTGCTGGCTCCCTGATAGACTTGCGACCTGTCCGGGGTGCACCTGCCTCTCAAAACTATGACAGCTGTGACCCTGAAATGAAGTCCTAAAGAAAATGGATGGATATTTGGGTATTTCCTATCCTAAAGAGCTCTGTTTCACAGGCTGCGATGCTATGCAGCGCGCACACACACACACACACACACACACACACATAGATCGTACTTTTAATTACAGTATCGAGGAGACTTAAAAAATGTAACTGATCTATAAGGCTAACGATGCTGCATATCTCATGTCTGAAAACTGGTTTTGTTGAGGTAATTGCATTTGCAGCACAGTCGGTTTTGTCTGTGCGCTGACAATGAATTTAATTCAGATGAGGAAATTGCATTGCATTAATGCTCAGAGATGGGTAAGTACCACTTTTTAAAAAATTTATGGTCACCCTGAAAAAGCCGGTGCGCCATAGACTGTAGACTTTTAGCAGCCCAATCAGGCATGCACATTTCAGATGTTAAGCTTATTAGCACCATGTGGGCTTCGGTGTTTTACTGCCCCTGCTGCCATTAGTCCTGCTCTAAGTCACTACAAAGACACTTGATCTGTGAGTGTTTGGTCACATAGCATAAGTGCTGTCTCTCTCTGCCAAAGACAAAGGCCTGTTATCGTTGTGAGACTTGTTGACAAGGGTTATCGGTGCACAAAATACTCCCACACATACACACAATGTCCGACTCACCTTCATTAGCGTGACTCTGTGATCCCAGGTCTTAATGAGACGTGAGAGAGAGCAAAAATAAATGTAGCAAGAATTTTTAGGCGCACAGAACAAACTAGGTTGTCTCTGCTCCTTTTCCTGTTTCTCCTTTCCTCTTTCCCATTTTGACTAATGTAATTTATGCAAAAGAAAATTATAAATAGCATATCAATACCACCACAGTTTTCCAGGCTGGGCATGCAATACCACTCCCGGCTGTCAGAGTAAGTAGGTCGGGTTGTGTGTCTGAAAATGCCCTGCCGCGTGGGGGGGGGGGGGGGGGGGGGGGGGGGGGGGGGGGGGGGGGGGGGGGGGGGGGGGGGGGGGGGGGGGGGGG
>JAVDPK010002114.1:0-19054 GCA_034780415.1 Cichlasoma orientale
ACCTAACTTTATTGTTTTATCTATAATTATTACCCTGTGTATTTTACACTTTTATTGTTTGCTGCAATGTTCTTGTTGTGTAGCACTTTGAGGTGTTTTCTTAAAACGTAAAGTGCATTATAAATTAAAGGTATTATTATTATTATTATTATTATTACTATGTATAGTAGTCTTTTAAATACTGATAGCACCATAAATTTAACACTGACATTTTCGAAAGTGGTAGGTATTGCTACATGAGAGGTACTTGGAAAAAACACAATGGGTAAAGATCATTACCCTATAGTGATTAAAGTAAGTGTAGAAATTCAACAAGAAGCACTGCAGAGAGCACAAAGGTGGAAATTTGGTAGAGCAAACTGGGAAGAGTTTCAAGGCTTATGTAGGGGTAGGTGGGAGGATCTTCATTGCATGGTCACATGCAACAAAATTTACTGTCACTCGTAAAAGAAAAAGTGTTACCGATCATATATATATATACATTCATGATATCAGTGATGTAGAGGTTTTTAACAAAAAGCTGGTGACCGCAATCAAGCAGGCTGCAGAAGAAACAATTCCAAGGGTAGTACGCTGCAAGGTTAGGAAAAGTGTACCTAAGTGGAATGAGAAGTGCAGTAAAGGACAGAAATAAAGTATTCAGACAGTTGCACCACTCAAAAGAGCCATTGATAAAAGAAGACAAGCTGGAGAATCGTAAGGTCTACAAAGCTCACATACTGACAGCAATATTGTAATAGTATTCAGGGTATGGTGAGAAGGGTCAATGGGCTAGCAAGCAGTTGGGAAATACCAGTGTTACAACAAGAAGATTAAACAGCAGTTAAATATGTGGACAAGGCAGAGATGTTGGCTCAGACGGTAGTACGCTATATTGGAACGCATGGATAATGACTCACTCACTGCTGTTCTGAGATTGTTTAATGCAGTTTGGTAATCAGGTACAAATCATGGAAACAGTCTTATTGTCCATCCATCCATTCGCTTATCCTGTTTAGGGTCGCATAGACATAGGGCGCAAGGCAGGGTACACCCTGTACAGGACGCCAGCCTGTCGCAGGGCTAACACAGAGAGACAGACAACCACACACACTCACATTCATACCTATGGGCAATTTAGTGTAGCCAATTAACCTAACCCCAGTAATTGGACCGTGGGAGGAAACCTGAGCACCCGGGGAAAACCATGCAAACTCCACACAGTGAGGCCTGGGCCAAGGTGGAATCAAACCCAGGCCTTCCAGATGGTATTGTAACTGTGAAGCAGCAGTGCTAACCATCGCGCCACCGTGTCTTATTGTTTCGTGATTAAAACCTGGGAAAGACCCATCAGACCCATCAAGTTAAAGACCAACAGCATTGACGTCTCAGGTAGGTAAAACTATAGAAAGGATGCTCACTGAGAGACTTGCCTATCTGTTAGAAGGTAAATCCCTTTTTTCACCATACCAAAGCGAGTTCTGTAAAGGCAGAAATACAGTCGATGCTATTTTATGCCCGCAGTCATTGCAGAACATTTACTGTGCCTTAATGAGATCAACACTTGACTACGGTTCTATAGCGTACATGTCAGTGTGGAGATAGAGCATGGATTTAATTTGAGTAAGGTAAATGACACAAGGGTGACTGTGTAAGGAACTGGAGCTTGAGTCTCCCATTCGCTTAAGAAAAACGACAATGCCACCCTGGGAATTTCACCCAGGGAAATCTACTTTCAACATGTACATCAGTTACGAAGAAAAAGGCATTCAGGTATGCCCCTGCTCAGTATAAACCACACGAGCATTCAGCAATTAGCGAATTCTACACCTAAGAGCAAAACAAAACATTCCATTTACCACTTCTGGGGCCTATTCCAGGAAGCAGGTTTAGCTACAACTCTGGGTTTGTAACCCTGAAATGAGGGTGTTACCTGGGTAACAGACTCTGTGAACCTAACCTGCTCGCTGGCAGGTTTTATCCAACAAACTGAGCATCTCTCTGACTCCTCCCCTCCTGCTGCACCTGAACCACCTGTCTGACACTCCCATTCATTTCATCATAATAAAGCTGTCAGAGCATCAGAGAATTAAATTCATCTGCAGACATTTATGTTTCTACAAGCACTGAAATCCCAGTTTAGATGTTAGTTCGTTAATTTTGTGCGTAACATGAAGCTTTTTTGTTCACTTGTCAACGGCTGTAAGGACGGAGACAGCAATTGATGTCACAGATTTATAATGAAGCAGCTGTCAGACTGTCAGTCAGTTACTCTGAAACATTTACTGTAGCATCACTGTTACATCACACTGATCTGGATGAAGCTTTAGATGCAGAACACAGTGATCAGTGATCAATGATCGATCATTGGTCGCGTTGGAAAAGCTCACTGGATCCTGGAGATGATGGGAATGTTTGAGTGAAGATGAGGCTGAAATGATTTTGAAGACTTGAAAACTGAACTAAATGGATTTAAAGTGACTTAAATGTCGACATTTTGAAAGGTACGTCTGAAATTCAGAGTATGAAATCTCCACATATTTTCCATTGAAAATCACCTAATTTCCCTTATTAGTAAAACTTTACAGCATTACAGACTCGGAAAGCTGCTCTGAATGTTTCCAGCTAAATATGAAACCATGACTGACCTCTGACCTTTAACAGCTACTCAATGAAACATCTCTGCTGTGGCTGTCAGAGAGCCTTCATTATCAGTGGAGCTGATCTTAGATCAGATTAGAAACGGTTAAATTGGAAACATTAAAGTAGTTTTCTGTTAATCTCATAATTCAGATTTCATGTTCTGTGCTCGACCAGTGATTGATCATTAATCTCTGATCAGTGTGTTCTGTGTCTCAAGCTTATGCCATAGGACCGGGACAGAAGGGAATTGATGGAAACTTGTAAACAGCTGAAGATTACTTTTACATTGGAGAATCTTCTTTAAAAGGAGCTGTCGCAGGTTTATAGTCATTTGATGATTTTTTTTTTTTTTTTTTTTTTGAAGAACAGGCTTAATAGACTTTCCTGTCCACGGTCCTGATTCACACTCCAGTCCAGTAGGTGGCGGTAACGCACCTCTAACCTGATTTGCCAACCGCCATACGTCAGCCCGCTACGCGCCAAATTTGTACAGTGGGGAAGGAGCAAAACCAAAACAGCAGCGGATCCAACACTTTCTTAACAAAACATTGTTAAATGTTTAGATTTTGGGCGAACTACATCTCCACACTATGTCTGAACACAAAGGCTACTCACCCAGCTTCAAGCGACCTGCTGAAATTTTGCGAATGAGGCGGAAAAGAGCCCGAAGCGATACCGGCGTTTCCTCTGGCCGGACTGGCTGCACCGGACAGAGCAGCTCATCTCCGATGTGCGTACGGCCTTTCTCCCCAGGATCACGCTTTACCGCCCAGAACCATTCTGGGGTTGGAACAAAGCGTAGGAATCCGTTCGCAAACATAGAAAATACTCATAGTCCCAAAAAGAAACTTCTTATTTTTAACGATGCCAGCGGTAATACCGAAATTGCGGATAGCTCCGGGATAATGAAGCCGACAAAAAATGAAGGCGATGACAACTCTACAAGTAGAGAATACCAGGGAGATCGTGCTGTCGGGTTCAAGCTGGCTGAGGCAGAAAAAAAGGAAGACCTGCAAGTTTCTACCCAGGTTGGTTGTAACACAGCGCTTTCTGTTTGTAAAATTTGAAAATGCTGTTACTTTAAGCTCCTTCGCATTGTCCTATCAGTCTGTTTTCGTATAATTAAATTGTTGACGCAGCTCTCTGGGCCAACAGTTTATTTGTTGATCTACGCAGAAGGAAAAAGCTCCTGATTTATTTATTTTTTTTATATGTGTAAAACAAGAGGTCACACACTACAGATTTCCTCTTAAAACACACACACACACAAAGTGTGCTTCTGCGCGGGTGATCGTCACTGTGCCATAATACAAAGTACTGAATGGTTGCACAGCTCTTCTCATGTATTTACATTCACGAGCCTTGTAGACGTTTTTTAAAGTCCCTACTTTTTCTGTCTGGCTGTAGCGGTCTGTCACTTTGTTTGAGGATGACTCTCTGTTTGAAGAAGAGGAGGAGGATGCTAAATGCCCACTGCTGAAGGTTGGAATTGTTTCTCTACTTTTCATGCTGCGTGACATACACAACATTGCCAAAAGTATTCACTCACCCATCCAAATATTGCATTCAGGTGTTTGAACTCACTTCCACATGCCCATAAAACATTCGTTTTCTTTTGCTTATCCTTTTCCGGGTTGGGTCAGGTCAGGGTCCCAGCTGTCATAGAGCAAGGACATGCCCCCAGGCTATTACAGGGCTAACGCAGAAAGACAGACAACCATTCATGCTCACATTCACACCTATGGGCAAATTAGAATCTCCAATTAACGTAACCTCACTAAGTGCACGTCTCTGGACTGTGGGAAGAAACCAGAGAAAACCCACACAAACCCGGGGAGAACATGCAAACTCCACTGAGCAAGGTGGAATACAACCCAGGACCTTTTTGCTATGAGGCAACAGTGCTACCCACTGTGTCACCAAGAACCTAGGAATTAGACCTGCTTCTACATTTGTGAAAGAGTGGGTCACACCAGTGCACAAAGCCAGGTCCATAAAGACATGGTTTGGTGTGGAAGAACTTCATTGGCCTGCACAGAGTTCTGACCTCAACGTAATAGAGCACCTTTGGGATGAATTAGAACAGAGACTGCAAAGCCAGGCCTTCTCAGCCAACATGAATGTTTGGCTTCATAAATGCGCTTCTGGAAGAATGGTCAACAAACTTAGAGACCTTGTGGAAATCCTTCCCAGAGGAGTTAAAATTTCTATAGCTGCAAAGGGTGGGCTGACATCATATTAAAGCCTATGGATTAAGAATGTGATGTCACTAAAGTTCATATGCGCGTGAAGGCAGGTTAGCAAATACTTTTGGCAATATGGTGTATCTATGAGAAATGTTATCTTCATTCTTTAGTGTACAACTGTGTATTCAAAGTGCCCTCTGTCCTTGTAGAGTCCCCAGGCCATTGTTCAAACTGCCATACCTCCTGTGTGCACCCAATATCCAGCAGACTGGAGCCTGAAGACTAGCCTCCTCTTCACCTCTCCACTCTCCCTTTCATGGGCAGAGCATCTCAAGGCCCAGGAGGAAGCTCAGGGGCTCAGCCAACACTGCAGGGCACAGTTTAATCCAGTGCCACACAGTCCTCAGGTACATTCTTTGCATGAAGTGAACCCTCCATTTAGGAGAATTTAGGTGCACTTTAAAGTTGTCAGTGTGTGAAAATCTGCAAGATTGATGTACCAGCTGATAGAGTTGTACTGCAAAGAGAAAATGATGGACTCATTATTAAAGTTTACGGCACTGTATTTCACATACTAGTTGTGCCTTACTGTAAAGACTTCCCTTGGCTGATTTACAGGACTTATTGCATTCTCCACAGTAGTCTGGTATGCATTTTCCCAGGAGTGTTTTTTTCTGCAGCGTGAACGCAATAGTGTCATTCCATCTTGCTTAATCGAATAATGCAAAGGGGGGGGGGGGGCTTCCCATCTGACCATCTGACCATCATAGCCTAAAAACATTCCAGTGGAAAGATAAATTTATTAATTAGAATTATTTAAGATTTAAAATCCCTACTGTCAGTAGTTTTCCCAAAACAAAGGGATTATGATAAGGGTGGGTTTTTTTTTAGTATTTTAAAGAATTTTGACTCCAGATTCCATTGTCTAGAAAACTACTTGAGATATGCCCCTCAATTTTTTTAGGGCAAATATCTGGTACTGTGGCTCTGTGAATATGGATTGTTAGGAGTGTAGCTCGACAGTTGTTTCGGAAGCAGAGCAAAATGTTTTAATTCAATTTGTACACCTCACTACTGTACATAAATATGAGTATTTCAAACATCATATTGGTACATTGAGAAAATGCCTCCACAAATTATGCTTGTGACGTTCCCACAGTCCTGTGAGTCAGAGAACTTTCTTTTCAATCAGTTATATTATGACACAGTTTGTAAATTATCCCAAGCACCTTTTTCTTAAGTTTTGTGGCATAAGTTTTCATACTGGTGCTCATCACAAAAATTACATAAATTTATTTGTGACAAGTCAATATCGGTTTATAATACAAGACGACCGATGCATATAAGTTAGTTTTTTGTATCAGTTTAAGAAGGCATCAGAGAGCAGTGAAGGAGTCATCTGCAAAAATACAGCATTAAATATCTGTTGATACCCACACATTTTGGTGCCCTTAGTGTGGGTTCTTAAGTAGCTTCTTCCTCAGTCAGACCTGTGTGTCTATGTCTGTTTCCTGTAGGATCCCAGGTCTTGCTCAGAACTACGCTGCGCCTTCCAGCAGAGCCTCGTCTACTGGCAGCATCCGTCCCTGCCCTGGCTCTCTCTGTTTCCCAGGATCAATGCTGAGAGGAGCTTCTCTGGCAAGAACACCCCCTGGGCTCTAGATGCAGCTCTGCAGCAGAGTCTCATGAGGGAATGGTGAGGCCCATAAGTTTTTCTTCACAATATTATTTTTTATAATTTTTCCTCTGTACATCACCACTGGTTTTTAAATCAATCAAGGTGTGATTGAAGCACAGACTTTCAACTTTATTTCAAGGGGTTGTAACAAAGGTATTTAATTAATTGTTTAGAAGTTACAGGCATTTTTCTACATAACTGTCTGACAAGTAGTTTCATGACCAGGGTGAGTCCGCTTAAACCACAACAAATTAAGTGGATTAAGGATCTAGAGTCGATTCCAAGAGTTGAACTTGGATTTGGCATGTTGGATTTGGCAATCCCAGAAAAAAGTCTTGAACCCACTTTTACCACACACACCTCACTACTGTCTCATTGTCCTCACACATGTCCTGCACCACTCTCATGTATAAGAAATTTCCTCTTCGTGAGCAGCGAGCAGCTGCTGCTGCCATGGTATTGGAGTGACAGACCACTGTTGCTGCCCTTCCAGAAACCACCAACACTGCTGTCACCAGCTTGACCAGAACGAAAGGTGTGTGGTAGTTGTTCAGGCGTAAAGAAAGAGGTCTTCTAAAACCTGAAGAAACTGTAACATGCATTTGTAGAGGGTCACATGCTGCAGTATCTGTCTGCTGCTGGAAATGAACTTAACGTATGCACGTATACAAACACACCCACATGCACACTATTGGGGTCCTCTAGTAGTCACATGGCTCCATAATTAAGTGGCAAAATTACAAGAATTTGATGTATTGGCCTATAATGGAAAAACGGTTGAATGTGCTGGAATACAGTGAAAATGTCAAATATCACTATTTCAAAAATACATGATTTTATACTGTAACTGCAGTGAGATAAAAAAAAAAACAACTGAGTTTCAGTGGAAGTCATGGGGCATTTTTGGCCACAAAGGTGTCCAGAGGGATTATCTGGTACTACATAAAAAATAATAATGCAATCAAACCAATTTTGTTGCTCATCTTTGACATAGCCAAGACTAATCACCACCAATGCCAAATCTAACTACTAATTACTATATGAAAAATAATACATTTTGTGTGTGTTTTTTGTAAAAAAAAATTTGCAGTAATTCAAATTATTAAACTGTCATTTAAAGGGTTAAAATCCTGAAAATTATTTATTGTTTGATAATTTTGAGTAGGTTTGAAGTTGATCGTGATTTTTGAAAAACAAAAAGACGTATGTATGCTGATTTAGTAGCTGTTTTTTGGTGCGTGTACATTTTTGCCATGAAGGTTTCCAGAGGGTGCAAAATGAGGAGGGCATAAGGGAAATTGGCTGTTCTTCAATGGCCAAGTCAGATCTCAGTCTAAAGGAGTGTGCAGTTACTGAAGACAACCAAATGCAGAGAGACCCAGAAGCAGCAAGTGAGAGATTGAATGTCATCACAAACCAAAAAAGAAGTCCAGTTGCCTTCTTTTCAAGCACTTAAAACCCCTTGAACTAACCCTGAATGTCTGTGCTTGAGTCTTGATTAATTTAATTTAAAATAAACTGTGGTGGTATATAGAGGCAAAACTACAAAAATGTGTAATTGTCCAAAAACATGGTCGTAACTGTTTCTGAAACACACTGGTACTATAACAACGGGTTTATGCTGAGAGTCTGTCTGTATTAGAGCTCATACATCTAATGCTGTCTGTGTTGTAAAACAGCTGATGACTCATTGGCTGGTGTGTAAAATTTTAGGTTCTATGTATTACACATGTATGCAATGAAATTATTACCTCAGTACGTCCTGTGTTCCTTCAGGTCCAGCAGTCTGTCATCTCTCTACACTCTATTAAAGTCCAGACTGTGTCCATACTTCTACCTATGCTCTTATCAGGTAAGTGTTAGTGTGGTACAAGCTTTACCTGTGCTCAGCATTACTGTCCTTTAGCTGATCTGCTCTGCTGTGTCAGTTCACAGTGTTGTTCCGAGCAGCAGGTCTCGGAGGATCCAGCAGCATCACGGCTTTAATTTCTCCTACAACCAGGGGACTCAGAGAGGCAATGAAGGCTGAAGGTGAGAGCTGAACTTAGACATTTTTTTGTTTGTTTTTATCTCTGAAATGTAAATTGATGCATCCAGTTTTCTTTAAATCTTATGTCTCCCTACATTGTACTAAGGTAGCAAATTTTATTGATTATCCACGTGTTTTATTGATTGCACATCATCAATCATCATTTGCTGCCACTGCTGCACTACTGCATCAAAGTAAAAAATTGAATAGACATCAGCCAATTACACGAGTGAAACCGTTTTTGTACTGCAAGTTGTCTGAAATTGTTAGTAACGAAAATGGCATATTTTTTGAGCAATATACTCCGTTTGAATAAATGTCTAACAGTCAAAGTGATTTTAAATAAATTTGTGTTTTGGATATTTTCTTTCCACTAGTGACATGTGGTGGTACCAAAATACTCTAAACTGACCAGTACATGAAAAAGCTCATCTCTTCCTGTAGTGTATTCTTTATATCATGGCTGACTAGTAAAAATTTTAGCTGAATGTATTGTACAATGTCAGACCTCTAGCATGAGGTTTACAATGAACAGAGGTCTGAGAGCAATGTTAAAGCATCATCATTCCATGCTCTTCACCAGTCCTGTTTTACCCATGTAGGTATAGAGTTCAGTCTCCCTCTATTGGAGGAACAGAGGAAGAGCAAGGATCCACAAAATCTGACAATTTGCCGAGAGGAGGAGCTCAAGGAACAAGAGGAGGTGTACGTTTTTTCTTTTTCTTTTATGGTCTGTGCTTTCTAGCGCTCAATGCTATTAAGTTTATATATATGTATATATATATATATATATAAAAAAAACCCAGCTCACCCCTATGGGTGGTCTTTTTGCCCTCAAAGCTCGGGTCCTCTACCAGAGGCCTGGGAGCTTGAGGGTCCTGCGCAGTATCTTGGCTGTTCCCAGGACTGCGCTCTTCTGGACAGAGATCTCGGATGTCGTTCCAGAAATCTGCTGCAGTCATTCTCCCATTTTGGAGATCACTGCCCTGAGTGTTCCCATTACCACAGGCACCTGTTACCTTCACCTTCCACGTCCTTTCTGCTCTTCTCCGAGCCCTTGGTATTTATCTATCTCCTCGTGTTCCTTCTCCCTAATGGTGCTGTCACTTGGTATTGCAACGTCTATCACTACGGCCTTCTTCCTTTGTTTGTCCACCGCTATATCTGAAAGAGAACGGGCTATTATCGAGTTAACTTTGACAGCCCTAATTTATATATTATATATGTGTGTGGTTTTTACGTAAACTGTAGGTGCTCTGAGCTGAACGAGGCTGCAAATTATCCGGCAGCTGATGGAGAAGAGCGTGATGTATACAACAGAGATGAAGATGGCAGTTTTTCTTGGCTGAAGGAGATGGGAGTCCAGGACAAAATCAAGAAGCCAGACAGCCACACCATACAGCTGTATCCTCTGACCTCTTTAGCAACAACTGTCACATTAGTGTATTTTACATATATATTCGGTAATGCGTTTTTCCTACTTCATATGATTAACATCCCATCCTTGACCTCTTCTCTAGTCAGAAGGAGGGTTCTACTGTGTCTCTGGACCATAAACCTGAGTCTGTGATATGTGTAGAAGGACCTCACACTTTCACTTTCATCAACTTTCTCATCAATTGGAAGGGTGTGGTTGCTTCATCTGGCTCCCAGGCAGGGTTACCACCTACACTGCTGTCTCCCAGTGCTTTTAGAGGAGCTACAATGCAGACTCTGAAGGTACTCACACACATACACACAGATTTCTGTCTGCAGATAGATGAGAGTATGAAATGCATCATGTGCACTCTATGTAATCGGCCTATGAAAGTGGTTGATATTGTTGGCAGCATTTATAGTTGTATGTGGTGTGCCTCGATTGTCCTGCAATTTCTGCCAAAACACTAGTTGGTGGTGGAGTTTCTCTCTTCAAGCTGATCCATTCTCTTCCAGTCAAATCAAAAAATGGTGACAGAAGATGTAGCCAGAAGCGCACAGAAGGAAAGAACTGTACTTAACGGGCCAGTCACAGCTGCGTCAGGCTGCGTTTATGTAGCATGTAGTTCTACCTCTAAGGAGGTGCACATCAGATTACAGCTTAGGGTTTCAGAGAACTTTGCAGTTATAATGTTCTTATGCTCCAGATTTAATGCAGAAGCACAAATTCCACTGTGTGCTTTTATTTCTTTTTTGTTTGTTTGTTTTCTAGAGCCGCAGTGTGACTGTAAGAAGTCGGACGGGGTCTTCCTACCAGAACATGAGCAGTTTGGAGATCACAGGTACACAGCTGGAGGAGCAGACTTCTGTCTCTCATATCACTTATCAGTTCACACTGTGCATAGGAATATTCACTATTTTTGCCATATGAGCTCAGTGCTGTTGGAACTTGTACTTGCCACTACAGGACCAGTCCTCCCCTCCTCTCTTCATGCCATTACAACTTTACTTCAGCCTGCACAGAAAGGAAACTTCTCAGCTGCTCTTTGTACCCATGCTCCTACTGCTGTTTTGAACATTAACATCACCACACAACAGGTAACACATGCAGACTTGCAGAGAGAGGGCATGAAGCTTCTTTCGTTTGATTTGGTTGATATAAAGTTTTGGTTTCAGTGTATGTATGAGCTTTAGCCTGAATATGATTAACCCTTGTATTATGTTTCGGGTCAATTTGACCCATTTCATTTCATTTCATAAACCTTTATTTATCCCCGAGGGGCAATTAAAAGCACACAGAGCAACAGCAGCATAAATTTAAATCCTATAATATTTAAGACAATAATTTAATATATAAATAAGATAAATACAGGTGCAGATAAAGTATGGTGTTTTCAATGGACAATATATTATTGCTGTGACTAATTTACCACAACATGAAATAAAAAAAAAAAAAAAAAGAAACAATGAATGAAAACAGACTACATGTTGAAGAGCTGAACAGCTTTGGGGATGAAAGTCATTCTCCTTCTCTGAGTCCATTTCAATTTTTGTGTTGACCAAAGTGCAGGTTATCCTTATTTTTTTTCCGTGAAATCTTATGACTTTTCCTCATCTAGTGTCATGAACTGCTGTGTAAAATCTGGACACTTTGATGTGTCGTGGAGTGTCTGCACAGAGTTTGTATACAAAGATGATGTTGTGGGTCATTTTGACAACTACAAAGTAGTTGTTGAAATCCAAAATAAACATGTCTCTTTGATATACTTTATTTTGACTGCCTCTGAATAGCCATTCAGAACCAGGTGGGTGTGGAAGAGGGACTTTCTCTCCCCTGTCCTTGTCATTGTGTCCATTCCCTTTCTTTGAGAAATACACCAAAAATGAGCTCCAGACGAGTTACAGCTGAAGAAGCTTTATCGCAGCTTATGAACTGGGATAGTGATGTAGAGGAAGAGATTTCAGAGACGGAGGATCCTTCAGAGCCAGAGGACAATACTATTGATGATCCAGATTGTCAATTTTCCCACGATGAGGAGGACTCAGAGGACGAGTCTGCCGGTGTTCCTTCATCAAATGAAAACCAAGAAATGCAACAATCGTCATCCACAGAGGGGACATGGACATCTAAAGATGGTAAAATAAAATGGTCAACATCACCACACCAAAGCCGAGGCAGATTGTCATCTTTTAATGCCATCAAAATGTCTCCTGGTCCAACAAGATTTGCTGTCACAAGAGTTGATGATATTGAATCAGCTTTTCAGCTCTTCATATCCCCACCCATAGAGAGGATAATCCTCGACATGACCAACTTGGAGGGGAGGCGTGTCTTTCAAGAAAAATGGAAGCCACTGGATCCAACTGACTTGCGTGCTTACATTGGAATTCTGGTTTTAGCTGGAGTATACAGGTCAAAGGGTGAAGCAACTGCAAGTTTATGGAATGAAGAGAATGGAAGGCCAATCTTCCGAGCAACAATGTCTTTGGAGACATTTCACATGATCTCGCCTGTGATCCGATTTGACAACCGTGACACCAGAGCTGGTCGACGCGAGAGAGACAAACTTGCAGCAATCAGAGATGTCTGGGATAAATGGGTCAAAAACCTGCCTTTATTGTATAATCCTGGCCCCCATGTTACTGTTGATGAGCGCATCGTTCCATTCAGAGGACGCTGTCCTTTCCGACAGTATATGCCAAACAAGCCTGCGAAATATGGCATCAAAATATGGGCAGTCTGTGATGCAAAGTCCAGTTATGCGTGGAACCTGCAAGTATATACTGGAAAGCCACCTGGAGGAGCACCTGAGAAGAATCAGGGTATGCGTGTGGTATTGGAGATGACTAAAGGGCTGCATGGTCATAACATTACATGTGACAACTTCTTTACATCCTACCATCTTGGAGATGAACTTCAGGAGAGAAAGCTGACTATGTTGGGAACAGTCAGAAAAAATAAGCCAGAACTTCCCAGTGAGATTCTGAAGATGCAAGGAAGACCTCTGCATTCCTCAAAATTTGCATTCACAGAGAAAACAACACTTACTGCCCAAAGAGAAACAAGAATGTTCTTGTGATGAGCACAATGCATAAAGATGCATCTCTGAGCACAAGAGAGGACATGAAACCACAAATGATCCTGGATTATAATTCCACCAAAGGAGGAGTTGACAATCTCGACAAAGTCACAGCAACATACAGCTGCCAGCGCAAAACTGCCCGTTGGCCCTTGGTGGTTTTCTACAACACTGTGGACGTGTCTGCTTACAATGCCTATGTGCTGTGGACTGAGATCAACCAGCAGTGGAATGCCAGCTAACTGTACCGACGTCGACTTTTCCTGGAAGAACTAGGCAAAGCACTCATCACTCCCAAGATCCAGAACCGGGCCAGGCCAGCTCGATCCCCAGCAGCTGCAGCTGTCATCGCAAAGGTCCAGGGCAGGGTATCCTTTGGATACAAGTGCAAAGAAATGCAAAAGATGCCAAGTCTGTCCCTCCCGAGATGACAGCAAAACAAGTACCTGTTGTGTGAGGTGCAAGAAGTACATCTGCAGAAAGCACACAGTCACATTCTGTCCATCATGTGGGGAACACTGAAAATGTTGAACATTGAAAACCTGAGAAAATGAGGCAAGTTAAATGAAAATGAAAAAATAAAGTGTTCGTCAAGAGGAAAAATTTTAAATCAGGAGTTCTTTAATATAGTGTTGGAATTTTATATCTCTTCTTCTCATCTCTTCTAAATGTTTGTATAATCTAAAATAAAGTTCTTATTGGTTTAACTTCATTTTTGACTGTTTTGAGTGGATTTACACAGTACGGGTAAAATGACCCGCAACATAATAAATGTATTTTTTTCTCACCATAATACAAGAGTTAAAGCCAACTTGTCTATTTTATTTCTCAGGAAGCAGCCTGTAGCCTTTATTTATATAACATCTAACCAGGGTCATCTTCAACATCTACATTTAAAATGTGATTACAACAGTTTTGCTGTTTAGGTCTATTAACCTGTGTCAATGTGATGAGCTTTTTACAAGACAAACCTTTGTAAATGTGGATTTGGTTAGCATGGATCTAAATCAGATAGGTGTACAGCTTAGAGTTTTGCAGAGAGTGCCTTCCAACTGAGGCACTGAGTGTATTCATTGTATTTTGCATTGTAAAGTTAAGGACAGAGATGTTTGTAAAAGCAAATTGGCAGTTATTCTGTTAACTGTGTTTGCAGGTTAGTGAGGGGTCGGAAGAACTGTCGTCTTGCGGTCTCCATCCAGCCTCCATCCAGCAGCTGCAGCAGCCCTCCAGCCTGGGAAAGACTGCCCTTACACATATCACCATGAACAACTACAGCTACACATGGAAGAACTAAGAGAGTGATGTCGGTTAATGGAGCACAAACAGATATGGTCATGCAAGAAAGTTTGTATCAGTTCAGCCTAACAGCTGCATTGCTGAAATTCACATTAGATTCTGCTGTTTTTCTAAAACTATGTACACACTGGAAGCAATTCAGTGTGACTTGGTGACCAGAGACTATAGAAAGTGAATGTTTGGCAACTTCAAGGGACTACAAGCAAAATAACTGCTGGCAATGTGAAGTGAGCAGAACGGCGATAAATTTTCAGATGAGCAACCGAAGAGGCAAGCAATGAGAGTGAAATGCCACTGATTGATATATGACCTGCTACTAAATGCTTTGGAGGGTCACCTAAGTAACCTGACCCTGGAATGTCTGCAAGTGATCAGGTGGTAGCTTCAAAGCATTGCGCAAGTAGCAAGTCACTTCCAGTGTTAGTGTCTGTTTATGTCAAGATGCCTTTTACACAATTTTTTCTGCACCGCACTGTATGTGACTTTTTTTTTTATTTTTTTAACCTTGGGTTACCTCTATTTCTTCTTCTGTGAGACTTATCAAAGATGATTGCTTGAATTTAGAATGTTTTGAGGTACTGGAATGCAGATGAAATAAATGTATGCTTGTTAAACTTATTGAGCTTAAGCAATTTATTAACAGCCACATTAAGAGAAGCAGTACTGTTAACATTAGTTTTCTAGCTACTTTGATGTTTTAAATGTATTAGATGAGGTATGAAATCAGTTCCTGTTAAATAAAAGAAATAAAGCAAGCAGCGGGACCCTCTGCCAGGGCTGCTTGATTGTGACAAAAACCTTTTGGTCATTGATTGTAATCTCCATTATTTAAAACAGTTTTTGCTTAAATTTTTGTATGCTGACAATCATTCATTAACTAGTATTACCTCAGACTATCAAAACGTTTTAAAATATTTTACACTTTACAGAAATATGATGAAGGTATTATATTAATACTGATATAAAAAGTAAAGCCAAGGAATCATATTTTAGTTAAAGTGGTTTCCTGTAATTTGATCACTGGCAGAGCCGGCCCGAGGCATAGGCGACATTTACGGCTGCATAGGACCCCTGACCACCAGGGGGCACTCAAGTCAGGGGTCATCATATTTGTGTTTTTTAAACATGCCAGTGTCCTAAAAGAAAGAAGAAACTATTCCGCCTCTTTAGAGTTTGGGCAGGCATGCGCATTGGCATTGCTCCAGGTTTACCTGTGGATGAAGCTACAAAACCGAAATGTGACAGAAAGGACCTGTCCCTCTGAGAGAGGAGGAGGAACAAGAAGATTAGAGGAAGAAAAAAGACAAAAGTCTGTTTCCACGAGCACTTACAATCAGTGATGGTATAGTTTCCTTGAAAAAGTAATTGATTAGTGATTGCTGATTACTCCTTTTAAAAGTAACTTAGTTACTATACTGATGACTTAATTTTAGAAATAACTAAGTTAAATTACAAGTAACTTTATTAGTTACTTTCAACAGCTGCCGGTGATGTGCCAAAAAGTGATCGTATGCCATAAAGTGATCCCGATGTTTCTGTGTGCTTTTATGTGTAATGTCTTTGCTTATGTTGGTAAATAGAGTGCAGTCAGCATGATTTATGAAGGGCTTATATATAAAATGAAGAAATAACCTGTTTTTCAACAATCTTTAGGAGTCTGTGTTATTGTACCTACATTATAATCAAAACTGCTTTTTGGGCGCTTTGATGTTACATTTTTTGTGATTTCTGCAGCCTTCTGAGCCAGATTTCTGTTTAAAAAATATTTTTAATGTCAATGACAGTTTTTACCTTGATAAAAACCAAATATATAAATCACTTTGCCAAAAACTGAGTGCAGCTTCTACCTTGTGATAGAAATGCTGTTTCTTGCTCAAAATGACCTGATATCATTCATATGTTTAAAAGATTATAGGTCAACAGGTCATATACAGACGTTTAAATACAGGCGATCACTTTTTGGCACAACACTGGTAGCACCCCCACTGCCTCAACATAAAAATAACAACCGTGTTAACCCTGTTTTTTGGCAGCATTTCCTCTTCTCAACTTCTTCAGCTCTCCTCCACTTACTGGTTTGTACCAGTCCAGCTTTTGTTGTTTGGGTGGTGGTGGGGGGGGATCCTGTATTAGCACTGTAACTTTGCGCCATCACTACAGATGTTTCTTCAAATTTGATATAGTGTTTTTGAAGCGAGACAGCACTTTTTTGCCAGCACAGAGTGCATGAAAACTGCTGTCCTCACAGGATTGTGCTGAAATACGTGTTTCTGCTTCAAAATAACAGGAGATTGTCATGTTTATGAAGTGCTTGAAGTTATTCAAAAATTCTGGGAATAGGCTTCTCTCGGGGAGAAAAACCCAAACCGCACATAAAAAATGATGTCCTCACAGGAGGGTGCTGAAAGATGGGTTTCTGCTTAAAGATGTCAGAAGATTGAAGAAACATCATGTAGAAACACTGTTACGACCCGAATAGGGGCCTGGGCGCAACATGAAAAAGCAAGCATTTGTCTCCCAAGACCCAAGCAGCCACACAACACAACGATTGTTTGACAACACGGACACCCCCATTGCAATTAGAATTAAGTTATTCGGGGTTCTGTTTCCGCTCCCAAAGGAGATGGCAACTTAGAAACTGAGCTCCTCCAACTACGAGGTAAAATACATCCTGCCAAGTAATAACGGTACGGCACACTTCATCATTAATAGATCTAAACAGCGGGATAGTGATGGAAACGAGAGAGAAGAGTAAAAAGCAAGCAATGGAAATGACGGACACCGAAGACGAAGTACGAGGCACGGATAGCAATGCTAACATAAAAGATGGCGGCGCTAAGCTAAAAGGTAATGAAAGGCCGAAGGTGAATATGGAGCGGATTCTACAAGAAATTCAAGACTTCCGACAAGAGAACAATCAGAAACTTAATGGTATTAAAGAAGAACTAAACAAAGCGAATCAGCGAATTGGGGAAGCCGAGGAACGCATAACTGAGGCAGAAGCTAGACTGGAAACGATGGAGCTGGTTATGAGAGATGTGCTAAAAACTCAGAGGCAGCACAAGGAAAAGCTCATAGACCAAGAAGCAAGAGCAAGACGCCAGAATATAAGAATACACAACGTGCCTGAGGGCGAGGAAGGCAACGCAATGGAGGCATACGTGGATAAGCTGTTGAGAGAGACGCTGGAAATTCCAGACTCCATTGAACTTCACATAGAGAGGGCACAAAGGGCGCTGGTGCCAATGCCTGCAGCCAAAGCTAAACCGAGATTGATAGTGGTCAAGTTCTTGCAATTTCGAACAAAGGAGGATATTCTGAGAAGAGCTTGGCAAAAGAGGGAGATCCGCGTGAAAAGCCAAAGAATCTACTTCGATCATGACTACCCACTAGCCATCTTAAACAACCGAAAGGAATATAACGAGGCTAAACGGGTGCTACGGGAAAAGAAGATTAGATTCCAGACTCCGTACCCAGCGAGGCTCCGCGTTTTCTATGAAGATGGGACAAAGCTTTACCAAACGGCGAGTGAGGCCACGAAGGATATGAGTGAACGAGGCTTCGCGGTGACGGTGGTGCGCCCTCCGCGAGACCTGGCAGAAGTATTGGACGAGGATTCCTGGCACACCGCGGGAGGGACCGCATCGGAGACTGAACGAGCCGTATCTAGACGCGCTGCTATCAGATCCAAACTCCAGGCTTTCAGAAGGCAATCTCCGTAATAGAGACAAAAAGAAAACGGTGAAATAACCCATCACTCTCTCTCTTTTTCCTTTTCTTTAATGAGTTTAATTTAAGTTGGAGGACTAGAACAATTCATTAAGCCTAAGTACGTACACCCCAAGTTGCCAAGCGGGGCCCTGTCTTTTGCTTATGTCTAAAGAGGCTTTCCCTCCAAAATATGACCAATGTAGTGGTCAGGTAAAGGACATGTTACTTACCTTTGTTATGGAACTCAAGATTCAGTATTTTGAGTTATGTTCTATTTGTAAGTTTTGGTTGCAGTTTTTGCTTTTAGGTTCAAACAGAGAGATCTGTAGCACGAAGAATACAGTCCTCATTTTGCATATAGTATGAGTACAGAAAAACTAAGGGTAGTTTCCTTTAATGTAAATGGTGTATTAAATCAAATTAAAAGGTCCAAAATACTAACAAAAATGAGAAGGGAGAAAGCGGATACTGTTTATTTACAAGAGACACATCTTAACAATACGGAGCATCAGAAATTGACCAGGCTGGGATTTACTAAAATATATTTCTCATCTTATAGACGCAAACATAAGAGAGGAGTTGCCATACTGGTCTCTAATAAAATAAGATTTGAAATGATCTAGGAACATAAAGATAAAGAAGGGAGGTTTGTTTTGATAAAAGGAAAGATTAATGGACAAGTATTTACCCTACTCAATGTATACACACCACGCGGTAGTAATATCACTTTCTTTAAAACCATTATAGACTTGATTATTAACCATTCAGAGGGAACCCTTATCTGTGGAGGAGATTTTAACATTCATTTGCAGCCGCAATTAGATGTCTCAAGTCAAGTAAGTGTTAATAAGGGAGTCCATACCAAACTTAACTCACTACTGAAGAACGTAGGTCTAATAGATATTTGGAGAGAAATGTTCCCAACCGCTAGACAATATACTCACTATTCCAGCCCACATTCAGTTTATACAAGGATAGATTACTTTTTTATCTTTAATAAAGATAGAACCAAGATTTCAGATACGGACATTGGAAC